>CABHOG010000127.1:237317-253876 GCA_902168055.1 Aratinga solstitialis | reverse complement strand
AGGGGCTCCCTGGTCCTGCACGGAGCCATCATGGGCACAGCATCCCAAAGGGGCTCCCTGGTCCTGCACGGAGCCATCATGGGCACAGCATCCCAAAGGGGGTCCCTGATCCTGCAGCCCACCACGGTGTCTGCTGTAAGGCTGGGCTGCCCCTGTCTGTTATTCACCATCCCAGACATGTGGAACACCCTCTCCTGTCCCGCAGCCATCCCTGGCCTCAGTTTCCATCTCTGCCCGGCTCAGGGCAGCCCTGGGGTCTCCACCTCCCAGACGGTGACTGGGATACAGGAGATCCGCTGAGGGAGCTTCACCCTTGAGATGTGCTCAAGGCTTTGCTTCAGGGGGTCTGGATCAAGGGGGGTATCTGCTTGGGATGCCTGGGGACTCCCAACAGCACAAACCCAGCATGTGATGGGGCTGGCAGCCCTATAGCCCAGTGTCTCCCAGTGTCACATCCCACTGCCRCAGCCCAAGGTGAGGGGAAGGATGAAGGACACGCTTGGCCCATCACAAAGCCAAACCAGACCCCAATTGCCACCGGGCAGGAGGGCCAGGAGAGGCACTGAGGTGCCCACAGCCCCTCAGAGCTGGCTCCAGGCCTCTCCCCACGCGCCAGCTCCGCGGTGGCTCCATGCCCTGACCAAAGGAGGCCACGGATTGCAGCGTTCCCTTGTTGTGGTGCCAGGAGCCAGGCTCCAGCACTGTTGTGTCAGCTCCTTGCCCCGGGGCCGCAGGGTGGGAGCACCAGCAGGGCCCACACCTCCGCCTCCAGCCCTGCCAGCGCTGCTGCTTCACCACCCTCCCCACCCAGCCCCAGCTCCTGCCCATCCACAGGCATGGATGAAGCCTCACCTGAACTAGGTGGCAATAGCATGGCCATTTGATGTGTGCCCCTGTTTAATCCCTCCAGCAGCACAGAGCCTACATAGGGGCAASAAGGGTGGGGAGCAGCGTGTGCGGGAGCAACGGCGCATTCCCTGCAAGGCATGAGGCAAACCAGGCTTTTCCAGCACCTCCTGACCTGCTGCTCTGCCCTCCACACACACCACAGAGCACCAGTGGGAATCGCTGGGAATCAAGGACAGGGAGCAGGGGGGCAGCAGCTCAGCCCACAGATGGGGACAGGATGCATCAGTGTATGGGTTGTGGTCCATGCCTACCTCCATCAGGTCACAGCAGAGCCAGGGATGGTCCTCTTTCCAGCATGGAGGCTTGGGAAGGCCAGCCTGGCCTGAGTGCAGACATGATGCCAAGGCCAGATGGGATGAGCTGGTGCCCATTGTGCTGAGTGAGCAAAGGAAAGCAGACAGGACAGGTTAGATGTAGCTGCGACCACGGCAGCTCTGATCAGGGACTGTCTATAGGTTTCATATGCTCCAAGCTCAGTGTGGCCCAGAGACCACTCACAACCTCACACTCTGCACAGATACTGAGTCTGAGGCAGCTTCCAGAGCCTGACCTGGGCTGCAGAGCTTCCCTGGCACTCAGCCTTGCTGGCAGGCACTGCTGACAGCCTGCTTTTGGGCTTCTGGAGGCATTAGCAGCCAGAGCCTGCAACTGGGGTTCAGTTCGTTGTCTACTCAAGAGGTGATGCTGAAGCCTCAGCTACTCACCCTCTTTGCTACTCCAACACATATCCCTCAGCATCCTCGCCAGAACAACCAAGCACTCGTGGTGCATGTGAGGAGGTGGCACACGTCCACCCCTGGGAAACGGGGATGCTTCATGCCCAGACCACCCAGTTCTGCTCCCTCCCAGCCCCACTGATCTCTCCAATGCACAGACCCCCAGGGCAGCCCCCTGAAGCCACGGAGGGGCCCGGGTGAGCTGAGGCAGTGCCCAGCACGCCGGGCAGGGCCCACAAAGGGGTTGAGGCTGCAGGTTGGACGGGATGAGTCACACCAGGATGGGCAGCCCAGCACCAGAGCAGCCTGCTCCACTCTCCACCCTCCCGGTACACCCTGGGAAGCTGCTCCCCGTGGGAACCGGGATGCCACAGGCGGCCAAGCCAGTACCAAAACACGGCTATTGCTGAGAGATTAAAACTCTCCGTCCCTGCAGAGCAATGACTTAGCAAGAGCAGCAAAAGCCCCGAGCTCAGCAGGTCTGGGTGCTCCACATTGGCTGCTGGAGCTGGCAGCAGCCCGGTGGCCCCGAGCCAGGGATTCATCACACGCTGGGAACGCCGCTCACCCGCTCCTGCTGGGGCCTGCGCTGTTTGCGAGAGCTCCCGGGCACACCCTGCAATTCAGGGCTTTGGAAATGAAGCACCTGGGGATGAGGGGGGGGGGAAAGAAGGAACCACTTCAGAGCTGAGGAATCCCAGCCCTGAGTCACGGCGGGGCTCTGACGCAGGGAGCAGGGCTGGGAATGATGGGGAAGAGGGTCAGGGGAGGCCAAGCAAGCCCTGCGAGGGACCCTGTACTACAAAGTACAGAGCCAGCACCCATCCAGCCTCGCCATGGGGCCATCAGAGCTCAGCTTCTGCCCATGGAAACGGGCTGAGCTCGTTGCTTAGCAGGAGCAAACCTGGCCTGCACGTTCCCCGGCCCCTAACACCCAGGTACCCAGCTTAACCCACCTCTATGGCACTGAATCGGCTCCAGGAGTGATACCCCAGTGCAACGCCAAGCCCTGGCCAGCAATCTCTGACAGCCAATAAATGTTCACCCCGTKGAGCTGCCCCAACACACACAGGAAAGAGGTTTACACTTTAAAAAGGGAACAGAAAACACCTGGGGCTCAGTTTCCAGCTTCTCCAGAGCCTTATCATGCAGCCAAAGCCATCTTTGCACAGGGTAAGTACAGCAGGGCTGAAAGACAGCGCTATCAACATAGGATCCCTCATTTGGAGCCTTTGGTATAGTTTGCAGGGGTTAGAAATACAAGACAAGGAGTAAGACACCACCGATTCAGATCTACAGGCGCAGATCCACTCTAGGTTTACACCTGCCTGTCCCACTGAGCTCAATGGGGGGTAAATCCAGCATTGCCCTAGCACTTCGCTGCATGGAAGCTCAGGGAACTTCACTAAGTCACTGATGCTGCACCAGTTTAGCCCCAAAGCACCAGCTCTCCCAGTGGGTGACACTGGTTTATGTCCCACTTCTTGAAGTCAGGACAACATGGAAGAACAATGGCTCTTCTGTTTCAAGCCGACCCACAACATGAAACCCTCAAACACTGGGAGCCCACAAGACTTACGAACTACACAAGGGGAAACAACTCCAAAGGTCTTTCCCTGTTAAAGCAGCAGCCCACAAAGGCACTAAAAGATCCTGGGGTTCATTTTAGCCTTGGATTTGCCATGGGGAAACCTGAAACTCAGCAGCTCTTAAGAGCCAGACCCCAGGCAGCATCGGACACACGGATGCTGTTCCATCCTTATGTCAGTGCTTTCTCCAACYCAGTTTTGAGTGCACCAGGGTGGTGTGGAGCGTCTGGATGAAAGAGAAGGGCTCCATCCATCCATCCGTCCGTCCATCCATGCTCCRCTGGCAGCTTCCCAGCCAGCTCATACTCATGGCAACAAACACCTATGGGACATGTTGAGACCTGAGCACTGGATTCTGTTCTCCCTGGAGGCTTCGCCCACGTAGGTATCTGCAGTGTGCACATTATACAACAYACATTATCTAGGGCACAGCCACAGAGCATCCAGAGCAGAGCCCCTGACCTTGCAAGTGGGGATCCCAGATGCACCAAGCAGAGGATTCAGGACTGAAGTTCAACACAAAACACCCTCCTGTAACCCAGAACCATGAACTTCCCCCTTGCTGGAAGGTCTCAGCCCATGGAGAGGCCTTCAGTAGAGGACAAAGTAACCCACGGTCACATCTTGACCATGCAGCAATGCTCCAGCCCTCTGCACTGGTTAGAAACCTGGCTCACAAGTGGGAATTGCCTCTTGGCTGCAGCTCCCATCCACCGCTCTGTTCTGGGAAGGGTCAGCATCTCAATCTCTCCTTCCTAAGGTGGGCTGAGCCATTCCAGTCCTCTTCCCACCCCAGGAAAGGGCCCAATTCTTCATTCAAGCAAAGGAAACCACCCGCAGCAGCCTGGCCATGCTTCTCCATCCAGGTCCTCACAAGAGGCAGCATCAGCATAGTAAGACTTCTGCTGCTCCTGAGCCTCCCCAACCCCTGTCATCATCATAGCCCCAAGAGTAACCTTAGGTTGGTACCTGAAGCAGGTGCTTGCCAGCAGTGAGAGGACAGAGCTGTTGGGGCCAGCTTGGGACTGTACTGAGGATGCTCCTGTCCACAAGTGGAGCTGGGATACAAAGACTTAACTTCACGTCCCTGTTCCAATGCCACACCACCACCTTGCTCCTGATTCAAGCTAAGAACACTCACAGGCATCTGCCCCTTCTCTGCCAGCTTAAACCTAAGAGGAAGAAGCAAAACTTCAGTGAGCATTGGCTCCAAGCAGCACAGTGGGATTAGACTCCAGCGTGCTCCATGGAGCAGGACTGGGCCCCTCTCAGCGTTACTTTTGTGCCAGCTCCTCTGGGATTTACTGAGAAGCCTGGGCTTTCGCAAAGCATCCCAGCCACGCAGGGAATGGGGTGGGGATGTTTTGACATGGGCTCTCGGATGACTTCCAGATCCCACCCAGCTCCCTCCGCGCTCACCTTTTAACGCTCTCTTTGTGCTCTTGTTTCTCAATCACAGCAAGCACAGAGCGATCCAGATAGTGTTAAAACACACTGCAGGGAGCAAACACTGCACAGAGCAGCGTCAACGCGCACGTAGTGCTGCTCGGGGAAGGTACGGGCAGCTGCTGCAGGCTAAAGGGTTAAACCAAAGCAAAAGCAGCCTTCCCAGCGCTGCTTGGAAGGGAGGGAGGACTTGGAGGGGTATTCTCTCTTCAGTTCTATAGAGCTCACAGAAAACAGCACGCAGGGAGCAAACACTGCACAGACCACAATGAATACACCCAGGTTGTGCCCAGGCCTGGTGGCTGCGCGTGGAACCCCATTGATTGCCTGTGTGTGCCCGTGGGAGCACCTCTGAGCCCCACTGTGCGTGTGTGGAAGCATCTCTGAGCCCCATTGCCCGGCTGGGTGTGCTGCAGGTGAGGCTGGCACCAAGGCTGAAAACATTCCTCCTTAATTCCTCCCACATTAGGAAACAATTCAAGTTCTTCCTACATCTTCACCAGCAGCTGCCTCTTGCAGAGCAGACACTATGCATATGTACACAGCTGCATCTTGGTGCTCAGCACTAAGCAGCTTCAGTCACATTTGTTTAGTCTGCAGCAAGACCCAAATCCAGTTTCAGAAGGGAATCTCACAACTGGCCTTTATTCCTCTAAAGCACATTCCAGCCTCTGCACCTGAATCCAGAAACCAGCAAAACTCAGCAGCTCTTCAGCTCCAGAGCTCTCCTGCAGAGCCATAAGCAGTGGGACAACCATGGTGAAGATGCCTGCAGCAGCCCTCCACAACCAGGGCTCCCTTCCGCTCCCAGGCCCTGGTGGGAGCTTCCCTGAATCCACATCACAGAACGGTTTGGGTTGAAGGGACTTTGAGAGCCCCCAGTTCCAGCCCCTGCCACGGGCAGGGACCCCTTCCACTAGAGCGGGATGCTCCAAGCCCCTGTGTCCAACCCGGCCTTGAGCACTGCCAGGGATGGGGCAGCCACAGCTCCTCTGGGCACCCTGTGCCAGCGCCTCAGCACCCTCMCAGGGAAGAACCTGTGCCTCATCTCCAGCCTGAAGTTCCCGTTTCAGTCTGAACCCATCACCCCTTGTCCTAGYGCTCCRGTCCCTGATGAAGAGACGCAATGATCCATCACTGCACTAGTGCCCAATCACACCCCATGGAAGGGCAGGGGCCTTCCCACCACTTTAAGGGGAATGTTGGGGCGTTCTCACACATGGAGGTGCCCACTACAGTCACGAGGAGCTCATCTACTGCCCCTTCCTCTCCCTCAGCCCCTCAGGTCCAGATCAACCTGCTCTTTGCCACCCCGGTTCCTGTTTGCCATCGTGCCASCACAGCACCATGTTCTTCTGCTTTATTCTACAGCTCAGGTACACGCATGGGAACCCCCCCGAATCAGTTCYGCAGTGATGTTATTGGAGGTCAGACGTGTGCCTGTGGCCCGCAGCAGGTTCTCATGCAGAGCAGCTCCTGTGATGGGGGGAAATGGGCCACTGTCCTCTCTTACCACAGGGGCAAATCTGTTCCTGTTACAGGATACACATAGACACATCACAGAGAGAGGAACCAGGGTGAGCCGCTCTCCCAGACCTCCTCTAAGAGATCCAGCTGCCCCTTTGACTCTAATGGAGCAGAGAAGTGCTAAGTCTTCAAGACAACCCTTAGACAACATGACTCAAGGTGCTGCAATAGCAACTGATGGACCCACCTGCCCTGRACCCCAAAATCCAAGCAGGTGGTTGAAAGGAACCCGGTTCTGCACCAACCGCTTGCTCCACTGATGACAACTGTGACCATTGTCAACGCACAGGGACCATGAGGCCCTCTGGAAACCTCCATGTACCTTCTCGGTATGTGACTACTCTCCTCCTTGTCTCTACATACACAACATTATCACGTTTATTATGGCTTTATGAGCCTCTACACACTCAATAAAACATTCTTTTGCCTTGCAGTTGTGCCAGCTCTTTATAAAACCTCAATACTCTTCCTTTAGAACCTGGAAGAGAACCAGACCACCTCTACCAGCGTTGTTTGCTGTAGTTTAGAGCTTACAACTCCTTAAAAAGCCTTTCCTCCTTCTCGCCAACCCTCTCCCCTTCTGAGTCACGCTCTGCAGTGCCTGAAGTCAGCACTTCAGCCAGACCAGCTGGAGCTGGTCCCTGCAATGGAGGCAGACGCTTACACACCGAGCAGGAACAGCGACCAGCCCCGACCTGCAGCCTTGGCAGAGAGCAGAGCCAATGGGCTGGTGACAGCACCAGCCAGAAACGCAGATCAAGAGAGAACAGGGAGCAGCAGAGCAGCTCCTGCCCTCCGCCTCCCCCCAAGGCAAGGAGCAGTGTTTGGGACACCCACTGCTCACCTGGGAAACCTGCAGCAGGCACAGAAGGGCCCAGCACAGGCCACGTTGTTCTTCTGCTTTATTCTACAGCTCAGGTAAATGCCTTGGGAACCCCCCCAGAATCAGTTCTGCAGTGATGTTATTCGAGGTCYGATGAGGGTCCTACTTCCAGCATCAATGGCACAAACCTCAGGGGGAAGAGCTCATAAGTATAAAGGTACCCCAGGAATGTCTGATTTGATTCCCAAGTCCCATCCACAGTTACTCCCCTTTCCTTCCTCCTCTCCAAAGCAGCTACAAGGCTCCTGTGAGGTCCCTGTTCCCTCTCACTGAGGCAGAGCCTTCCAGACAGCATCTTTTCCACTCAAGGCCAAATGCTTCACATTCCCATGCTCACGTTCAACACCTCTGCTCCCTTATGGCTTCTCCATGAAGTCAGGGAGCACTGTGATGTGCGGGAAGGAGGGAAGTCCCCCAGGTTGGTTGAGGCAAGGTGGGAAAGGTGCTTTCCCAGCTCACTGTGGCTGCCCTGATCCAAGGACAGAGTTGCCCACAGAGGTGGTGTGCCGGGGGCTTGGAAGGGATCAGGGCAAACCCAACGCAGTTCTCAGGCATCAACTGTGGCTGTTCTGAGGGAGGCCAAACACCRCCTCTGTAAGGAATGGTTAAGATGGGGAGTTAAAGCTTAACCTGAGTCAGTAAGGAATGCACTGCAGGCCCTGCTCCCGTGGCTGCAGGACAATGAATAATGCAGCATCTGCCCTACTTAGCCTCCCTGGGCAACAGGAGTCAGCACTGGCCAGGCTGGGAATGTCCAGATGGAGAATGCAGTGGTTACGGCAGCTAAGCAGTCCCAGGGAAGCCAAGAGCCTGGATAACAGCCACCAACACTCCTGAACAGCCCTCACAACCTGCAAGTGCTGCCCTACAAACTCACTACCTCCATGCACTGCAGCACTGGGGCTTGATCCCAATGGAGCCCCACAGAGGAGCCCTCCTGCCCTGGCACCATCAGGGCACTGCAGCTGCAGAAGGGGATTAATGGTCTCTAGATAGAGATTGACACCAGACCCACACAGGGCAGCTCCCATCGCCTGCACCCATCTCTGCTGCYGCTGTGTCTCGTGCTCTGATGGGACACGAAGGTGCTGCTGTATCAGAAGGCTTTGTCCTAAAACCTTCACTCTCCCATGCGCTTCCTTCGCAACAGGCACCTGAGGAGCTCTTCCTGCACGGCAGCCACTTCAGAGACGAGCTTTTCCCACCACCACCTCACATGCTTGAAGCAGTGATCTAGGAGGGAGCTGAGATTAAAGGGACACATAAAGAGCAGGAGATGAGCAGTCTCAAGGGCCAGGCAGGAGAGGAGCCGCCCTGCTTACTGCTGCCTTTTGATCTCGCAGACAACAGCACGGAGCTGCCCTTCTCTTTTGATGTGTCAGCCTGCAGCTTGTTCTCTCGCAGGGGGCCTGTTGCAGCACGACTGCTCCTGGCTTGGAGCTGCTGGGGCCACAAACCTGCACTTCAGCAGCTTTTGGGTGCTTCACAGGCTTGGGAGCCTCTGGGTTGACCCCAGTGGTGGAGGGGAAGCGAGGAGGCCGAGGAGGGACACCACCCTCACACTAAGCTCTAACTAAATCCTTGTCACTCACATGGAGGACTCATAGACTGCTAATGCAACAATAAACCAGAAGTAACTAATATGGAATCATGAAACACCCCATACCAGGAAACAGAGCAGAGCATCTGCAGTGCCTGTGTAATCTTTGGCCTTAGATGAAGGGGGGTTTAATCAGTTACAAAGGCACTTATCTAAAGTGCATTCTGCTACGGGTGAGATCCCTCCTTACCTCCCCTGCTTCACTGCAAGGTCCCCACGCACAGTGAATGAGGCTAGAAAGCTTTACCACCTCTTAAAGGGTTCTCACTCCAAAGAAACCCAGAGCTCAGAGTCAAGCCACTCTGTTGAGGATCCAAGGATCAGTTGTGTTTAAGGTCGGGGTTAAAAATCCAGGCAGCTGATAAGCATTTTATAAGCCAGACCTAGAGCTGACTGAGCTCTGTGTGCCTGGGCCCAACAGACCAGGTCTGCACAGCATTTTGTGTTCCAGCTTGTGAAGTTTGTGATAACTCCAGAGCTTATCACCCCACGTCAGCTTGTGCTGCCCATAGAGCAAGAKGAGAGGCCCAAGGAAAGGAGCAGCTTGGCCAAGGTCTGCAGCCTGAGGTAGGAACCCACACTTCCAAGCTCCAGCAAAGGTCTTTCAGACGTGAGCACCCCCAGTTCTTGTCAGAGCATCCTGAGCATATCCCAACCCCAGGGAATGACCCCAAGCTTTCCTCAGTCAAACTGGAGACCCCTTTGGAGTCCAAACCTAATGGGTGACCAAGCCCTAAGGGACACTCCCACATGATGAAATGCAAGAAAGTCAGCTTGATCGATAGGAGAATCAGTGGCAAAGCTTCGGCCCATAGTGCTCCAAGGGATTCCTGTGGCAGGGCCTGTGGGAAACCACCACGTTAACACAAGTGGATCTAATGGGGAAACTGAGGTGCCTGCAACAAAACCCTAAAGACCAAAGAGGGAACRCAATGGCAGGACAGGCTTCACACACTGCTCATCTCTCTCGCAGCTTCTACACTAGGTCCAGGGAGACTTGAGGAGACCATTGCCACCCAGACATCAAACTTCAGTGTACACGGCTGAGCTGCCTCCACTTCCATAACCGACAGGGCATAAGGAAGGGAACAGCTCATCTTTTTGATCCCCTCTGACCTCCCCTGACTCCTCACCTCCGAAGCCAAACAGGCTCAGCCTTCAGCACTTGTCCAGAGTGAAACTCAGACTCGCACCTTGGTTTGCGGTCACTTTTCCCACCGAGCCCCCCAGCTCTGCCAAAAGGGCTCTTTCCTYCCACCACCACCCCAGTGAATGAACCCAGACTTTGCAAGAGAACTGCCTGAGCCCTGGGATCAAACAGACCTCGGGTGTTTGGTTTGTGGCTGTTTCTTCCCCAGGTTTCCACACTGCCAGAARCAGCTGCCCATGTTTCCATGGGTGGACGCCTCTCACTTGTCTCCTTTAATTCACAGGCAGCAAAATGCCAGGAAGAACAAGAAGGAACTTGCCCTCAGCTGAGCAAAGGAAATCCGAAGATCTGCAGCCTCTGCTATACAAGCTTGTAGGGACAAGTTGCTGGGTTCCAGCTAGAGGAAGCCGCTTATGGGTGCAGACGCGTTGCTGCCAACTCTCTGTTCCTCAGCTCCATTCCTCCACTCTTGGGCTGGTCACACGGTCTGGGGAAAGTTGAATTAAAGCATCTTTAGACCAGGTCACCCTTCAGAAATGCTGATGAGCAGCGTCTGTGAGGCTCTCGGTGCTTGCGTGTGAGAGGGAAGCACGCAGCAGGGAGAGCCGCTCACACCGGCCACTGCTCAGGCAGCTGTCAATGTTAACGCGGTAAAATCACTGCTCTTGCACTATGTTTACACACTAAACTCTTCCCCACTGAGTGCATCCCTTGTACTCATCCAGCACAAGAATGCAGGAAGCAGCAACTGGCTCTAAATARTAGTAAAACCAGGACCTCTTCTTGACTCCATCTAAATCTTGCTTCCTACAAGAGCTAGAAGCAACTGCAGAACCATCTGGAAAGTGGAATCTCCACGTTTTCACCCCCAGCTTTGGCGCTGGCTTCTGCACGACTTGATGCTTCACCTTCTCTGTCGAGATTTTTCCATGCAGGGAAGGGGCAGAGTAAGCTGTGAGTTGCTACACAGCAGTGGCGTGAGGCTTGGTTAGTCAGAACCCTTTGAAGGTATGGCACCTAATTACCACCTGAAGTGCTGCAGTGATTATATGAGCAGAGGCACAGCTCACAGCTGACGATACAGCTCAGCTCTGGATTTCACTCTCAAAAGTGCTGTGCAAACACACAGCTAATAGTCCCCAGCAGAAACCTCCCCAGTGTGGGTGGTTATCAAGCTCATTTCATGGAYGGAAGAACTGAGGAGCCYAGCAGCAATCCACAGAGCATGGGAACTCTATTCACACTGACATCCTTGCTTGCTGGATGGGACAGGCCACCAACTTGACATCAGTGCCTTGCAGCACTCTGGCTCCATTTGGAACTGCTCAGCTACACATGCTCYGTGCAGGCGTTGAATTTAGCAGGCTCCTGTGAGCAAGCATAGCCCTGGAGCTTTAAGGGTAGGAAAGAACAAGCAGGATCTCTGAACGAACCCTCCAGTGCTTAGGGAAGCACACAACATGGCACATAATGCGTGAGCCAGGACCTACACATGAGCACAGCCTGATGCCATGTGCTTCAGATGAGCAGTGGGAGCACAGCCCTCTCTCTACACACACAGAAGTTCTGTCTCCCTTGCTTTACCAGCAGCAACCACCCCAAGTCAGCCCCATCYTTGGATCATGGAGCAAGAGGCACTATCAGTACAGAGGCCTTCCCCTAATCCAGGTGCCCCGAGCTCCACAAAGGTGACCACCACAGCACTCAGCCAGCAAAGGGCATCTCCATTCCACCAGCCGCATGATGAACAGGTACCAACCAACTGCAAAGTGCTGTCAGCAACAAGGAGCAGAAGTGTTGGGTTTAACCCTCAGCTTTACTTTCATTCTGCCCTACCTTCAGGAGAACTGGGAGCACATTTTAGCCACGTTGCAAAATGAGGAGAGTAAAGGATGAGAGCCTTACGTAGCACTGCAGCCAAGATCCACGGGCWCTGCTCCATCACTGTGCGTGGAACTGGGGTCCCTCCTAAGCCCATCTCCCAACAGCCTCCTGGAGGGCAGCAGCAGCAGTGAGCTGGAAAGGAAAGAGGGGTTTATTGGCGTTTCTCCTGCCTGCAAAGAGCCCCGCAGTGACCCAAGAGCTGCAGGGAGATACRTGCTGAGGTGATTTTGAGCTGTGTTTGTAGCAATATCCAAAGGACAAGAAACAAAACCCACTGCTGCGCCAGAGCCAAACTGAGCTGCTTTTGGAGCTGGGCCATTTGTGAGGCAGTGGGACACGGAGACAGAGCAATTCACCAGCAGACTCGAGAGGCAGATAAGGAGCCATGGTGCTGTTACACACACACTGCAGGTCTGCGCACGGCCAGTGTATAAGGGCTGGAAAAAAGAACTAAAACCCACCCCACAATCTTTCAACAAGAAGCAGAACCCCCAGAACCACTGCTCCATCCTGCAGTGTGTGAGGAACATAGAACAGGGTCTCTCTGAAGGGGAAGGTCACTCGAGATGGGTGCAGGGGACACCTCCTGTGTGTTGTTACCTTCCCAGCAACTCCTCCTAAAGCAAGCATGGAAATCCCCAGAGGAAACCGAAAGAATCCCCACTGAGGCCTTTAAACCCCAGCACTGAACAGCAAAGTCCAGCTCTGGTTTATAAGTATTGCAAAGTTCAAAGCAAACAGCAACTACCATTGACACGAGCCAAGAGCAGCAGCCCAAGGGTGAGGCTGGAGGTTGCACGATGCTCCAGTGCCACCAGCTGCGCAGCACAGGGAAGAGCAGTGAGGAAAGGGGAGCTGCTGTGAGCAACACCCCAAATGACTGGAGCTTACCCAAGGGTTACAAGCAGTGTCAGACGAGGTGCTTAACTCCCAACGGGATAAACGGCATGGACACGCTGCAGGAAAGCTCAGGCACGTGGGGGAATCCTCAGGGACACCCATGCCCAAATGGTTCTCCCCTCACTCCCACAGGGATAATGAAGTCACACCAGGCTTGGATGATGGACCCTCAGCACCAGGGAAGACATCTGTGTGCAGCCGAGAAGCAGAGGAGCTCTGGTGGGAATCCTCAATACTTCCTATACAGGATACCACTGGGGAAGCTGCATTCACATGAAGAGCCTTAAAAGCCTTTCTGTGACCCTTTAAACACACAGTGCATTCACACATCTACCCGTGGGTACCAGCAGTGCCCCTTTGGCCAGGCAGAACACACATCCTCTTGCCTGAGCTCACTGTGCTTAAGCAAAGCTTGCCCCCCCCTCCACTATCATGAGTAAATAAGGACAAAGTAAAAGGCAATCAAAGCCTCTCTCTGCCCCTGCACAGGGGAACTCCTGGGCAAGAGCTCCTCCTGGAGGAGGTTCCTCCTCTCCTGTCCTTCAGCACGCAGCTCTCGGGAGGCAGCACTTCCATCCAGCACATTCCTGGGCTTCCCTCTCAGCAGGAAGCAGAACCTCGACCGTCTGCAAGAGTCAGCACTTATTTCCTGTGCCACAGCCTATGCAAGGGAGGCTTTTAATCCCTTTAGAGAACACTGTAGAAGTGTGACTCCCACTTCCCAGCAGACCTAACAAACCCAGGGTATGAACAAAGCCTGCGGGGCCATTAAACCAAGAGAAATGAAGTTAAAATAAGACATTTTTGCTCCAGGTTTCCATCTTCCTGGAGTCTACCAAAGGAAACAGCAAACGGACAAACCCACAACCCAGTGGAAGCTTTAACCTTCCCCAAACATAACCTCGAGCTTAGCAAAGCCTTTATCTGAGCCTGGAAGTTCACCACAATGACAAACCCGGTTACCTGGCACAGCTCAGGCACCGAAACCAGTGAACAAAAGGGAAGGTCAAAAACCCACCATAGGATCTACAGTAACATTGAGTTATTTTATTTCAAGGCTATTACACACACAGCACTCACTGTGCTACACACACGAGTCCAGGCCCTGCCATAGAAATCCCACACTCCACAGAGAGATCACACTGTGTCAAGCAGGGAAGCCCAATCTGCTTTGGTGCATTGACCACAGCCTGACCACTACCATAGAATCCCACTGGTTTGGGTTGGGAGGGACCTTAAAGCTCCTCCAGCTCCAACCCCCTGCCATGGGCAGGGACACCTTCCACCGAAGCAGACGGCTCCAAGCCCCGTCCAACCTGGCCTGGAATGTTTCCAGGGATGTGACATCCATCATCACCATTCCGGGCATCCTGCTGAGCTTCCCAAGTGATTCAACTCGCCTGTTCCCCACCTGTGACCCAGGTTATGTGCTTTCCAAGAGTATTTTATACAGGAAACATGACAAGAAGCAGAGCAAACAGCACAATAGGAATGCTCCCTTTCCCTGAGAAGCTCCAGGCATGGTCTCTCTTCTCCCCAGAGAGGTCGAGGTCAGGTCCCAGCAGGGAGGTAGGAAGTGAACAGCAAGCACCTCCTTGCCTAGGAATTCATCCACGTGAGAGGCCATTTACAGTCACTGCTGCAGCTCTGGAACCTCATTCTTCAGAACAGGACTTCTGCCCTCAGGACTTGAGGCCCTCGATTTAAAAAGCAAGAGGCTTCTGTCCCAGGAGGTGCTCCCGAAGCAACAGACCAGCTCCATGGCGCAGTCCTTGGTCAGGATCTGGGTGATCCTTTCCACCATGTCCCCATTGATGGCAAGGGCTCGGAAGTGGTCGAAGTCGCTGCGGCCCAACCTGCGCAGGCGCCGGGCGGCCGCCCTGTAGCACTTCCAGGGCTGAGGCTCCATCAGCAGGTACGTGCACACGGAGGACAGGAAGGCCAGGAACTCCAGCAGGCCCCTGTCCCCGTGATTCAGGTGGATCCACATGGTCACAGACATGCAAAAAGCGATGTCAAAGGTGGAGCGGCCAAACCGGCCCAGGTAGGAGCTCAGGAATGAGTCCCTGGCGCTGGAGTCCATGATGTCCAGCTCGGCAAAGGATATGGAGGCAGGAAAGGGGCTGCACTGCTGAGCCCTCTCGATGAGCACAGGATCAATGTCACAGCACAGCAGGTTCAGATCTTTCCCAGCTGCAGGCTCGTCCAGGCTGCCTTTGCTCTCCTGAAGGCCAAGGAGATGCCTGTACAGAGCCACACTTAGCTCCTGCAGGAAGGAAAACAACAGTGGTTCACGGGGCCCACGCTGCTTCCTTAACACATTCCCAGCACGCAGGATCCCACTCTCAGCACCAAGGCAGGAGTTTGCCCTCGAAGTTCAGAACAAACTCACCAACGACGTCCCTTCCTGCAGCCGAGAGCATCACAGAGCCCTGACCACCAGGAAGACAACCAGAGATGGGAACTAAACCTGCGCCACCTCCAAGCTGGGCTTCTGCTCCAAAAACTATGGGAAAGATGAGGTTTAGAAACAGGAATCTCGCTGGATAAACCCATCCAGGGTGGGGGTTTAAACGGCTTCCCTACGAGAGCCTCAGGGCTCCCTGGTGACACTCAGAGCTCTGTATAATGCCTCATTTAGAGTAATAGATGTCATTCGCTGCTGCTGAAGTAAAAGCCATCCCCTGACCATCAGATGTAGCACGAGAGAGTTAACACGAGAGCTTCCCTTTGGATTCCCCTCCACAGAGGGCCCCACTGAGCGGAAAGCGGATCCCTCTTTTGCTAAAGGAGATCTAAGGAAGTTCCTGGATGGCACCAGGAAGGAGCGCATGGCCCACACGAGCAGACAGAGGGTGTCCTCTAGCGGCAAAGTCTCCGCATCCCAAAAGAGCTGCGCTGGGAATACTTTTCCCTGACCTGTTCTGCAAGTTCACCTGCAATAGGAGCTTGACTTGTCCTTTAGCTAATGCCTCAGGGAGGGAGGGCAGCCACGGAAAAAGCAGAGCTCCCGCCCCCAGCCAGACTGCAACTGCATGCAGAATGAATCTGAATCCCTTAGACACTAAATTCACCCCGGGATAAAGTTTCCTTTAAGGAAACCAGGGACATTAATTAAGGAAATTAATTCCCCCGAATAAGGGGAGGAACAGTATCTTTAGACACAGTCCAACATCGCATCAGCACACACCGGAGCTGCACAGGTACCTCTGAATCCCCACACACCAAAGCGCACCCTAAGGGCAAACCACCGGGATAAAAAGCGGAATCAGGTAAGGAAAATGAGCTTTCCAATGTGAGATTCAAGGAGATTTACCAGCTCGGACACATAACCAGGGGTTCAGCTTCAAGCTGGGGCTCATGGGTCAGTGATGTGACCCCACAGAACACATAGGGATGGTTTGCAGCCTCAGCAGCTCTCCAGTGCCTGGGACACGCAGCAGCCCAGAGCACTGGAAGGCTTCAGCGGAAAGAGGTCAGACCCACAACATAGCTCCTGAACCAACGCAGAACCCATCCGGCTCCACCTCGTCCCTACCTCCTCCCAACCTTCAGCCGCCTCTCCAAGACCTGCGAGGGGGTTCTCCACGTATGGATCATGGAATGGTTTGGGCTGAAGGGACCTCAAAGCTCCTCCAGCCCCAATCCAGCTCCAGGACCCCTTCCACTGGAGCAGCTCCAAGCCCCTGTGTCCAACCCGGCCTTGAGCACTGCAGGGATGGGGCAGCCACAGCTCCTCTGGGCACCCTGCGCCAGCGCCTCAGCACCCTCCCAGGGAAGACCTTCTGCCTTATCTCCAACCTGAACTTCCCCCGTTTCAGTGTGAAACCATTACTCCTTGTCCGAGCGCTCCAGTCCCCAGGCAGGCGCATATCCCGCCCCGACACCCCAGGCAGGGGCATTTCCTACCCCAATACCCCAGGCACGGGCATATCCCGCCCCAATACCCCAGGCA
>CABHOG010000127.1:220476-233606 GCA_902168055.1 Aratinga solstitialis | reverse complement strand
GCTCCTTTCCCCGCCTGTCCCGCTCCAGCCCGCCCGAGCCGCCGGCCTGGTGTCACGTATGAAGCACCTCAAAGGAGCTGATCCTGCTGCCCCGAGGGACAACTGGGAGGGCATCGAGGAGCTGCTGGAACAGCTCTGGGTGAGCTGGGGGCCGGGGGGGGGGGGCTCTGCTGCTGGAGCTGTGGAGGGGAGAACCCTCCTGGAGGTGCCCTGCGCTGGGGTCTGACACCGTTCCCATCCCCAGGAATGCCTCTCGCCGGCGCTGGGCGATGCCTCGTGGCTGCGGAGGAGCCAGACCTGCGACCGGGTGCTGCGGGTGTGCGTGGAGCAGATGGGCAAAGCCGGGGGCAGCCCCGATGGCGCGGGCAGGCTGCTGAGCGTGGCCGAGGCCGCGTGCCGGGGCTACCTGAGCGCCGTGCCGCAGCCCGCGCCCCTCTACCTGGAGAAGATCCTGTACCACCTCCTGCGCAACGCGGCCGCCCGGGGCGGCGGGGCCTGCTGGAGGGCGGCTGAGCTCCTCCGAGCCCGGCTCCTGGCCTCCCGCCCCGGCCAAGTGCCCTCCAAGGACTTCAAGGCCATCGCTTACAGCAGCTTCGGTGTGCTCTGGAGGGGGGGCTCCTCCCTGGCCGAGCCTGACTGGCCACAGGAGGAGGCTCGAGCTGTTCTCTTGGTCCGCCTGCGAGCCCTGCGCTTCCTCCTGCTGCTGGAGGAGGATGGGGAGGCTTTGGCGCCGCTGCAGCCCCCCTTCTTCACCTCCCAGACAGCCCAGCAGGCTGCTGCTGCCGCTGCCTTGTAYGAGGCCCAGCCGGAGCCATCCTCAGCTTTCCTTGGCCAGCAGCTCGGGGACTGCTTGCTCGCGGTGCTGAGGAAGGAGGTGACGGAGCCACCAACCCTCCAGCAATCCCTGTGCTTCTTCGAGCTCACCCTGGAGCAGTGCAGGCACCTCTGCAGGGGCAGCCAGTACAGGGAGGCCAAGAAGGCAGTGAAGGAAGCAAGGGGCTTCCTGGGGGCCAGCAGCAGCTCCATGAAGTCCTTCAGTGCCCCCCTGGCCCTGCTGGAGACCGGGGTGCAGCTGAGCCAGGCTCTGGCTGATGGTGCTTGCCCAGCAGAGCCGCTCTTCTCCCAGGCTGCAGCAGCTCTCAGGGACGTGGCAGCGGCCTCAGAGCGGTTCCTCATGGTGCTGGCTGAGAGCTGCCAGTTCGTCAGCTCCTCCCTCAGCGAGTGCATGAAGAAGAGCAAGCAGCAGCCCTTCGGCTGGGGAGATGTGCTCGACCTCTGTGCCTTCACTGAGGGGAGCTGCCGTGTCCTGCACAGGCTGCTGGAGAGGGTAAGGCTGGGGTTGGAGTGGGGTGAGCACATAGCGTGGGCCATCAGAGCCTCTGTGAGCACCTGGACGGTTCATAACCCTGCTCCAGGCTTGATGCTCCCCTCGATCTATCAGTGGAGTGTCTTCAGCACCCCCATTCTGAGCAACAGTGCCTGGGGCTGTCCAGGTTCCATGGATGCTGCTTTTCTCCTTCCAGTGTCTGAAGAGGGCTATAAGGGTGCTGGAGAGGGGCCTTCATCAGGGACTGGAGTGACAGGACAAGGGGTGATAGGTTCAAACTGGAACAGGGGAAGTTCAGGTTGGAGATAAGGCAGAAGCTCTTCCCGGGGAGGGTGCTGAGGCGCTGGCACAGGGTGCCCAGAGCAGCTGTGGCTGCCCCATCGCTGGCAGTGCTCAAGGGTGAGGTTGGACAGAACCTTGGGTGATATGGTCCAATGGAAGGTGTCCCTGCCCATGGCAGGGGGTTGGAACTGGATGATCTTAAGGTCCTTTCCAACCCAACCCTGTCTCTGATTCCCTGCCGGCCGCAGGTTCCTCCGGAGGGTGTCAAACAGCAGCTGATGGTGAAGCAGCTCCTGTACCGCAGCCTCCAGCTCTTTGCCAACGTGGCCTAYGATGCCTTCCAGTGCTCCCAGGTACTGAGGGTGGAGGGGACAGACTGGCACTGGGGATGGGTGAGACCTTTGTGGTACTGGGTGGCTTCTCCCTTCAGAGGGAGCCTTGGTGAGTTGGAAGGGGCTTCTGTGTGGGCTGTGGGTCCTTGGCAGCCTCTTGCCAGTTCCCTCTCCCCACAGCCATTGCAGGGCTGGCCAGGCCTGGAGCAGCTCCCAGTGGGCTGCAGGAGGAGCGTGGAGTGGATGCTGCAGGCACTGGAGGGGCTCCCCGAGAGCGAGCAAGCCAAGTACCTGGATGTCACCGGTCAGTGCTGTGACACCAAACCTGGCTCCTTGGCCATGGTTTGGGTCAGCCACAGTCACAGAGCTCCGTGTCCCCAGGGAGTGAGAAGCGGTTCTCTGTCACATGCAGGATGTGGCTGGTGGGGTTGGGCAGGGGGTGACAGTCCCTGGCTGCACAAGGAGAGGGGTCCTTCTTTCTCCAGCACGTCTTTAATGGTTGGCTTTCCCTTGTGCAGTGTCATGCGCCTTCAAGCTGGCGTACATCTTCTACAGCCAGAACCTTCACGAGGAAGCCAGCTCCATCTGTGAGCCCCTCTGMAAGGGGCTGCAGGCACTGGATGCCTATGCATGTCCAGAGATAGCCCCAGAGAGGGTAAGTGCTTGTCTGCACTTCCAGCAGTAACAGGGCTGAGCTGGGCACTCTGATCCCAGTGCCAGGGGAGCAGAGGAGAGGATGGCACCAGCTTTTGCTCGTGGAACAGTTCCACTTCCCTCCTGTGCCTCTGAGCTCTTCCCTTTGCCTGGGAAGGGAGCAGGAGGATGGGACGTGGACCACAGTGAGTTTGCTCCTGCGGGACACTGAATCGTGTTCCCTGTGCTCTCCCTGCAGCTGCACAAGTGCTTCAGGCTGCAGGTCGAGAGCCACCGCAAGCTGGGCTGGCTGGAGAGGGCCCTGGCCTCTGTGGGGCAGTGGCTGCTGGCGCTGCGGGGCCRCGCTGGGGACCTGCTGGCAGAGCCCATCTCCCTCTGGGTCCGAGTCAAATCCGAGGCTGGGAAGCAGGGGAATGAGGAGCTGCGCTTAAGGTAAGACCTGAGGTGGGTGTCCCAAGCTGTCCCCATGCTGGGACCGTGGTGGTGCTTCTCCCTGTGAGACCGCTGCAGTGTGCAGAGCCCCAGGGGTCAGAGGGGCTGAGGGCTTCATGTCTCGTTGTAATCAGTTCAACACTCTAAATCCCATCATGATTACGGATGTACGGTACTGTTTGTGGAAGCAGCAGGAATACAGATTTGGAATTGCCATTGATAAATTCACTAAGTGCATCAGAGCTAAAATTCAAACTAGCCAACAATTAATTGAACAGGAAAACAAGTTAGACCACGTGGTAATTCATTGAAGTTAGTTTCATTGGGTGTCATCCAACATAGTCGAGGCACAAATCTTACCCAAGAGGTGCCCCTGCTCTAGGGAGGAGAGAGGATCAAGCCCCTGGGCTTGGTGGGGTCATACCCTCATCAGGAAGCTGAAATGCCCAACTTGTACTTTGAGAAGTGGAGGTGAGGCTGGAGTCAAATTCCTGGCTGTGGTCACAGGGGAGGCAGCCGCTTTCTCATCCTGCTGCATTTGGTGTGTAAATGAGAGAGAATGAGAGCCTTGGCTGCATCCCTGGCACCCAGGGGCAGAACAGGACCATAACACATCAGCATCACTCCCTCTTCCACGCTGCTGAGGCCTCCTGACCTTCAGCACCCACATCAGGGTCCTGCACTCATTGCTCCCTTCAGCGCATCTCCCAGGGCCTCGGGCCTCATCCGCACACCCACCTGCAGCTCCCGTTACCCCTAGGACCCTGAAGGATGGCTTGAAGGGGCACAACCTGGACCCGGAGAGCATGGTGACCATTCTCTTTGCGGAGCTGAAGGCCTACAAGTCCCTCCGAGCTGACACGGGGCAGGAGCGCTACAACGTCCTGTGTGACCTGCTGGAGCTGTGCTCGGTGGAGAGCGGCCGCCTGCAYGAGCGAGCTGTTGGCCTCATCGAGCTGGCCCAAGTGCTGTGCTACCACAGCTACTCCCAGCAGACAGACTGGTGGGTACACAGCGCTGGGATCATCTGCCAGGGTCCCTGAGAAGCCCCCAAGGAGCATTTGGGGGCCCTCAAGGGAAGTTTTAAGGATCTGGAGTGTGACTGCTCTGACTCTGCACTGTTTGGGGTCCTTCTGCTCAAATGCTCYGGGGGTTCTGTGGGCTGAAGGGAGTTTCTAACCCCTCTCTCTGGCAGCTCCTCCCTGGACTCTCTCCAGGAAGCCTTGAGGCTGCTGGAGCTGGTGCCCAGGAGCACCCAGAACTGGGACCAGCTCCTTGACGACCGGGCGCAGGCTCTGCTCTGGCTCTACGTCTGCACCCTGGAGTCCAAGCTGGAGAAGGTGGGTAGGGGCTGTGGGATGCCAAAATGGATCCAGGTCCGGATCTGGAAATGCCCTGGGTCTCCATGCGTGTGTCAGGTGCTCTCCTCAGCCTTGCTGGCAATGCTCAGCTCTGCACCAGGGCGACCAAAAGCCACCCAGACCCTGCTGGAAAGCCTGTTGGTGTCTCCTCACATGCTGCCTTCTCCCCCTCTGCAGAACATAGAGAGGGAGCAAAGAGCCAAAGCTCATGGGCTGAGGAACACAGATGACTTTGAGCCCAATGATCTCAACTACGAAGGCAAGCTGCTGGAGGAAGAGTTTCTATATGATGGCATCTCCTTCAACCTGGAGACAGAGACTGGTGAGGACACTGGCGGGTTTGGGCTGAAGAGGCTTTGTCTGGAAGCACCTGGTTTGAGATCAAGGTGTCTCAGACCTGTGGTGTGCTCTTAGCTCTGTCCAAAAACCTGGATGATGCCTTTGCCTTGTGGAAGCAGCTCCTGGCAACACCAAGCATCATCCCAGCTGTGCGCAGCCCTGAGCAGACTATAGCCTCCCTGCGCCTGCTGGCAGCTCTCTACAAGCTGATGGCCAAGGTAAAGCTGCTGGGGAGGAGGCCGGTGGGACATCAGCCTCCCCAGGCTCACAGAGCCCCTCTGAGGTGGTCTCTGAGTGTGATTTGGGGGTGTTCTGTGCCCACAGCCCTTGCAAGCCCTGGAGAGCTACCTCCTGGTCAAAGCCCTGTGCAGCGCACTTGGAGACAGCCTGGGCACAGCCAGTGCCCTGTGCCAGGTCACCAAGCTGCTCTTCCAGCTGGAATGCCCCAGCTATGGCCAGGTAAGGCTGCCAGGGAGGGAAGGGGCCATGGGTTGAGCCCAGGCTTACCTGTGGCTGCAGCCCTCATGCTGCCGTGGTGTTTTCCAGCTTTTCCTGGAGGAGACAGAGTCCTGCCTGCAGAAAGCTGACAGCAGCGACAATTCCTACGTGTTGCTGCAGCAAAACTGCCTCCTGCTGCGCAGCCACCTGTGCTGTGTCACCCAGCAGGTGAGCTCCTGCAAGGCCTCCTCTGCCTCAGGAGAGCAGTGTTAGAGGCCAGGAGGAGGCTGCAGTAGCTGCTGCATCATCAACATAGGGATATGGAGCTGTTGGAGCAAGTCCAGAGGAAGCCATGGGGGTGATCAGGGGCTGGAGCAGCTCCTATAGGAGCCATGCTGAGAACATTGGGGCTGTTCAGCCTGGAGAAGAGAAGCTGCATGGAGATCCCAGAGCAGCTTCCAGTGTCTGAAGGGGGCTACAAGAATGCTGGAGAGGGACCTTCATCAGGCACTGTATCAGGACAAGGGATGATGGGTTCAAACTGAAACAGGGGAAGTGCAGGTTGGAGATAAGGCAGAAGCTCTTCCCGGGGAGGGTGCTGAGGCGCTGGCACAGGGTGCCCAGAGAAGCTGTGGCTGCCCCATCCCTGGCAGTGTTCAAGGCCAGGTTGGACACAGGGGCTTGGAGCACCCTGCTCCAGTGGAAGGTGTCCCTGCCCTTGGCAGGGGGTTGGAACTGTATGATCTTAAAGTCTCTTCCAACCCAAACCATTCTATGTTTCTTTGAGCTCTATCTCAATACCTGTGGGTAGGGACTTCAGGCATGGAGCCACCCTTGCCTGCAAATGGTGACTCTTTCTCTCTCTACAGATTGAAGAGGGTCTCTCCCTGTTGCTGAAGGTGCTCCAGAACATGGCTCTGCAAAAAGTCACCAAGGTCTGGTACCTGCTGCGAGCCCAGGTCCTGCAGCTGGTGGCCACCTACCTGAGCCTCCCCCTTGCCCGCCTCTCGCTGGAGCTCCGGCAGCAGATCTTTGAGCAAGGTGAGCTGCTGGGGGATGCTTAAGCCCTCCTGCTGAGCACCAGGCTGACAGGGACCATGGGCAAAGCACCATGCACATGTGTTACCTCTGGGCTTCTCCAAACCAGCCTGTTTGGGGYGAGGAGAGGGGGTTTGCTTGGGCTGGGGAGGGTCTTGGTGCTGATACCCAGAGCTGCCCTCACACAGGGTGGAAGACACCCGAGACAGCTCTTGTTGAAGCCCAGAAGCTCTTCCGCAGCATCATCCTCCTGCTGATGGGCAGCAGCGTGCTGGGATGTCAGTCAACAGCATCTGATGGCCAGTTTGTGGATTATGGTGAGTTGGTTACTCCTGTGGACCACAGCCCAGCTGCTCCTCCACAGGGAGTTGGGCTCCTTCCCTGCCTCTGTGAGGAGCAGCTCTGGTCACCTTCCTGTCCTACCTTGCAGGGGACAACCTGCTGCTGAAGTGGCAAGTGCTGGCTGACGTGCTGGCCTGCTCAGAGCACCTTGTGGCTCTCCTCAGTAGGTTGGAGGTGGTGTGTAAAGCCAAAGCCTTCTGCTTGGAGGCCGTCAAGCTGGCCATGAAACTGCAGGCCACGCGGTGGTGAGTTCACCATGGAGGGCAAAACAGCCTGGCCCTGGGCTTAGGGGGTGCTTGGTTAGGGATGAGCTGCCCTGTGCCCACAGGGGATGTTGGTGTCTGTGTCCCTTCGGTGGGGGACTGGCCCTGGTGGGAGGGTTTGGCACCTTCTCAGCTTGGTCTGGAGCAAGCATCTGCCTTGGGGAATGTTATTCCATGAATTCATCTTGTCAGGTCAGATGCAGGCTCAGTCCTCACTGCCCATCAGCTTCCCTCCCACACTGCCCTAGGGATGGAGCGAGAGCTGTTATGCAGGRGGGGGGTTCCCCTGAGGGCTGTTGGGGGGTCCCTTGAGGGCTGTTTTTCCCCCTGTAGGTCTACTTCCTTCCTGGTGCTGAAGGCCCAGCTGGAGCTGCAGCAGAGCGAGCTGGAGCTGAGCCACTTGGACCTGCAGCAGGCTCTCTTCATCCTGGAGCCTGACAGCGGTGAGTCCCTGCTCTGGGCTGGAGGAGGGCAATGGAGGAGGTGAGCCCCATGCCTGGGCAGCCCAGAAAGATCTGCCTTGTGCAGGTGCTCCCCATCATTGTGGGTGCAGAGGTGGGAGGTGACTCTGAGCCGTGTTTTGGCTCATCAAGTGACTCCTCCAGCCACTAAAGGCATAGCTGGGGAAAGCAGCATCATTGACTCTGGCTTCTGCACCCGTCCTCGGGCTGTGGGGATCAGGGCTGAGCAGGGAGGACCCAAAGAACCATCCTCTCCACCTGCAGAGTTGAAAACCAGCAAAGAACAGCAAGGCCACAAGCACATCCTGCCCAGGAAGGGCAAACTGGAGGGCAGGAAGAAGCAGGACTCCACCTCCGAGCCCCCTGGGGAAGAGGAAGGTTTCCTGAAGGGCCCCACACTGGCATTTGTGGCCACAGTGAGCAGGCCAGGGCAGGTGGATGCTCTCAGTGCCTCCCCGGAGCTGAAGCCTGCGAGGAGGAAGAGGCTGGCCTTCCTCACCCACCCCCCCGCCTGCTCCTGCTGCCTCTGCTCCGACCTCAGCCTCTCCGCTCTCTGCCTGCGCTGGCTCCTCTCCTGTGGCCGGGCTGAGCTGGCAGCAGGCAGCACRGCCAAGGGGCTGGCTCTGCTCCGCGCCGTGGTGCCGCGCTGCGCCGCCGTGGCCACCCGCTTCGCTGCGGTGCTGCAGGACAAGCTGAGGGACACCTCCACCAGCCAGGACCCGCCTGCACTGGAGCTGCTGCACGATCTGGTGGCCTCGTGCTATGCTGCACTGGCCCTGCAGAGCCTGGCCACCCCCCACCTGGYAGAGGAGCTGGAGCCAGGGCTGAAGTTCTTGGCGTCCTGCAGACCCCACGTGCCCAGCCTGGAGGTCTCCAGGGCCACCCTTCTGCTCGCCAAAGCCACGGCCACCTTTTGCCACGGTGACTCCATGGATGCCTTCTTTGCCAGCTCTTGGAGCCAGCAGCTGCCCACACCGACTCCAACAGAGCCTGAAGCGGTGGCTGTGCCCCAGGTCCTCAAGACRGCCAAGGCTCAAGCCCAAAGGAGCAAGGAGAAGACAGCCTTGGCTGCTGCCGTGCCCAAGCCCAGAGTGAAGAAGAGCCAAAGAACAAAGCCCTCGGCTGCACCAAGCACTGAGGATGTGTTTGCTATGGATGACCTGGACACAGAGGTGCCCCCCATCGTCATCCGTCCGGTGACGGTGCCCTGCACCCCACTCCAGAGAGCGCGTCTCCCCTCTAAGGCCCGCGCAGCCCCAGGCCCCAGGACCCCCTTCACCATCTTCAGCGAGTCCTCGCCCCCAGGCAGCAAGTCCCAGCTCCTGCGAGCCCCCAGAGTGCTGGGGCGAGTCAAGACTCGCCTGCAGGTGAGTGGGGAGGGAGGTGAGGGGCAGCTCCATGCTGTGCCCAGCMCCAGCCCCAGCACCCGTTGTCCCTCTGCTCCAGGTGACATTCAGCGATGACAGTGACCTGGAGGCTCCTGCAGCGGGGGACCCCCCCCCAGCTTCCCGCAAGCCCTCCTGCCCCCGCAGAGCTCACTCGCCCCGGCCCACAAGGTCCAAGGGGAGCTCACAGGGGCTCAGCACCCGCAGGAGCTGTGCCCAGCCCCGCAGAGGGCGGCCGGGCAGCCGCAGGGCTGGGGCTGCAGAGGAGAGGAGGGAGCGGGCGCCCCRCAGGGCTGCCAGCAAGAGAGCAGAGGAGGAGTGGGAGCTTCCCAGGGCCACAGAGGCAGAGGAGAAGATGGAGGAAGAGCTTCAGATCAGCTTTGAGGTGTTACAGGACTCTGAGGAAGAAGCCAGGGCCCCAGGTGAGCTGGGCTGCCCCAGGATTTGGGGGGTGTTGCTTTCATGCCCCCCCTATGCACTTGCAGCGGGCTGTCCCCATCAGTCCCAGGGACCAAACATCTCTGCTCCTCCCCACAGGCAGGAGGCAGCAGCCTCAGCGCAGGCAGGAAGGTGCAGGCAGGAAGCACAAGCAGCAGGAGGCTGGTGAGGATGTCCTGGCAGCGCAGTGCCTGGGCAGCAGGGACACATTGCAGCCAGAAGGGACCCTGCCCACGGCTGGTGGTGAGCACCCGGCACGGTGTGATGGGGAAGTTTGGGTGCTGGGGGCAACAGCTGAAGCTGAGCCTGCAGAAGTTGGTGGCAGCTCTGCGAAGCCATACTTAACATGGGTGAAAACTGCAGGCAGAGAGTAAAAGCTGAGGAGGAGGAGGAGTGAGAGGGGCTGCTCCCCATCCATGTCTTTATCTTGACCCACAGTGGGGTTTTCATCCCAGCTCCTTGCCATTTCCTGAGGAGGGGAAGTGGGTGAGTGCCTGGGTGGGCATCAGGCTGCTCACCAAGGGGAGCATGGGGCTGCCCTGTGAGCTTCCTGCACATGGGATGCTGGTCTTCAACCGGGAGCTGGTGGCTGTGCTGGGAGCACCACCTCTATCCCCTCTGCTCCCCTCACCACCCCTTGGCGCTCATTGGTGAGGGCTCCATCACTGATCCCGCTCTGGGCTCTTCCTGCTTTGTGCATTCCAGGTGTCTSCTCCCTGGACACAGTCCTCACACTCCTGAAGGATGCTTCTAACTGCATCAGCCACTGCCCTCCCGGCAGCCTGCACAGCCAGCTCTGCCAGCTCCTGGCTCTGGCCACGGGCAGCCGGGACCCCCTCTCCACTGCGTACCTGCTCTCCGAGTCCCTCTCCATCACCACCCGCCACCAGCTGCTCGATGTCATCCACAGGAAGATCCAGTGAGTCCTTCGGTGTCCCCCCCTTCACTCCCAGAGCATCACGGAGAAGGGGCTCGCCCTTTTGGGGTGGTTATTCCCCTCTTGAGTGTCTTTTCCTCCGCAGCAAAGAGAAGAAGTCAGTGGGGGATGTGGCCGAGCAGCTCAAGGGGCTCTGCCTGCAGGAGGGGAGCACTGCCCAGCGCAGCCAGCACCTCGCTGGGCTCGAGAGGCTCTTCATGTTCAGCTCCACAGGGCTGGGGCCTGAGGAAGGAGACAGGTTTGGGATGCAGCTGCAACAGATCCCCAGTGGTAAGAGCCAGTGCAAGTCCAGCGAAGCAGGCAGCTCATTGCCCAGGAGGGTGCTGGGTGACACTTGGGTGCTGTCCTTATGCTCTGGGGGTGACTTTCAGGGGTGACCGTGTGCATGCTGACCCTCGCCAGCCCCCAGCCTGGCTCCGTAGGGGACACGCTGCTGCTGACACGGCTGGAGAAGGGCAGCACCCCTGTGAACATCCGCATCCCCACAGCACTCACCAAGGTGAGGGCAGGGATTGGATGGGGGCGGCACCTCCATGCCAGGGGCTCAGGTCACTGCTCACATCCTCCTCCAGGCCCCGCTGCGCTCAGTGCTGAGGGACTTGGACACCATCCAGAAGGAGCAGAAGGAAGCCAATGCCTGCACAGACAAGCAGGACTGGTGGCTGCGGCGTTTCGAGCTGGACCGCAGGATGAAGGTGGGGAGAAGACCACCCTGTGGGGTGTATTTTGGACAGGGTTTGGGATCCAGACCCCCCCCAGTGACTCTCTGACCTCTTGCAGTGCCTCATCGAGACCCTGGAGCTGCARGTCCTGGGCTGCTGGAGAGGGGTCCTGCTCCCCACCAGCCCCGAGCCCACTCTGGCAGAGGAAGCTGCTGGGTTGCACCCCCAGCTCCTCCAGTGTGGCTGGAGGGACACGGATCCCACCCTGCTCAAGGTGCTGGGCTGGGGCAGGAGTCCGGGGCGCTGAGCCCTTCCCTGGCCCCTGCTCTCACCCTCTTCTTCCTCCCTGCAGGCACTGCTGAACGCTGCTCCCCTCCTCTCCCCTTGTGATGTTCAAGCCGTGGCCTTCAGCCTCTGCTCAGCGCAGCCCCGCCGGGCTCAGCTCCTCTTGCAGGAGGCAGTGGAGAAGCGGAAAGCCTGYGCCAAGCAAAGCAGCAGCTCCCTCGTCCTGGTTCTGGATAAGGTGAGAGCCCTGCCCTGCCTCCCCTCCTCCTGACCCTCCTGCCTCCCCCCTGCTCAACCCTTCCTCCTCCTCTCCCAGCACCTGCAGAAGCTGCCCTGGGAGAGCATGGGCTGCCTCAAGGCTGTGCCCGTCACCAGGCTCCCTTCCCTGCGCTTCCTGCTCAGCTACTCCCTGGCACAGAAGGTGAGAGGATGGGGCGGACCCCACATAGCCCATAGCAAGCCTTGCCCTTAACCCACCCGTGTCCCCCTTCCTGCAGCAGGCAGGGTCTGTGCTGAGCCGCGGCGTGAACCCCAGCAGCACCTTCTACGTCCTCAACCCGCACAGCAACCTCAAGGGCACGGAGGAGCGGTTCAGGGGCTGGTTTGAGAGGTGGGTGAACAGCTCAAGTAGAGCTGCAGGGGATGGGGGGGGTGGTCTGTGCCCCCCCAGCCCTTCTCACCAGCATTCCCACAGCGAGCCCGGCTGGAAGGGGGTGACCGGAGCCGTCCCAAGCCCAGAGCAGATGCAGGCAGCCCTCTTGGAGCACGACCTCTACATGTGAGCATCACTGGGGCTGCTTAGGGCCACCCTGCGGGGTAGGAGGTGACACCAGGGCTCACCCAGGAGTGGTTTCTCCCTGTAGCTATGCCGGGCATGGAGCAGGTGCCCGCTTCCTGGATGGGCAGACCATCTCCCGGCTGGAATGCCGCGCTGTCACCCTGCTCTTCGGCTGCAGCAGCGCCCTGSTCGTCGTCAGAGGCAGCCTGGAGGGCTCCGGCATCATCCTCAAGTACATCATGGCTGGTTGGTGAGTTACGGGGGGGGTCTCTCTACAGGGCTGGGGGGGGGGGGGATATGCCCAGGGTGGGATCTAAGCCTCTTTTCCCCTGCAGCCCCTTCGTCCTGGGGAACCTGTGGGATGTGACAGACCGGGACATGGATCGCTACGCACAGGCGCTGCTGGAGGGCTGGCTCCGGGGGGGCTCGGGCGCCCCTCTGCTTGACTACATGGCCCAGGCTCGTCAAGCCCCCAAACTCAAGTACCTCATTGGGGCCGCCCCTGTTGCCTACGGGCTGCCCGTCTGCCTTCAGTGAGGGCTGGGGGGGGCACTGAGGTCCTGGGGGGTGTTTCCCGTCTTATTTATTTTAACAGAAGTGCTTTTAGGCGTTTGTTCTGCACCAATAAAGCTGCTGCTCTTTCATATGTGTCCCCCCCCGTGTGTGTTCCCCCTTCCCCTCCCCATTTGCCTTCAGTCCTCAGGGATGGATCCCCCCCCCCAGGGAACATCACTGAGGCTCCTGCTCCCCTCCTCTGCTGCTGGACAGGACTCGGAGCCCCCACTCTTGCCCCCCATCACTCGTTGTCCCCACGGCACTGCTGGGTTCAGCCTTTGCTCCTGGTGCGGGGACACTTTGGATGTCCCTCCCATGGGATAAAGGCGGTTGTTGGGATGCTGGAATGTACCCCCCCCCCCTTACCCGCGCTCCTTCCCCCTCCTCCAGCCGCCAGGGGGCGCTGTGGGGTGGAGCAGCGGGAGGCGCCGGAGCGCCGCGGCGGCCCAAGATGGCGCAGGCGGTGCCGGCGGGGGAGCTGCCGCTGCCTCAGTTGGAGCTGCTCAAGGGGCAGCTGGACCAGGTCCGGGGGGGCTCTGTGGGGCGGGGGGGGGCCCTGCAGGGGGTCACTGGGGCTGCTGTGGGGCTTGGCTGGCAAAGGGGGGGGGGCGGGACAACGTGGGCCTGGGGCTGATGTGTGGGGCCTGACTGGGCGGGGGGGGTGAGGTGGGGTTGAGGGGATGTGTGGGGATGGGGAGGCTCTATGGGGCTATAATGGGCTGTAGGGGTTGGAGGGATGTGTGTGGATGGGGAGGCTCTATGGGGCTATAATGGGCTGTAGGGGTTGGAGGGATGTGTGGGGATGGGGAGGCTCTATGGGG
>CABHOG010000127.1:182104-195794 GCA_902168055.1 Aratinga solstitialis | reverse complement strand
GGGGGGGGGGGGCAAGGGAGGGAAATGAGCAGCCGGATCCCCCCCATTCCCCCCTCCATCGCTTTGTGTAACGGTTCCGGCTCCAGCCCCGCGTTTCCCGCCCCCCGGCGAAGGAAAATGGTTGGGAATTGTGCAACGAGGCCGGAGCGGGAGCGCGGGATCAGCGCCGGGGCTTGGGGTGGGGGGGGCTCAGCACCCTCTGAGTGTTATGGGGGTGCAATGGGGATCCCCCGGGCGCTGCGGGATTCGGCCCCGCGGGCACCGGGATCGGCTCCAGCCGCGGCCGAGCGGGAGGAAGGGAAAATCCCGCCCATGGCGGCGCCGGGATCGCGCCATTGCCGCGGCCGCCGCCCCGTTCCCGGGGGAATCCGGATCCCTGCGGGTGATGCTCGGGGGGCGCCGCTGCTCGGGAGCCGTTTATTGCGCTCCCCCGTTTGGGGGTGCTGAGCCCCGGCCCCCCTGCGGGAGAGCGGCCCCGCTCCTGCCCGACGCGGCCCCCGCGGTGCCGGTGCCCACTGGTGGGGATGCGACCCAAAGGCATCTCCGTCCTGGTGCTCATCCTGGTGTCCTCATCCCCGCATCCTCATCCTGGTGTCCTCATCCCCATCCCAGCATCCCCATCCTGGTGTCCTCATCCCCGCATCCCCATCCNTCCCCGCATCCTCATCCTGGTGTCCTCATCCCCATCCCAGCATCCCCATCCTGGTGTCCTCATCCCCGCATCCCCATCCTGGTGTCCTCATCCCCATCCTGGTGTCCTCATCCCCATCCCAGCATCCCCATCCTGGTGTCCTCATCCCCATCCTGGTGTCCTCATCCCCATCCCAGCATCCCCATCCTGGTGTCCCCATCCCAGTGTTCTCATCCCAGCATCCCCATGCCGATGTTCCCATCCTGGCATCCCTGTCCCCACCCTTGTGTCCCCCTCCTGGTGTCCTCATCCTGGTGTTCCTATCCCAGCATCCACATCCCAGTATCCCTGTCCCCCATTCTGGTGTTGCCATACCAGTGTCGTCAGCCCCATCACTGGTGTCCTCATCCCCATCCCAGCATCCCTATCTCAGTGTCCCTATCCCCATCCCAGCATCCTTGTCCCCATCCCGGTATCCCATTCCAGCATGCCCATCCTGGAATCCTCGTCCCCATATCAGTGTCTCCATCCTAACATCTGCATCCTGACATCCCCAACCTGGGGTGTCCCCATCCCCATCCCAGCATCCCGATCCTAGCGTCCCCATCCTTGTGTCCCCATCCCAGCATCTCCATTCCTGGTGTCCCCATCCCCAACCTGGCATCCTCATTTCAGCATCCCAATACCCATCCTGGTGTCCCCTTCCCAGCATCTCCATCCCTTCATCCCCACTCCAATGTTCCCATTCTGATGTCCTCATTCCCATCCCAGCATCCCCACCCTGGTGTCCCCATCCCAGTAGCTCTATCCTGGCATCTTCATCAGCATCCTGGCCTCTCCATCCTGGTGTCCCCATCCCAGTAGCTCCATCCTGGCATCTTCATCAGCATCCTGGCCTCTCCATCCTGGTGCCCCCATCCCAGCATCCCCACCCTCGTGTCCCCATCCCAGTAGCTCCATCCTGGCATCTTCATCAGCATCCTGGCCTCTCCATCCTGGTGTCCCCATCCCTTCATCCCCATCCCAGCATCCCCACCCTGGTGTCCCCATCCTGGCATCTTCATCATTATCATCCTGGTCTCCCCATCCCCGTCCTGATGTCCCCATCCTGGCATCTTCATCATCATCATCCTGGTCTCCCCATCCCCGTCCCRATRTCCCCATCCCGGTGTCCCCATCTTGGATTCTCCATCCCCATCCTGATGTCCCCATCCCAATCCCAGTGTCCCCATCCCAACGTCCCCATCACACAGCGTGAAGCTTCTGGTGCCGACGGAGCTGGGCCTTGTGCCGGAAGCCATCCCCGCACTCGGCGCAGACGTGGGGCCGCTCGCCGGTGTGGGTGCGCCGGTGGCGGATGAGGTTGGAGCTGACGCTGAAGCGCTTCCCGCACTCCCCGCAGCCGTAGGGCCGCTCGCCGGTGTGGGTCCGCTGGTGCTGGATGAGCGCCGAGCTCTCGCTGAAGCGCTTCCCGCAGGCGCCGCAGCCGTAGGGCTTCTCGCCGGTGTGGATGCGCCGGTGCGTCACCAGGTTGGAGTTCTGGCTGAAGCCTTTGCCGCAGGCGCCGCACGTGAAGGGCTTCTCGCCCGTGTGGGTGATCTGGTGCCGCGCCAGGTCCGAGCTGCGGCTGAAGCCCTTCCCGCACTCGCTGCAGATGGTGGGGCGCAGGCGGCCCCCCCGCAGCCCCACCAGCTCCCGCAGCAGCCCCAGGCCCCCCGCTTGTCCCGGTGCTTTGGCTGCTCCACGGGCCGGTGCCTTCCGTGGCGCTGGGCGCGTGGCAGAGTCCTTGCCCGAGGCCGGCGGGATGGGGGGGGCTGTGGGGAGAGGAGAGCTGGGCACCAGCGGGACGCACCGGCACGGGTGGCACTGAGGATTGTGTCCCCTCTGTGCCATCCCCTCTGTCTTCTTCCCCATCCCTTTTCCACCTTTTCTATCCCTACTTCCCCTTCTCCACCCCCTCTTCCCCATTTGTTCTGTCCCTTCCTCACCTCCTCTTCCCCTTCTCCATCATTATTTCTCCATCCCTTTTCTAACTCCATGCCCTCTTCCCCTTCTCCATCCCTTTCCCACCTTCTCCATCCCATCTTCCCTTCCTCCATCCCCTCTTCCCCATTCCCTCTTCCCCTTCTCCATCCCTTTTCTGCCTTCTCCATCCCATCTTCCCTTCCTCCATCCCCTCTTCCCCATTCCCTCTTCCCCTTCTTCATCCCCATTCCCACCTTCCCAATCCCCTCTTCCCCTTCTCCATCCCTTCTTCCTTCTTCATCCCCTTTCCCACCTTCCCCATCCCCTCTCTGGTTTGGGGACAGCAGTGACACCCCTGTCCCACTCCCAAGCCCAGGCTGAAGACACAGTGCAGCCTCTGCTCCATGTCCTGCACCCCGGGATCAGATCATCCTCATGCCACGGGATTGGGACATCCCTGTACCGCAGAACTGGGACATCCCCAAGGTTTGGGAGCAGGGTACCCCTGCACCCCAAGATCAGATCATCACCATGCCATAAGATCGGGACATCCCCACGATGTGGTATTGGGACATCCCTGCATCCCAGGATCAGTGTCCCCATGCCACAGCGATGGGGGATCCCTGCACCCCCAAACTGGGGCCTCCCCATGCCACGCAGCAGGGAAATCCATGCGCCCTGGGACCAGAGCATCCCTGTGCTGTGGGGCTGGGACATCCCTGCACTGTGCGATTGAGGTACCTGGATGCCACAGGAATGGGGTACCCCTGCACCCCGGGATTGGGACATCCCTGAACCCCAGATCAGAGCATCCCCTCACCATGCACCAGGATATCCCCATGCCACAGGACCTGGGTACCTGCACCCCAGGACTGGAGCATCCCCTCCTTCTGTAACCAGGGCAACCCCATGCCAAGGGATAGGGGCACCCCCATACCCTGCAATCAGGATAACCCCATGCCATGGGAATGGACATCCCTGGATCCCTTATAACACCCCCATACCGCAGGATCAGGGTACTCCATGCAATGGGAATGGCACATCCCTGCACCCCAGGGCTGGGGTACCTCCATGCTGTGGGATCATTGTACCCCCCCGCTCTGGGGTATCTCTGTGCCATGGGAATGGAATTGGGAYACCCCTATGCCGTGACAACGGGGTGCCCCCACACCAAGGACATCCCCCATCCCTGGAGCACCCCCATAGTAGGAATCAGAGCAGCTCCACACAATGGGAATGGGAGGACCCCCCCCAGAGGACTCAGCACCCACAGCCCCTCACCATGGCCAGGAGCTGCTTTGGGGGGGGGGTCCTCACCTGCGGGGGTCCCTTCTGGCACCTCCTGCGGGTCCCGGGCCGGTGCTTTCCCCTCCGCATCCATCGCCGCCATCCCAGCACGCTCAGGCGGGGCGATCCTGACCGGGATGGGGGGGTAAAGAGAAGGGATAACACCGGGGGGGGGGGGTCCCCATCCCATCCCTGCCTCAGTTCTTGATGCGGGGGGGCACCAAGCCCATGGGATGCGGTTTGAGGCGCCCCCATCGCGAACCCCCCTTCCCCTCCTGGAGCCCCCCCCCCAAGCTGAAGGGGCCGCGCTCCCCCGAGCATCGCATCCATCACGGGAAGGGGGATAAAGGGGGGGGGGGGCTCTGTTCTCCCTCTTTTGGGGGGGGGGTCCCGGCCCCACTCACCGCTGCCGCCGGCCCGGCCGGGGGGGGCGCGGGGGGGCCGCGGCGTTGCGCGCTCTCCTCATGGCCGCCCTCGGCTGCCGCATGGCGCTGCCCCGGGGCTGTGCCCCCCCCCGCTCCATGGTGGTGATGGGGGGGGGGGGGGGGGGTGGGGGTGTGGGACCCCCCCCGTGGTTTTGGGGGGGGGGGATTTGGGGGTTCCCCCCCCCCCATGGGGGGTGTGCGCGCATTAGGCCCTCGTTGCCATGGTGACAGCGGGACCGGGGTACCCCCCCCCCCCGGCTCCCGGGTGGTGCAGAGGGAGGAAGCGGATTGGTGGAGAGAGAGGGGAGGGGCGGGGCTTGAGGGCGGGAACGGGACGCGATTGGAGGAGAGCAAAAGGGAGGGGGAGGGGAGAGCGGCACCGCTGGGGGCGGGGAAGAGGCGGAGCCTCGGGGGACGCCGGAGTCGGATTGGTGGAGAGGCGGCGGGGAAGGGGGCGTGGCCGGAGCCGGATTGGTGGAGAGGCGGCGGAGGAGGGGGCGTGGCATCTCCCCGCGCACGCGCCGAGGCGTCACTTCCGGGTGGCGGCGGCTTCCGTCCGTCTCTGGGCCGGGAGCGGCCGCGCTGGGGCTGCGCGAGACCCCCCCGGGACCCCCCCCGGGACCCCCCCCAATACCGGGACCCCCCCCCCCGGACCCCTTTTAACACCGGCACAGCCCCCCCTGCCCCCCCCCCCCCCCGGGACCCTCCCCCTGGACCCCGTTAACACCGGGACCCCCCCCCCGGGACCCCCGTTAGCACCGGGACCCCCCCGGCTTCCTCCGCTCCCCCCACCCCTGCCCGCCGCACCGGAGTGGGGCCCTCTCAGGGCCTGTGGCCGGGGGCTCGCCGGGGCCGCCCGGGGCATGCGGCCGCGGGCCCCGCACTATGTGGTACATCATGCAGAGCATCCAGAGCAAGTACTCGCTGTCGGAGCGGCTCATCCGCACCATCGCCGCCATCCGCTCCTTCCCGCGGGACAACGTGGAGGACCTCATAGGCAGGGTGAGACCCCAGCCAGCCCCGCAGCGCTCGGGCAGGGGCTTAGGGGAGGGCTCTGCCCATCCGGGAGCCGATGCGGCGCCCCGGAGCTGCGGGACGGTGCAGGGCCGCGCCGCGGGTGTCCTTCCCCGCTGCTTGAACGCCCATCGGGGTGAGGGGCTGGCGGGGCCGGAGCCCGTCCTCGGCCCCACGGAGGGTGGATCTGGAGCTTTGCCTCGGTCGTGGCAGCCCATGGGACCAGCACAGGCTGGGGATGGAGGGGTTGGGAGTGACCCTGAGGAGAAGGACTTGGGGTGCTGGGGGAGAAGCTCCCCATGACCCGGCTTCAGTGAGCGCTTGAGCCCAGAACCCCCCCCCCCCCGTGTGCGGGGCTGCACCCCCAGAGCGTGAGCAGCAGCTCAGGGAGGGGATCCTGAACCTCTGCTGCGCTCTGGGGAGAACCCCCCCTGCGGTCCTGATCCGGCTCTGGGGCAGCAGCACAAGAGGGATGTGGAGCTGCTGGAGCAAGGCCAGAGGAGGCCATGGAGCTGCTGCGAGTGCTGGAGCAGCTCTGCTCTGGAGCCAGGCTGAGAGAGCTGGGCTGGGGCAGCCTGGAGAAGAGAAGGCTCCTCAAGGGGGGACCTTATCGTGGCTTTTCAGTTCTTAAAAGAGGCCTATAAGAAAGATGGAGAGAGACTTTCCAGCCTGGCCTGTTGTGGCGGGACGAGGGGTGGTGGGTTTAAACTGAAAGAGGTGATTCAGTCTGAATGGGAGAAAGAAATCCTTTGCAATGAGGGTGGTAAAACCCTGGCGCAGCTTGCCCAGAGGGGTGCTGGATGCCCCATTCCTGGAGACATCCCAGGCCACGCTGGATGTGGTTCTGTTCTACCTGATCTAGTTGGAGATGTCCCTGTGTATTGAGGGGGAATTGGCCTGGATGAGCTTTAAGGTCCCTCCCAACCCAAACCGTTCCAAGATTCCCCTCAGCCCGGGTCACTCCTGTGGGCACTGGAGAGCCCTGGCTGAGCCTGACGGCTCCGGGCAGCTGCTGAGCTATTTTGGCTGCTGAGGCCTCTGCAAAGCATCATAAACCTCCTTGGAGACACCCTTTGAAGGCCATCGAGCCCCCGGGTTCAGCTCAGGGCTGTGTCCCACCAGGGATGCTCCCATGCCATGCCAGAGCCTCACTGGTGGCTTCTGAACCACTGCTGGTGAGGCGGAGACCCCAATTCCCTTTCCAACCCCCTCCTCTGTGCCCATCCAGCCTCGCACCAGCCATTCCTTAAGATCCTCCTGGAGCAGAGAGCCTGCACGTGGAGGATAACCAGCTCCATGGGTTACAGCAATCCCCTGGAGCACGCGGTGTCTTCAGGCATCATTTAGCGATGATGAATGAACTAAACCCAAAGCCTGAAGCAGTGCACGGGCTCTTGAGAGCTTCTGCCCCTTGGGAGCTCTGTGCAAGCGCTGAACCAAGCCCCCAGGCTGTGCAGGAGTGGTAATGCCGCTTGTCCATTAATAAACCTCTGATGGGGGGGCTGGAGGTTGGGTGGGAAGGGCCAGGCTGGGCAGGTTTGCTGATCCCAGCTGGGGTTTGCTGTGCTCTCCAGGGTGCAGATGTGAACTGCATGCACGGGACGCTGAAGCCGCTGCACTGCGCCTGCATGGTGGCTGATGCCGACTGCGTCGAGCTGCTGCTGCAGAAGGGAGCAGAGGTAAAGGCCTTTAAACGATAAAAGCACCATAAAAAAAGACAAAGGGGGCTGGGAAGTTGGGAGACTGGGCCTGGAGCTGGCGGGTTTCTGTGGTGCTGGTTTTGTGCTGGCGGAGGTCAGTGTGAACCTCACGAGGGCAAGGTCCTGCCCCTGGGTCGGGGCGATCTCCAGCACAGGCCTGGGGGACCTTAGAGCAGCTCCAGTGCCTAAAGGGGCTACAGGAAAGCTGGAGAGGGGCTTTGGACAAGGGATGGAGGGACGGGACATGCGAATGGCTTTAAGCTGCCAGAGGGGAGATTGAGATGAGCTCTTGGGCAGAAGCTCTCCCCTGGGAGGGTGCTGAGGCGCTGGCACAGGGTGCCCAGAGGAGCTGTGGCTGCCCCATCCCTGCAGTGCTCAAGGCCGGGTTGGACACAGGGGCTTGGAGCCCCCTGCTCCAGTGGAAGGGGTCCCTGCCCGTGGCAGGGATTGGAGCTGGAGGAGCTTTAAGGTCCCTTCCCACCCGACACATTCCATGATTCTATGGTTTCGTGCCCCCTCGCAGGGTAAAATGGGCCCAGGTGAAGGATTCTCATCCCAAGAGGGGGTGCAGTGTTTGTGCCTGAGGTCTTGGGGTGCCCTTTTATCTGGGAGATGGAAGCCTGAAGGAAGTGAAACCTCTGTATTGCCTCATTTTTGGCGCTTCCTTCTGGCCGCAGTTCAGGTCGGGCCCCCCCACTCCCTGCCTCATCTTCCCATCCACTAAACTTGGGATGTGGGAACGGTTTCATGCCACGGAGCTTCCCCTGATGCCATCGGGGCCCCCGAACCCATCGTCCTCCCTCCCCTTCTCGTGCAGGTGAACGCTCTGGACGGCTACAACCGCACAGCCCTTCACTACGCAGCAGAGAAGGACGAAACGTGCGTGGAAATCCTCTTGGAATACGGCGCCAACCCCAACGCCCTGGACGGGAACAAGGACACCCCCTTGCACTGGGCCGCCTTCAAGAACAACGCGGAGTGCGTGCGGGCGCTGCTGGAGAACGGCGCCCTGGTGAACGCCCGCGACTACAACAACGACACGCCACTGAGCTGGGCCGCCATGAAGGGCAACCTGGAGAGCGTCAGCGTCCTGCTGGACTTCGGCGCCGAGGTGCGGGTGGTCAACCTCAAAGGGCAAACCCCCATCTCCCGTCTGGTGGCTTTGCTGGTGCGGGGCTTAGGGACGGAGCGGGAGGATTCCTGCTTCGATCTTCTCCATCGCGCTATCGGACACTTTGAGCTGAGGAAGAACGGGAACATGCCCTGGGAGGTGACCAGGGACCAGCAGCTCTGCCAGAAGCTCACCCTGCTCTGCTCGGCCCCGGGGACACTGCAGACGCTGTCACGTTACGCCGTCCGCCGCAGCCTGGGCGTGCGGTTCCTGCCGGAGGCCGTGAAGCAGCTGCCTCTGCCCACCTGCCTCAAGGAGTACCTGCTGCTGCTCAGCTAAGCCAAGGACGGGGCGCCGGGATGAAGGGTGAGGATGGTTTGGGATTCGTGGGTGCTGCATTCCCCTCCCCGCTCCCTGGTGTTCATCCTGCTCTGCCCGGCAGGGACCCAGTGGTGCTGCTTGTGGTGTCTCTGTGCCCTCAGCGCCTGCTCTGAGGCTCCTGCCACGCTCTGCCTTCGTGAGATGAGCTGTCTCCTTTCATGACAGATTACACCCCAGCTGATAACCTGGTTTTTCCCCTCTGGCTTTTTGCCCTGGGGAAAGAAAAGCTTTCTAGGCATGAGGAGAGCAAGGAGAGCCTCCTTTGGAGGCAGGAACACAAGAGAAGGTGTTCTCAGACCCGGAGAATCCTGTGGGACGTGGATTAAGCCACCTTAACATGTCCAGTGAGCCTGTGTGGTGGTGCAGCCAGCGCCTTCGCTCAGCACTTGGACCCACGCATGGCAACAACACCCTGCAGATGGGAAGAGCTTCTGTGTCCTCATCCCCTCAATGCCTGGAAATGTGGTTTTCCCTTCTTTTCTCTACGATGTGTCACTGCTGTAGAGGGGAAGAGGGTGGGAGCACCCCAAAAGCCAACACTTGGCTGTCAGCAAAGGGGACGTTTCCAAAGTAGCTCCACTCGGAGCTCAGGATGCTCCATGCCCCAGAGCAGAAGGTCTCCCCCCATCTGCCACGCCATAACCGCCCCTAAGCTCTTCCTTAGCTTTGGTTTTCACCATTAACTCGCTGTTTGTTGCTGATTTCATGTGTGTGTGTATGAACTTCAGGAGGAGGAGTGAGGATGTGCTGGCAGGGGGCACCGGGCAGGACCCCCGCGGGCAGCGCCCATTCTCCCTCAGCTCCATCTTATCCATGGAAATAAACTTTGGAACGTGCGTGTGCGTCACCGAGGATCAGCCCCACTCCTCTGGGGTCCTCCCTGAACCAGGGAGGGTGCCTCAGGGTGGGGTTTGGGGGTGCTGCTGGTGGTGGTCCCGTTCCTGGGCCTCACACAGGCCCCGTCCGTGGTTGTGCCTTGGCAAACCCTCATCCCGCTGAGCTCTGCATGGGTTTAACCTCTGCCCACAGCCTGAACCCTCTGATCCACCCTTCACCCCTTGGCTTGGGGAGGTTTGGGGATGTATCGTTCTCCCGTGTGTGCATTCCTCACGCTGGGATCCTCCGGGAGAGCTGCCCATGCCCAGGGAAGGTGGAATCAGGTGCCTCAACTTYGATCGTTGCTTGAAACTTGGGGGGGGGGAAACTCAGATTGGAGATGTTGGATTCCTCCCTGTTATCCTGGGGGATGAGGCCGGCGGGCCCAGGGATGTGTGCAGGAGCTGTGTTCACCTTCCCATGGGATGAGCGCTGGAGGTTGGAGCCCGATCCACGTTTGCCACCACGAGTGAGTGAGGAGTTTATTGAAGCGTCTTCATTGTGAATTGTTAACCCTAACGTGGTGTCCCTGGGGCTCTTGCTCTCGGCTCATTGTGACATCCCACCTACCCGCGGGGAACTGCTTTTCTCCTTAAAAAGCCCATAAAATACCTAAACCAACCCCAAATTCACCCTCAGGAAACCCTCTGCTTGGGGAAAAGCAGCTTTGTGGCCGCAGCAGCGGGTGCCCTTGGGGTGTAGAGCTGCTGCCCTGGGTTCTGAGCTGTCTGGGGCAGGGGAAGCCGCGCTGCCGAGCGCCTCTCAGATGTTGGACTCGAGTGCGATCCCTTTGCGTGTGATGTGCTCCAGGTGGGCTTTCTCCGAGGTGTCCAGCTCGATGTTGTACTTGGCCAGGATCTTCAGGATGGGGCGAAGCTTCAGCCACCACTGCTCCTTCGGGAGGCGGTGCCTGGGCGAGAGACGGACAGCAACGTGATGGTCCTGCATGGGGACCCACGTGCATCACCCGAGGGCAGCATTCCCGGCCTGGGGCTGGAGCTCGGTCTCAGGGCTGGRGGATCAAGGGGGCACTTACTCGAAGTCCGTCTGCTCCTTGAGCTCGGTCAGGGGCTGGAAGACGAGGCTGCGCTTGCGCATTCCCAACAGGCAGGCTGAGTCCTTCGTGTTGGCGAAGATCCGGCCTGGGAGGAAGGGAAGGAGCAGGCTCAGGAGGGGGAGGCACCCCTCCATCTGCAGGGGGGGCCTTTGCATTGAGGTGTGGGAGCTGAGGGGTGCTGTTGGCAATACCCCCCCCCAYGGCAGTAAGGCAGAGAAACCCCCCTTAGCGCAGCACCCACCGTGCCGGGTGCATTCCTTGATCTTCCCGGTGATCCAGGCCACAGCCTTGGCACCCATTTTGGTGCCGAAGTTCCTGTCGAAGGGGGTCGGAGTGCCGCCCTGTGCCGGAAAAGTCATGGAATCATGGAATGGGCTGGGTGGGAAGGGACCTTAAAGCTCCTCAGCTCCAACCCCTGCCACGGGCAGGGACACCTTCCACTGGAGCAGTTTGCTCCAAGCCCCATCCAACCTGGCCTTGAGCATCTCCAGTCGCTGGGGAACAGGTCCCCCTCCCCTGGGGACCACATTCCTGTTGCCTGGAGTTTCCCTACCTGCTGCATGTGCCCCAGCACGTTCTTCCTGCAGTCGAAGATGCCCTTCCCCTCCTCCGAGTAGAGGTTGTAGATGAAGTCCGTGGTGTAGTTCTCGTTGCAGCGCTCATTCCTGCACCAAGGAAGGGAGATGGGCTCATAGGGGTGACGTGAGCATGACAGGTCTCAGCTCCCCCCGTCCCACCCCAGGCACTCACCTGAGCACCAGCCCCCTCTTCACCGTCGTCTTCATCTTCTCAGTTAAATGCTCCACGTTGACCTATGTAGAGCAGGAAACAGGCATTGGGAGGGCTTGGAAAGTGGGAATAAATACAGCTCCCACCGCCCTGCGGCTGCGGCAATGCCCGGAACGGGGGCACACAGCGTGAGGGGGGGACCCCAACCTGCAAGTCGTGGATGTTAAAGCGTTCCTCATAGATGTAGACAGCATCAGCACCGCCTGCCAGCCCCGCCATGGTGGCCAAGTAGCCGCAGAAGCCGCCCATGGTCTCRATGATGAAGACGCGGCGCTTGGTCCCCGCTGCCGACTGCTTGATGCGGTCACAGGTCTGCGGAGGTGCAGGAATTGGGGTGGAATAAAGGGATTTAGGTGAATGCTGCTGTTACACGGGGAGGGGGGCGCGGGGCCGCACCGTGGTGATGGTGTTGAGCGCGGTGTCGGCGCCGATGCTGAAGTCGGAGCCGGGGACGTTGTTGGAGACGGTGGCGGGGATGACGCAGAGCGGGATGCAGAGCTCCTCGAACTTGGCTCTTCCCTCCATCAGCTCCAGGCTGCCCGTGAAAGCCTGTGGGACACAGGGGGGTGGTGCTGGTGTGGTGCTGGTGCGGTGCCGGCAYTGCCTGCACCCGCCGCTCCATTCACCTCAAAGCCGCCGATGATGACCAATCCGTGGATGCCGAAGTTGCTGATGTTGATGCTGATTTCCTCAAAGTATTTCTTAGGCAAGGTCCTTGGGGGGGGAAGCATCCGTGGCTGAGCCTACCCAGGGTGGGGGGCTCAACCTGGGGACCCCCCCATTACCTCTTTGTCCCCAGTTTGGATCCTCCCAGCCCCGTCCAGCTGCCGACCCGCTCCCAGCTGATCTCTTCTATCTGGGGGTAAAGCAACGCATCAGAGGGGTACAGGAGGAGGATTTGGGGGTCCATAGCAGAGCGTTAGTGGGGTAACCCAGCGCTCCCCACACGGGGACCACCAGCAGGATGAACCATGGTGGGGCTGGGGTTGAGCCTCCCCATCCCGGGGGATCCCCTTTCCCTATGGGGCCGTGGCTGTTGGGTTTTGAGGCCATTCCCTGCACCCCAATTCCCCGGGCTCCCACCTTGCCCTCGGCGAGCCCCTCGAAGCCGTCGTGCACGGCCAGCATGCGGTGCCCGTGGATGAGCCCAATGCGCACGGTAGACCTGACAGCCGCGTTCATGCCGGCGGCCGGGGCGCCCACGTTGAGCACAGCCAGCGTGTAACCACTCTGTGGAGGACAAACACGGTGTGGGGGGGCTGTGGGGCTCAAGGGGGTCCCCATCACGCCATCCCTGTGGCTGTACCTTGGTGGAGGGCGGGCGGATGTGCGCCAGCAGCTTGTACACGTTCCAGTTGTTCATGAAGCTCCTGCAATGGGGGAGGTGGGTGAGGGACCCCGGGGTGGCCGTGGCTCAGGGTGATCTGTGGGGTAGGGGTGTGGGTGCTCACCGGCCCCGCAGCTTCAGGGCGTCCTCAAAGCGCCCCTCGTTCATTGCCGTCGTCACGTCTTTGGTCTGCGGGGAGCAAAGGGGGTTTGGTTTGGACTGGGTTGGATTGGTTTGGGTTGTGTTGGGTTGTGTTGGATGGGTTTGGGTTGTGTTGGGTGGGTTTGGATTGGTTTGGGTTGTGTTGGGTTGTGTTGGATGGGTTTGGGTTGTGTTGGGTGGGTTTGGGTTGGTTTGGTTGGATTTGGGTTGGATTGGGTGGGTTTGGGTTGAATTGAGTTGGGTTGGGTTGGGTGGGTTTGGCTGGGTGGGTTTGGGTTGTGTTGAGTTTGAATTGGTGTGGGTGGGTTTGGATTGGTTTGGGTTGTGTGGGTTTGAGTTGGTTTGGTTGGATTTGGATTTGGATTGGGTTGGGTGGGTTTGGGTTGAATTGAGGAGGGTTGAGATGGATTGGGTGGGTTTGGGTTGGATTGAGTTGGTTTGGGTTGTGTTGGGTGGGTTTGGTGGGGGAGATTGGGTTGGGTTGAGTTTGGATTGGTTTGGATGGGTTTGGGTTGTGTTGGTTGGGTTTGGGCTGGTTGGGAGGGTTTGGGTTGGATTGAGTTAGTTTGGGTTGGGAGGGTTTGGGTTGGATTGAGTTTGTTTGGGTTGGGTGGGTTTGGATTGGATTGAGTTTGTTTGGGTTGGATTGGGTGGGTTTGAGTTGGTTTGGTTGGATTTGGATTGGGTTGGGTTGAGCTGGTTTGAGTTGTGCTGGTTGGGTTTGCATGGCATTGGGTGGGTTTGGATTGGATTGGGGGTGTTTGCACCCTGTCAGGTGGGATTGCACGGCGTTGGGTGGGTTTGGGTTGCATTAGATGGCTTTAAATTACATTGGATGGGTTTGCACCACGTTGGGTGGGATTGCACAGCGTTGGGTGGGATTGCAGAGCGTTGGGTGGGATTGCAGAGCGTTGGGTGGGATTGCAGAGCGTTGGGTGGGATTGCAGAGCGTTGGGTGGGATTGC
>CABHOG010000127.1:140999-163696 GCA_902168055.1 Aratinga solstitialis | reverse complement strand
GGGGGGGGTCCCGGAGCAGCCCCGGAGCCTCCGCTCCGTTCTTCGCCGCTTCCAGACCCGACCCCGGCGCCGCCCCTCGGATGCCGCCGCGGAGCCCCTCCTGAGGATGGAGCCCCGGGACCCCCGCGCCGGCCCCGGCCCCGCGTTCGAGGCCTTCCCCGCCCCGCGGGCGGACCGTGAGGTGCGGATCCCCCCCCCCCCCCCCCCATTGGGGGCGCGTTTGGGGCCCTTTTATCGTTCCTTTGGGGGGGGGGGGGTCCCCGTGGGGCGCGGGCGCTGCTGCCCCAGAGCGCGGTTGGGACCGCGGGGCACGGGGAGCTCTGCCCCGGCCCCCGGCCCCGGGTCAGCACCGGTGCGGGGGTTGTGCCCCTCGGGTCCTGCGCTCRGCTCCGGGCCCCTCACTGCAACGGAGGCATTGAGGCGATGGATGGGGCCGGGGAAGGGAATGGAGGTGGGGCAGGGCCTGGAGCACAGTGGGATGGGAACAGCGGAGGGACCCGGGGGGTTCCGATGGGGAAGAGAAGGCTCAGGGGGGACCTCATTGCTCCCTCCAACTGCCTGAGAGGAGGATGGAGCCAGGAGGGGGCTGCGCTCTGCTCCCAAGGGATGGGCCAAGGGGAAACGGCCTCAGCTGCACCAGGGCAGGGTGGGATGGAGCTGAGGAGCAGTTCCTGCCCCAGCGGGTGCTCAGCGTTGGAACTGCCCAGGGCAGTGCTGCGGTCACCGTCCCCGCCAGCGCGCCCCCACCGTGCAGACGAGGCCTCGGTGCCGTGGGTCAGTGGTGGCCGTGGCAGCGCTGGGAGCGGTCGGACGGGATGAGCGCGATGCTCTTTTCCACCCCGGTTGATTCTGTGGTTCGGTGACAGCCCCATCTCTGGAGCCCCCAACCCCTGGTGCTGTGTGAGCCCCTTGAGCCACTGTGAGCGAGGAACACCCAAACCCCCCTTGGGGTTTGGCTGTGGATGGATGGGGAGCCCATGCCTGGGTGTGCTCAGCCCTACAGCTTCACAAGTGCAGCTGAGGACCGGCATCCCCGTGATGCTGAGCGTGCTCTGCCTTGTAACAGATGAGTTTTGGTTCCTCCTCCGTCTCCTCATGCCCAGGACAGAGGATTTTGGGAGGGGAATGGGAAATCCAGGCCTGCTTTGGCTGTGTTGTAGCCCAGCACCAGTGTGTGATCGCCCCAGTGATTCCTGACGGATAACAACGGGCCTAGGGAGGAGCTGTCATTGTCCCCTTCCCCCGTGCTTGTCACACGAAGGGTTCGAGCTGGGCTGCCTCTAATCAACCCCTGCATCTTCTGCCGCAGTTTTTACCCAACAAGATCAGCGGTTTCGCTTGTCCTGCTGGAAACGCATCCTGCGCCCTCAATTACAGCCCAGGTAAGGCGCTGGATGCAGCAGGTTTTGCCTCTCACCCCCCAAAAGCAGCTTGAGGCTCTTCCCTGACCGCTGTGTTTCTCCCCTGCAGAAGTCCCCGGCCCTGAGAGCTACCGAGCCCCTGGGGAGCCGCGCGCCTTCGGCTCCAGCGCCAACGGGCAGTGGAGGGGTCTGGCCCCTGCTCTGGGCTCGGTGCCGCAGAAGCCCAGGGTGAGCCGAGGCTCTTACCTCGATGCTCGCAAGAGTCCCAGGTACGTGCAGCTCCCTCCGGGTTAAATCCTCCCCGTGGAGCCCTGGGGGGGGGATTTCAGCCACGCAAACCTCTGGTATCAATACAGAGTGAGGTCAGGGGGTGTGCAGAGGAGGGTGGGTCGATGCGTTTTGGTGTTTATAACCTCCCTGTGGAATCCCAGCCTGGTTTGTGTTGGGAGGGACCTTAAAGCTCATCCCCTGCCATGGGCAGGGACCCCTTCCACTGGAGCAAGGGGCTCCAAGCCCCTGTGTCCAACCCGGCCTTGAGCACTGCAGGGATGGGGCAGCCACAGCTCCTCTGGGCACCCTGTGCCAGCGCCTCAGCACCCTCCCAGGGAAGAGCTTCTGCCCAAGAGCTCATCTCAGCCTCCCCTCTGGCAGTTAAAGCCATTCCATGATCCATGTACATTTTCCCAGCCTGAGGGTGGGCAGAAGCAGGGCGAGGGGGGGCTCTGCCCTTCTTGGCTGCCTGCAGGCAGGGTTCAGCCATTTTGTGGTGTGTGGATGGAAGCAGGAGCTGGAGCGGGCGGGAAGGTCTGGCCGGGGTTTGCAGGTTGGGGCTCCTCGGCCTCGCAGTGCCACCTGGTGGCATGTGTGTGGCCGCACAGGCCTCGGGAGCGGTGCAGGACCCGGCTGCTGGGGAGACAAAGGTGGGAGATGGCTCTTAAAGCACTGATTTCGGAGTGCAGTTGGGTTGGGTTTGAGAAGAATGACGTTAGGGACTAAAACCCTCCTGGAATCAACTAAAAGGCGCTTTTTGCCGTCTCCTCCCAGTGGGACATGCAACAGTTTCGTAGGAAAATCAAACCACCACTGCCATGCAGCAGCTTTTCCCATCAAACCTGCTCAGAGCCCTTCATGGAGCGGCCCGTGCCGCCGCAGCCTGCTCAGCCCCAAGAAGACCCCCCGGCGGTTCATCAGCACGGCAGAGGAGGTAAGGAGCTGCTCAGTGTGGGGAGGGGGTCCTCTTTTGGGCACCGTGAAGCACCTGAGGCGGCTTTAACTGACTCTCCTGTGCTGGATTTGCTCCCTCTGCCAGGCAGACGCTGCCTTCAGCTCTGCCCATGTTCAGCCTTCGGCTGCGGTCGGTGTGGTCAAGGCTGATGGTTGGGTGCTTCAGTACCCCGGCTGTGTTTGTGTGGATGTGCCCACTCTTCGGTGGCTGCGTTGGTGAGACTCTGCTTGTTTCCCTGCAGACTGTTCGAGAGGAAGAGCGGGAGATCTACAGGCAGTTGCTTCAGATGGTCACAGGAAAACAGTTTTCCACGTCCAAGCCCTCTTCACTGTTCCCCTTCCATCTGTGAGTGTCAGATGCTCTTTCCCAGCCAACAGCACCACGTGTATCCGCTGGGAACTCACTTTCTGTTGTTCCTAGGTCCCGGTGTTCCAATTCCAGCAAACCCGTAGTGAAAGAAGCTCCCAGCCAGAACTCAAAGCTCTTTGAAGCTCACAGTGTTGCACCAGCCACTTCAGCACCCAGCGTCCTCAGAGCACAGGAGCAGCCGTCCCGCAAACCATCGCTCTACTCTGCCCCCAGCTACTCCTCCAGCATCYTTCAGTCCAGTAACTCCACGGCCCAGCAGCAGCAAGGAAACCCACCAGCATCTAACACACGGTCTGAAGGTAAAATAACCCCAACCAAACCCAAAATGACACCTAAAATTGGGCAGTTGGACTTAAATATATGTGGCAAACCCGCTTTTCCCCTCCCCGTCTGTATTTGGACGGGGGAAGTGGATGGTCATGGTGATGGTAACAATATTCCATAAACTTTGCTCTTTTTAGGGTCAGACTCTGTCATTTTGCTCAAAGTAAAGGATTCCAGAACACCAGCACCAAGGTAAGAGGCTGTGKAATGGAGGAAGGGGTTGGTTACAGGGTAGCTCCGTGGAGGTGACAATGCAGAGTGAAGGTGACCAGCTCTGGCTCTAGCAGTGGGGCTGTCCTCAGCTAATAYAAATCAGACAACTCCTTTCTCCCCACACTTACACCTCTCCTTTCTCCCCCTTTCCAGCCTCCCGTTCTTCCAGGCAGAACTATGGATCAAAGAACTGTAAGTACATGTTTTCTGCCCCTTTCTCCTGCCATGGAATATCCCATAGGGATAAACCACTGATGTGTTCACGTGAACTGTGATTTCAGGACCAGCGTCTACGACTCRCGAGCTCGGGAGAGGTGGCGGCAAATAGAGGAGCAGAAAGCATTGGCCTTGCAGCTGCAGAGCCAGGTAACAGGGGGCAGGTGCTGCAGGAACTGGTTTTGTGGGGCTGGGAGTTCAAACCAGAGAACAGAAAGCAAACTGGAAAGGGAGCAATGACAAAATTCCACTCCTTCGTGGTCTTTGTTGCTTCCCCTTCCCATGGTAGTGTTACTGCCAGGATAAATGCTCCCTCTCTGTGTCCCTGTCTGTATATCCTAATGGAATTGACCCCATGTAGCTCCCTCTAAAGCCCTGGAGATTGACTTCCTTGGACACCACCTGAATCTAAAGGTCTCTCCTGCAGCGATTGCAGGAACAGGAGCACTCTGTGCAGGATCTGGTGGATTTGAATCTTCGAGTCCCGTTGGAGAAGGAAATCCCTGTCACAGTGGTCCCGGAAGAGAAGGAGGATGCCAAGTCAGCTGATGGTGAAGAGGAGTTCCCTGAAATCACCGAGGTAAGTCCAAGATCTAAATCCAACCATGATTTCCTGCCATCCGTGCACAGGAACAGGGAGCCGTTTGCTTTTGCACGTACATTTTATAGCAAGTTTAGCCTTTGAGGAGCAAGTAAAGCTGGGTTTGGATGCAGCCTTTGTGATGGGAATAGCAGGGGCTCTCCTCTCTAGTGCTGTGTTCTCCCTGTAGGAGATGGAAAAGGAGATCAAGAGCGTGTTCCGAGGTGGGAACCAGGACGAGGTCCTCAGTGAAGCTTTTCGGTTAACAATCACTCGGAAGGACATCCAGACCCTCAATAACCTGAACTGGCTCAATGACGAGGTGAGGACCTGCTGGGATATTCTTAGTCAGACTCAGTTGAAGTGAACAAAGGGTTCTGCCCTCTCTGTGCTGAAAGAACTGGGAGGGAATTGCAGCTGAGGGCKGTGATTCCCGCTCGGGAGCAGATAATCTGTGGAGAAGCACCTGTGTAGATCAAGAAAGAGAACACTGGGAGGAGTGGGACTGCCCATGGGCATGATCAGGGCAAAAAATCCAAGTAAATCTTCAATATAGAAAGCTGCATTCCTCAATCTTCATGGCTTGTGAAGGTTTGAAGGCTGTGGGGCTGTTGTTCCTTCAAGGAACAGCTCTTCAGAGTGCTGGATGGAGGCAAACCCAATTCCTTACCTAGTTTTGCACCTTATGCGGAGGTGTCAATGCTCTGATGTGTCCTGGCTGCTTTTTCTTCCCCAGATAATCAATTTCTACATGAACCTGCTGATGGAGAGGAGCAAAGAGAAGGGGCTGCCGGCGGTTCACGCCTTCAATACTTTCTTCTTCACCAAGTTAAAAACAGCGGGGTACCAGGCTGTGAAACGGTGGACTAAAAAAGTGGATATCTTCTCTGTGGATCTCCTCCTGGTGCCCATCCATCTGGGAGTGCATTGGTGCCTGGCAGTGAGTGCTTCAGTTATTGCCAGTGGGACAGAGCTGGAATTTCTAGTCTTACAAATTCATGTTGGACTGAGGCTAAAGCTTCCTGGCTCTTGTCAGTGGGTGCAGGGTGGGGGGGAAGTTCCATGTTTGTGGCCAAAATTGAGGTGCAGAGCAAGTAAAAAGATAACTTCTGGATGTGGTGCCAGTCTCTAAAGGAGAAGCAGGCAGCTGGGGAGGTCACCGTAGGCCAAGTCCTTCTCTGGAGAAGGATCTCATTTCCAGTTCCCACAAACTCACCTTTAGAGACGTTGCCATGGGATCAGTTTAGAGATGTAGGTGATAGATACTGAGCAGCTTTCCCTCCCTCCTGCCCCCATCTCCTTCTGTCCCTTCTCTTGCCTGCTGGCACCTGTGTGGTGGCACCTCACACGTGGCTTCGAAGCCTGGCTCAGCCTCCTTAGCTCAAAGCTCCACTGAGGGTTGTTGAACTCCCTGCAAGGGCAGCGCTCACACGGGTGGGAGRTGGAAATGGGGCCCTCAAAGGGCACTTTGAGGGGGCACTCGTGTCTTGAACCGCTTCACTGTGTGCACGTCGGGTGGAGCAAAGCCTCTGTAAACCTGTCTGAGGCTTGGACAATAAGGATACCAGTGAACAACAGGGATAACAGTGCTCTTGTGTCTTACCGGGGTGATGTGACGAGAGCCTGATCGGGAGGTTCAAGTGGTTTGATAACRCAGCAGCAAGGGGGGGTGTGGGGAGGGCAGTACCAAGGCTGTTAGAAACCCTCTAAAGTCCTTCTCTGCTATGAAACGCTCTCARCTCAACTTYGTTCTATCAGCAGAGGGAGTGTGCCGGCAAAGGGGGGAGCTCCCTGTGCTCTCTGTTGGTAACAAATCTCTCTCTCTCTGTAGGTTGTAGACTTCAGGAAGAAAACCATCACTTACTACGACTCCATGGGTGGAATAAACAGCGAAGCCTGCAGGATCCTGTTGTGAGTAACACTTTGAGTTGGGCCTGTTTGAAAACGGGACAGCCTCTTGTCTTGCTCTGGAAGCCTTCCGTGGGGACAGTCCCTTTCTGGGTCCTGAAAGGAAGATTCAGAGGAGCATCCTGGTTTTCACCATGGTCTGCAGATACAGAGGTGGTCTGTGAGTGTCCTGTGCTGATGTCTTGTCTTCATCTCTTCCCAGAAGATCCCTCAGTGAGGCTGGTGTTACCTTCATGGGTATAGGCAGGTTTGAGACCCATTCTGTTAAGCACATGAGGCTTACAGCATCATCTTGGGCATTATCTTTAGGAGGAAAACAGCTGCTCAGACCCTGAGGGATCAGGGTCCTGCCCTTATCCTGCAGCCTCTTGAAGACATGGCACCTCCGGGCTCCTTCCTCCAGGTGGGAGCTTTTCCTGCCTGTGGCAAAGATCCACTCAGTAACTCAGCCCTTTGTTTTGAGGAGGTTCTGGAAAGCACGATGGTGGAGGTAGGATGTGGGAATGTCTCTTGCATCAGGCCATGGATAAAGGTTTGCATGGTCTCTTCTGTGCTGCCTTCCAGCAGGGTGCCACACGCTGTGCCATGCCCCCAGACCAGAGCTGGCTGAAAGCTGTTCTTGTGGCTTCAAACTGCAGAGGAGGTCTTGGTTTTCCCATCGTGAGCGATGCTCCAGGATGGAGCGGAGCTGCCCGCTCTTCGAGGGAGGTGCTTGYGTTTCAGATCCAGAACTGCTTTCCCATGCTCGGAAGCCGCTCCTGAATGGAGCGAGATTAAAAATGAGCTGTTCCTTGGCTCGTGAAGGCTCCTGCTCACGTAGGGCCGTCAGGCTCGATACAGATCACACTGAGGAGGGATTTAGGAGCCGCAGTTGCCAGCTCCGTGGCTCCGGCGCTGACCCCGGCTCTGCCGTCGCTTCTGGTTCTCGTCTCCGCTTCGCTTTCATGCTGACTTGGGAATGTGATCCCAGCTCTTCTGGCATGAGGCTGAGTTTGTCAGCAGAGGTGTCACTCATTCAGTTGAGGAATGTGGATAACGAGAAAGAGCAGGCAAATGCCGTTTCCGGTCCATTGAGCACCTTCATTTTCCTGCTCAGGTGCTTGCAGCCTGCATGTGCTGGGTTAATGTAAAGAACTGTAAAAGTAGCTGTTTCCCTTTTCCACACTGCTCTGGGATGTTGATCTAAAGGGAAAGGAAAAGCATAAAGGCTTTGGAAATGACTCGGGGCAACGTTTCTTAGGTTCACTGTGTGGCTCCTGCCATTAGAATGGTGCAGGCAGAGCCCTGGGGCAGGGATGCTCTGGGGAATAATCAGTTCCTTTCAGCCCGAGTTTCTCTGATCTGAGGATGCCTGATGAAGTGAAGCACCTGAGAGGTGCAAGGAGGACCAGGGAGTCCTTCCCGTGCTCTGTTGAGGGATCTGAGACAAGGAAACAGGTCCCCAGAGCGGTGTTAGAGAGTATGAGAGCATACAGGGTGTTTCAGCCATGCATGGCGAGTGGTAGAGAGCCAGGATTTCAGGTCACTGTTGCCCTGGACGTAATTGTTTTCCCTCTGTTTCCTTTTAGGAGGCTTTTATTGGTTGAATGCAGTGGGAGGATCACACCGGGAAGAAGGGACGGAGGTCCTATTCATGGTTAGTGACCCTTTCATGCTTTCAATCTTTAGAGCTTCCTAAAGGTGGTGAGTGTTGTACCATTGGCCAGACTTCACAGAGGAGGGAAACTGAGGCGCGGGGAAGGCAACTGATTAAATCCCAGGGCCCCTGGCTTGCCTAGGGGTGAATAGGGACCCCCACATGGCCATGCTTTGGTGGCTGCCCTGCTTTGTTTCAGCATCTGGGCTTGGGGGTGAGACCTGGAGGGGGTTTTAGGAAAGCTGCCGCTGGTTTTGGGGGTTTCTCTTTGGGAAACGCAGTGCTCGGTGTCTCAGCKCTGCCGGAAAGGGCTGTGCTTTGGAGCAGACATAAACCCACCTGTTAAGATTAGTTAAGACCTCGATTCTCATGTAGGAAGGTGGGAGGAGAGCTCAGGGAACAGAGCGCCCAAAGCGGCTCATGCCTGTGAAATCTCCTTATCTCCTGCTAGCAGCAGTGGTTGAGGAGCTTCCCTTCACGTGCCCTTTGCTTCAAGGCTCTTAGACATTTAGCAGCCTGCTGTGGAGTTGGTTTCTGCAACTCCCTGAGGCACCTGCTCAGGTTTTTGTGTGTGTCTGTGAGCACTGTCGAGGGCAAGAATCCGTTTCAGGCATAGGAAAGCCTGCAGTGATTGCTGGGGCATCTCAGGCATGTCAGGCTTTGATTTGGCATGTAATTCCGCTTCAGAATTCCAGGTCAGGCTGCTTCCCCTTGAGGTCCTGACAAAGTTCATCAGTTAAGATCTGCCTCCTGAAGTTGTCTCATGAGCTGATGTCAAGGCATTCGCTTTCAGCCTCCTGAAAGGGGGTTTAGGCTGTTTCCAAGTCAAGACCGGTGCTGTGATCTGATGTTTGCTGATCCCCTTGTCCATTGCTGGGGGCTGCTTTTGGGAAGCCAGAAGCCCCAGGTGATGGGCGCAGTTAACATGAGCTGCACGCAGTGGGTTATTCCTTCCTCTCCCAGAAAATCCTCCAAATTCCCTGTTTGCTGTGCGTGCGTTGGCGCCGAGGCTGCGGCATGTGGGAGCTGCGGGTAAAAGTGGATGTGCTGAAGCCACCAAAGCTCCAGCATCGTTTCAGCATCGCTGGCTTCTTCCCTGCCTGCCAGACGAGTCTCACGCTTGGATCCTCTCTGCCTCCACTCCATATGTCCATGTGGAGACGTTGCTTGGAGGCTCCTTGTGTGATGCATCCTTGTGTTTATCAGCACAGCTTCGCTCCCCGTCTCTTATCGTGCAGAGCAGAGGGGGCTGTGAGCTGCTGCTCTTTTTTTAGCTGAGGGTTCGAGTGGCTTCTGGAGCAGGCAGCAGTTGCCAGGACTTTATTATTGCTGCAACGAGGCTGTTAATACATTAATGCTTGTAGTGTGGTGCAGATAACTTGCTGCCTTCCTCTGTGCCTGAGGCTCAGCTCGCCCTTACTCTCAACCTGGTGCAAGCAGGTTCTTCCCCACCTGTTAGGTTTTATTTGTGGAGATGGGATATGGAGGCCTCTCATGCTCAGTAAAAGGTTGTGTGGGGTTGGGTGTGGACTGAGATTTACCCCCTGCTGATCTTGTCCAAACTGCAGCTGAGTCAAAGCCAAGCAGAAGCTTCCCAAGAGCGATTACAGCAGTTGCTGGCAGCCAGCAGACCCTGAGCCGGGGAACTGGGAGCATCCAGCTAATGAAGGCTGATAGAAAACGCTTGTCTGGACCTGATCTGCTCTCAGGGGACTGCCAGGAGGAGACTCCCCTCCTTGACACTTCCACATGCAGCAAAACCTGTTTATTTCTGGCTGTTTTCTAGAGACACAATCACTAGGACGGAGCTGGCTTCGTGTTCAGAGAGCGCTGGGTTGTTCTGCTGCCACTTTGAGGGCTCTGTTCAGTGGCCTCTGGGTGTTTCAAGGAGTCTTTGGCCCAGGAGAGGTCTTTGAGCAGTTCTTTGGAGTTTTGATAGAGAAAAMCCCCTGGCTGGCACCAAGGCAGCAGGTTTGAGCTTGCATCTTTGGGGCTTGTCTGCAGGTCGCATCAGCCCTTCCCCATCGCGTCCCCGCGTTTACTAACAGCAAGATGTGATTTAGCCAAGTCTTTGTGGATCAGATTGCTGAAAGATGGCACATCTCCCCACGCTGGCAGCCAAAGCCGCCTCCCTCTCCATGCCAGATGCTCTCTTGACCCCTCCATTCGAGCCAACAGCATCTAATCCCTTGCTTTTTCCTTTCCAAGTGTTCTGATCGCAGCTGCGACAGTAAGAAAGCTCCTTGGGCTGTTCTGAGAAGATGTCAAGTGTGAAGGAGATGGTTTCTGTAGATCTTCCTGGTCCTTTTGGGTAGCCAACATGAGCAGAAGGTGCCTGTGAAGCTGRATGTCGCTTAACAGCACCAGCAGCCAACAGAGAGGAACTCCTTTAGGGCCATTAACAGCATCTTGGGCCCATCACCTCATCTCCTTGGGCTCCTTCTAGTCCCCCTTTGTCTGCGTCCTTCCTGAGCTTCTCTTTCTGCACTTCCCAGTGAGGAGAGCAGTTCAGGGTGTTCATACCTGCACAGGGAAGAGCGTGGCAGCAGCTTCGGGGGGTCTCGGTGGAGTTTCTAAACTTCATCAAGGAGGCAGAAGAACCCCCCACTTGGCTGTTCTTCCATGGAATCATTTAGGCCAAACTGGTGGAAGTCTCCTTGGGCASAGGAGGTGGACCAGTACCCATGAGCTTTCCTTGTCCTCCAGCTCCAGGAGCTGCAATGGGACTGGCTCTGAGGCCCCTGCTGAAGGCTTCTGCAGGTATTTGACATCCCACCCTGCTCCTTCTCCCATGTGTGCTCCCTTCTTGACTCAATCCCTGTAAAAGCATCTTGGAGAGGACTGTGGCGTGGCTCTTCCCAGGGCTGCCTCCCTCCATCCCCAAGCCTTGGACCTTATTTGAGAAAACCGGGGTCATCTCCACTGCTTTTCCTCCTTGAAAGCATTTGCTGTCTGCCCTTTGTGGTGATAAGAAGTGCTCAATGAGGAGTGGAAGGGGAATGTGTGAGAAGAGCTCATCTGCAGCGAGCTGAACCCCASCACCAGCCTGGAGAGGAGCTTCGTGGTGGTATTGGGATGCTTTACACATGGAGTGACTGCTCCAGAGCTGCTAAATGCTGTTGAAGCTGTGACACGTTTGCTCTTTTCTCCCTTTCATCCTAAACAAGACCCTCAAGAGGGACCAGCGCCCAGGACACCCTTGGAGCTGGAGCCCAGCTCTCCACTCTCCCATTGCAGGCGCCTGTTGAGGCAGCCCCGAGGCTGCTGAGCTTCTCCTTGGCCTGAGTCACCCTCTGATGAATTAGGTTTGTTCTCGCTGGTTTATTTGTGGTTTTGACTCTCTGCTTGGCAGGTACTTGTTTTGGATGAGGGTTTCAGTCCTGCTTGGTCCGGCTTTGCCCGCCTCAAAGCCCGGGTCTGTGGAGCCCTGTTTGAAATGGCCAATACCGAGACGAAAATATTGGACTTCCATATTGCATTAATTGTGCAAACACGGGTAAACTGCCACAGAGCCCACTGGCTGCTTTCCCCTCTCCTCTAAGTAAGCTTCTCTTTGTTCCCTTATTCCTACAGGCAATACTTAAAACAGGAAAGTCTTGACAAGAAAAGGAAGGAGTTTGACACCAATGGCTGGTCGCTGCTGAGCAAGAAGAGTCAGGTGGGTGCGGGCAGGCARGGGGTCTCCTGGGGTCTCTGCTGCACCTTTCCTGGCTGGTTTTCCCAATGGATGCATTCTTGGGGTGGCTCACAAATCCCAGCTCTTCAGTGGCTGCTTTGCTGCGGATTCCCACCCAGCCCCATGTGGAAGCAGGGAGGTTTCCTGAGCCTGGTGCTCTGGTGCCACCTTCTCGTCTTCATCCCCCCATGCTCACACTGGCCTCACGAGGATTGATTTGAGAGAGGTCCTTCACTTGGAGCCCTTCATCCTTAGGAGCTGGAAAGTGGCTCCTCTGGGAATGAYGTTTGGRTTTGTGTCCTTTGCTTCCAGGAGATCCCTCAGCAGATGAATGGCAGTGACTGTGGGATGTTTGCCTGCAAATACGCCGACTGCATTACCAAAGACAAGCCCATCAACTTCACCCAGGTAAGGTCCATCCCGATGTCTCCCTCATCCTCAGGGTGAGATGGTCCATGTTCTGATGTTCCAATGCCCTTTKTTTCCTTCCCTATGGGTTGCAAGTGCCCCCAGCCCAAGTGGGGATCACAGGGGAGCAGAGCTGACACAAGGCACTGGGGCAGCTCTATGCACTGTGCAGATGGTTCCTCTCCAGCCAGCCTCAGGTCTCCCATGGTACTCCACCCCATGGGGCAGGTCACTCATGCCACTGGGGAAGCTCAAACCCATAATGGACMCCACTCATAGCCATACACACTGAAATTCCGTGGGGAAGTGGGGTATTGTAGCCCAAATCTTGGGGAATTTCAGTGTTGCTTCGCATTGTCGGCCTCCATGGAGTATCCCATGCATGACTATTTTATTTCTGATTGTAGAGAACATCCTCAGTTATGTTATTACCCAGATCTCATCCACTGTCCTGTTTTCCATAAATTTTCCCCCCCAAAAAGGCACCAATTCCAAAGCTGCACTGAGGAGAGGGGCTTTAGACAGGGATGGGACAAGGGAATGGCTTTAACTGCCAGAGGGGAGGCTGAGATGAGCTCTKRGGCAGAAGCTCTTCCCTGGGAGGGTGCTGAGGCGCTGGCACAGGGTGCCCAGAGGAGCTGTGGCTGCCCCATCCCTGCAGTGCTCAAGGCCGGGTTGGACACAGGGGCTTGGAGCTGCTCCAGTGGAAGGGGTCCCTGCCCATGGTAGGGATTGGAGCTGGAGGAGCTTTCAGGTCCCTTCTACCCCCTCCACGGTTCTATGAGAGCCTGGCTCGTGCTCCAGCTGATGTGTGGCTCCCTTCTCCCCCACAGCAACACATGCCATACTTCCGCAAGCGCATGGCCTGGGAGATCCTTCACCGCAAACTCCTCTGATGCCCTCGAGCCCAAAGCCGCTTCCCTGCGAGGTTCTCTCCAAGTGCCCTGAGCATGGACCTGCCCTTAGGRCTTCGAAGCCACCACGAGCGACCTCTGCATCCTGCTGTTGATCGGGCACCATCACGGACCAACCCAAGTGTTCAGAAGCACACTTGCTTTTTTTCCCTTTGCTGTTTTGGGTTTTGTATTTCCAGACCTGTTTTTTACGAGCAATTTCAGGTGCTGAGACTTGTGGGGGGCAGCTTCAACCATGCAAGGAGCTTTTCATCTGTCCCTTTGGCAGCATTCACTGCCAGCTTTGAGCCCATGGTGTGACTTTGGCTGGATTTCAGGGGAGGGGAAGGCGCTCGAGTGGCTCTGGGCTCTTTGTGCACTGGGGGAGCACTGCATTGGGTGGGCAAAAGCCTCTTTGGGGGTGGATGTGGAGCGCTTTGCTTGTAGAGGGATGTGGTGGATGGGTCCCCTACTCCTGTATCACCTCCCCTCCACCCTCAGAGCCAGGGTTTTCTCACCCCTCACCAGCTCTGCCCCTTAGCACCCGTCTGATGATAACCTGGTACCTGTGGTGCTTGGGACCTGGTGGTGGGTTGTGGAGGGCTGGGGCAGGTCRGGCATCCCCAAGGGCAGGACTTGGGGGATCTTTGAAAGCAACTTGGTCAAAGCAGCTTTTGCAGAGGGTGTTTTCCTCCCTGAGGACTCGATCTCCCAGGTCTGGAAGCCTCAAACGTGTTTACGGATATTCAGGTACAAAACGAGAGCCGTTCCCTTGGCTTTGTGCGCGTTGCCAAACGTCCCGCTTCTTGCTGGAGCCGCCGAACAAAGTCTTGAGCGCGCTGGGCTTGGGCTGCTTGGTTTCACTTCTCCCCTGCCTTTGCCTCCTCGCAGGAGCTGGGGCTGCAGCCTCCGGCCCCTCTGGCCTCTGGTGCGAGGGCGCCGGTGGAGCGGGATGAATCGCTCCTCTTTCTCTCCATGATGTTTTGCACATGTTTCGCCCGGGGCTCGAGGCTGATGCATCTGCAGGCAAAGCCCCGCGGAGTTCAGCTGTGAAGTGCTTCCAAAGGTATCTCCGAGTCCACCCGGGAGCCGCAAACAGGAGCTGYGGGGATGGGGCTGGGGGGGGGGTGAAGTGAAACACTCGGAAGTGCTTCAACCCTTCCAAACAGTGGGATTTTGGGGGCCGCCCCCCTGCTTTGCCCCTGGCTCCTCCAGGCCTGGGGCTGGGCTCAGGCTTTGGGCTGGTGTAATTTATTCCCCAGTGCGAGGTGGGGGGAGGCGGTGCTGAAGCTGCCGCTTCCCTCCGCTGTGCAGAGCCCTTTGGCGCGGAAGCACGGCCCGAGCCCGTGCCCCACTTTTGTACTTCTGTCTCCGAGAGGGAGGATATTTTATACGTTTTTCTCTACCTGTAACAGTAGTTTTGTACCGAACCTCTCCCTTTCCCCCCCCCCCCCCCGTTGCTCCCACCGGGATGTGTTCTTTGTAGGCTGGATTCTCCCCTCCGTGTGTTTTATACCAAGTTCTTTTTCTATCTTCGACTGCAAGTAAAGATCTGAAGCTAAAAAGCAGCCCCGGATCTGTTCTCTTTGTGGGTGCCTATGTAAAAGGAGACGGATCCCTGCACAAGGGCTGGGAGCAGCGCTTGCATGGAGGAGGCTGCTCCASGAGGTGCGATTCACCTTCTGGTTCCGATCCATGCCCCTCCAGGCAGCGGTTTCAGCCCAACGGGATGGAGGAAGGAGCCAGAGCTGCTGCAAGATGCAGTTAAAGGCTCTGTGCGGGTGTTATCACCATTGATGCTGCTGCTTTCGGGAGGTGGGACGGGGGCTCCTGTCCCAGGGATCTGCTTTAGCGCTTCACCCCCCSGCCCGGGCCGGAGCTTCCAGCCCCACTGCCTCACTCCTGGAGCAGTTCTGGGCCTGAAAGAGCCCCTTACACTGTCCCAGGACAGAATCAACACATCCCTTGTTTTCCTTGGCCTCCAGCTCCCGGAGCAGCCGAGGAGCGAACGGCGCCGTCAAAGGCGGTTTGTGCCTGGGACCCCGGCGAGGCTCCCACCCTCCCTCTGTGGCCACCGGAGCTGCATTGAGCATTGATCCCTCCCCTGCTCCTGGCTTATTAATAGCATCAATCACCGGGCCCGGGCTGGGGATTTTCAGGTCATATTGACTTCTGCCTCCTTCCTGGATCCTTATTCCTAGACAGGAGCGAGGGCTTTGCCCGCTGCTCCCAAAGAAGCAGTTGTGAGCGGCTCTGACATTCCTCACACACACACACGTGGCTTCTGTAAACAGCCCGGCGCTGTCTCCCACCCCGGCCTCAATGCTCCATTCATCTGCTCCCAGAGCCGTGCCTGGAAGTTGGGAATGATCTGCCCCGCTCCGTGTGCTGTTAGAGCCCAGGGGCCTCCTGCAGTCCTTACGGTGTGATTTGCATCTCCCCAGGCCCCCAAGGAGGGGGTTCATGGGGGCTTCCCATTAAATCCTGGAGGAATTGGGGTGGGCACAGGGCTCCGGAGCTGGCGCTGCTCCGGATGCTGCTGCAGTGGTTTGGAGCCATGCGGCCAATGCCCCGGGCACAGCCTCCGCAGGTTATTGTGGGTAAGGATCACGTTTGGTGCTGTTCTCCTGCAGGTGAGATGGTCCCTCCTGCCCCAGGGACCCATCTCCATCCTTCCCTCCTGAAGCAAAGGGCAGGACCCAGATCAAGGGTCCTGAGCCCAGAATGTCCCTTATGGGACCCTCAGCGGTCGTGCCTGGAGCTGAAGCCCTGAGGGGTTTGGGTTGAAGGGACCTTAAAGCTCCTCCAGCCCCAATCCAGCTCCAGGGACCCCTTCCACTGGAGCAGCTCCAAGCCCCTGTGTCCAACCCGGCCTTGAGCACTGCAGGGATGGGGCAGCCACAGCTCCTCTGGGCAYCCTGTGCCAGCGCCTCAGCACCCTCCCAGGGAAGAGCTTCTGCCTCAGAGCTCATCTCAGTCTCCCCTCTGGCAGTTAAAGCCATTCCCCTGTCCCGTCCCTCCATCCCTTGGCCAAAGCCCCTCTCCAGGTTTCCTGCAGCCCCTTTAGGCTCTGGTGCTGCTTTTCCAGCCTGGGTCTGTGCTGGGATTGCCCCAACCCAGGGGCAGGACCTTGCCCTCGGCCTGGTTGATCTCCATGAGGTTCACACGGTTCCAGCTCTCCATCCTGTCCATGTCCCTCTGGGTCCCTTCCCTCCCGGCGTGTCACCCGCTCGGCATCATCAGTCCCTTTGTAGCATCACCACCAAAGCTCAGGGTCAGGCACCAGGGAGGAGGCACCGCTGGGGGTCCGGATGCATGGACCATGCACCTTGGAGATCTTCCCATCCATGGATCCTCCTCATGGAGCCCGCAGCTCTCCCAGCACATCCCATCACCCCAAATCCCATCGGCAAAGCACCTGATGATCTCCAAGGTCCCTTCCAGCCCATCCCATGATCCCAGGATGCCCCGGACGCAGAGAGGGACAGGGGGATGAGCACTGAACCATCTCCCACCCCTCGGCGCTGAATCCATCGCAGCTGTTGGGAAGGGGGAAAAGAAGGGGATGAACCGCAGCCGTTTGGGACAGAAGTGCCCTTTGTGGCTGTGTGTTGGGATTGGCATCCGCATTGTTGGGGAAGCGCTGCCCAGCCGCCCGGGATAACGCCGCCATTCCCAGAAAGCCGAGGCCCAGATTTACGGTGTGTGCGGACACAGACGCCCTTGTGCCAGGGGGATTTGGGGGGGGGGGGGGGCGCACATGGACATCCCTAGGGCCCAAATGCAGGGGTCCATGCCCACCGTGAGCCCTGCAATGGGCTGCGGAGGAGTTCTCATCCGAGCTCCGGGTGATTTTGGGGTCCCCCCACCCCACTGTGGGGGCTTCAGAGGGGGGGCACACACTCTGCTTTGGGTCCAATTCTTGAGGTTTAGGGACCTGGCAGGGGGTTGATGCCCGAATCCCTCTTTTCCCTCCATCTTTGCTTTCCTGGGGTGCTGGAATCACTTGGAATCTCTCTTCCACCACCACCCCCCCCCCCGCCATTCCCATGGGCTCCTGAATCCCAGCCCCATCCACTGGAGCAGCCCAGGACGCAGGATCCAGCCCCGCTGCGGGGTGGGATGAGCCGTGACTCAGTTTCCCCTCTTGGGGAAGGGGGGACACAATTCCCCCATCCCTCTGGATCCCACTTCCCCTCAGACACCACCGCGGAGCCGTTTGTGCTCCCCAGACCGGACCAGGATGGGGGGGGGGGGGGGGGGGGGGGGGTGCACAGCCCAGGTCACTCCTGATTGTAATTGGTGCTAACGACAGCCCCCAGCCAGGGTCCCCCCGGCCCCCCCGCACCCGCTAATCCCTCATTAGCCCTCGCGATCCCGCTGCTTCAGTTCCTCTCCCTTCCCGAGCCCCCGGCCCGCCCCGAGCCCGGTCTCCGTTCAAGCCGCGGGACCCTCGCTGCAGCCCCGGCAGAAACGGCGCTTTGGGGGGGGGGGGGGGGGGGGGGGGTTCGGGCGGTTTTTATGCGTTGATTTATTTAATTCCTGCTCTTTTTTTTCCCGGCCTTTTCCAGCATCCTCGGCCCGGCACAAAGCCGCGCTCTGTGCCCCGGCCCCGGCGCGCCGCGGGGCAGCGCTCGGGGCGCTGGCTCCCTGCCACCCCAAATAGATGCCTATGGGGGGGGGGGACCCGGCATCAAAGGATGCTCAATCCCACGTTATTCCCCCCCCCCCGCTCCTTGCTCCAAAGGGGTGAAATTCCCTCCTGCACCTCCAGGTTCGGAGCTGGAGTGCCCTTGGGGTCCCTGATGCCGAGATGAGGGCTGTATCCTGACAGGGTTTGGGGGGGCTTTTGGGGTCTCCTTGTGGATTTGGGACGGACAGTGTTGGATTTGGGAGGGATAATGTTGGGTTTGGGATGGATAATATTGGGTTCAGAATGGGTAATTTGGCGGTTGGGATGGATAAATTTGGGTTCAAGAGGGATAAATGGGGGTTCAAAATGGATAATTTGGGATCTGGGATGGATAATTTGGGATCTGGGATGGAGAACAGTGGGGATGTCGCAGCAGCGATGAGCTTTGGGGTTTGTTTGACCCGGGAGGTATTTATAGCCCCTGAAACACACCCCGCCCCCTCCAGGGATGGATCCTGCCCCATAACCCACCCCCCCCGCTGCTGGGTTCTGCCTTTGGGGGCGCTGAACCCCCAAACAGGACGAGGTGTCATCATTCTGCCTGGTTTAGGGTGCTCGGTTCCGGTGTCGGGGACAGGGATGGGGACAGCGGTGTCAGAGCACCCCCAGCACCCAAATCACACCCCCCCCCCTTTGATTTGCACCCCAATAAAGCATCGAGGCCGCATCACCATGAGCCTCACTAAAATTGCTCTTTTTGTCATCACCTGGCCCGAACTTACGGGATTTGGCCCCAAAACGGAGGGGCAGCAGCTTGATGCAATGGTTTTACCCCCCCCCCCCCCCCCCCCCCCGCGACACCCCAAGACCTCCCCCCCCCAGCGCCGCAAATGGCACCGGCCCCTTTCCAGCCTCATTAATGTGGGACAATCACGGCTCTCATTAGCGGTGCTTTGCCCCCCCCCTCCCCATTGGCACTGCTTCCCGCAGCTTTATTCCCCACTTGTTCTTTTTTTGGGAGGGGGCGAAGAATCCTCTCCCCCCATCCCCAGGAAGCGTTGGGGGGGCTCTTTGTACCCCAAGATTGGGCTTTTCCCCCACCCCGAAGCGCGTTTTACCCTGGCGATTCTCTGATGTCTTGTACAAGGGTTGTGCCTGAGGGGGAGATGGTCCTTCACCCCTTTTCCTTTGCTTCTCTGAACACTTCGGGGGGGCTGATGCCCCTTAAAACGGGGGTGAATGGCTCAGTTTGGGGTGTTTGGGGCTCATTCCTCCACCCCCCCAACATTAACGCTTCCCCCCCCCCCAGCCCTGCCCCAGATGTGGGGCAGAAGAGTGTGAATATCCCCCCCCAAAAAGCAACCCCCAAATCACCACGATCGCCCTCGAACCCCCCCCTGCTCCGAGGCGGCTCCGAGCTCAAAGGGGCTCTTTGTGCGGCTCTACCTTCCCAAAGAGGCGCCTTTTCATCCCAACCTCCCGAGGAGGAGGAGGAGGAGGAGGAGGAAGGGGCCGGCTTCGGGGGGCCTGAACCGGGGCGAATCACTTGACATCATCTCACAAATATGCCGGCATCTCCCCCCCCCTCAACATTCCCATTGGGAGCCCCTTGGAGTGGGGGGGGGGACAGCGGGACAAAGGGGCTGTGTGTGATAAACCCCCCTCAAAATGGGGGGAGAAAGAGTTATTTTGGTGCTTTGAGTGAATCCGGATCAGCTGGGAAAGGGGCTGGGGGTGGATTCCCAACTGGAGATGGGATGGAGGGGGAAGAGCGTGAATTGGGGATCCCAGGGCGGTGGGATAGGGGGGGTTGGTTGAGCCTGGAGGTGACTGAGGTGCTGTGATTGAGCCTGGAGGTGACTGAGGCGCTGTGATTGAGCCTGGAGGTGCCTGGGACCCACCTGGTTCTGGGGGTCCCCAAACCCGGCTTTTTGGGGGGTAAATCCACCCAAATCAGAGCTGATGTTAGGTTTGAGGGGGGGGGATCCCCTAAAATGGGCTCAACCCCCACTTTGGAGGTGCTTCCCCCCCCCCAATAGTACCAATATGGAACGAAAGGAGGACAAAAGGGTCTTTCTGCTCCCATTCCCGGCCGGCCAGGGGAAATATTTGGGGTTCCCGGGAGGAGCCAGCACCAAAAAGTGACAGTTTTGAGTTGAGGATTTGTGCAGTTTTTACTGAAAACCACTCTTTTTGAAGAAAAAAATAGCGGGGGGGGGAGGGAGGGGGTCATCCCTGCCCCATAAAGCAAACAGAGCTGGGGCCGGGGGGGAGGAAGTCCCGCTGGTGCAAGGCTATTTTTATGGGGTTGAGGGTATTTTGGGAAATGAATGAAAACCGGGGGGGAAATGGGGCAAAATGGGCTGAAATGGGGCAAAATAGGCCTAAAAAGGGGTTAAAATGGAGTAGAAATGAGGTTAAAATGGGGTTGAAATGCAGCAAAATAGGGCTGAAATGGGGATGAAATGGTGCAAAATAGGGTTGAAATAGGGCAAAACGGGGCTGAAATGGGGTTAAAATAGAGCTGAAATGGGGCAAAATGGGGCTGAAATGAGACAAAATGATCCTGAAATGGGGCAAAATAGGGTTGAAATGGAACAAAATGGGGCTGAAATGGGGCTGAAATAGGGTTGAAATGGGGCAAAATAGGGCTGAAATGGGGTAAAATGGGGTTGAAATGGGGTAAAATAGGGTTGAAATGGGGTAAAATAGGGCTGAAATGGGGCAAAATGGGGCCCGGGGTTGGATTTCCCCACCCTTTTCCCTGGGGGGGGGGGGGTGTTGAACCTCATGTTCTGGTTTAAAGATGCAATGAAATGGTTTTGTTGTTGGAAGGAGCTTTTTGGGGGGGGTCCCTGTGGGGTTTTGGGGTGATTATGGGGGTGGGGTAAAAGTCTCCCCATGGGGAGCTGGAAATAGCTCATCCCAAATCCAAGTGGAATGGGAGCGGGAGATGCTCCTGGATGGTGGCATCAGGGTGGTGACTGCCCCCAGCGCCCAGCATCAAGGTGGGGACCTCTTGCCCTTGCTGGTGGCATCAGGATGAGGATGCCCTGGATATGAAGAGTGGATGGGGACTATGTCCTGGCCGGTGGCATCAGGATGGGGACAACCCTGGATGGCTGTCACAGGTATGGACCAGCCATCCCTTAGCTGATGGCATCCCGGTGGGGACGTTCACCCGGTCGGGTGGCATCAGGATGGGGACAAACCCAACCTCAAAGGTGGGGACAAACCCCAAAGGTGGGGACATCCATCCATCCTTTTCGGGAGCAGGGACATCCCCACCTGACGGCATCCCAGGCCTTGCAGCGCTGATACCAGGAGTGATGCCGGTGCTGTGCTGATGCTGCTGACGGTGATGATGGTGCTGATGCTGCTGACGGTGATGATGGTGATGATGGTGACGGTGGTGACGGTGGCAGGGCCCCCGGGGCAGGCAGAGTTAAAGCCGGGCTCTCTCATTCCTTCCATCCCGCCACGGTGAATTCCTGAGCTGACTTGGATGTTTCCCTGCGATTCCCTGATCGCCTTTCCAGAGCCCGGAATGGGATCAAGCGGGAAAGCGCCTGAGGACGGGAATCACAAAAGGAGGGGACAAAACCCAAACGGGTGTTCTCTGGGGGGGGGCGGTTAAGGCCGCACGATGAGGTCTGGGTTAAACCCCCCCTGCTCTGGGCTCAGCTGCGCTGGCTGGGGGATGCCTCAGCACCCATCGTGCCGGGAGCACCGGGTGCCGGTGGGAACCACGCGGAGCCCCGGTGCCTTTGGACACCTTTTGGGGGTGCAAAAGTGACCCTGAGGAATGTTCCCCCCCCCCCCCCGCGCCCCTCACCTGGATCCGGGCATTGGGGGGGGGGGGAATGCGTTTTATTTACTCCCAGCCCCGTTTTCCAGTGGAAAGAGCATCCGGAGCCAGGTCCTGGCCCTGCTCCCGGGTGTGATCCCTGCCAGCGCCAGCATCCGCCAAGGGCCGAGCATGGCTCCTCCACCTGCTCAGCGGTAGGACCCCCCCATACCCCCTATAGCCCCTCATAGCCCCCATAGGCCCCCCCAAGATGCAGCTTTCCTCCATTTCCCACCTGGGGAAACTGAGGCACGGGCAGGAGCGCTCATGGAGCGGAGTCGCAGATAACGGGGGGGGTCACCCATCACCTGCAGGGTGTTTTGGGGGTGCAAAGCAGATGGGGGGGGTCACTGCGGGGGGGCAGCCCGAGCTGAGCCAGGGCACTTGTTCCTGGCTCCGTTCACCAGCGCCCTGCTGCAGTGCCGGTAACACAGGGGCTTTGTCCACAGCGGCCGCTGGGGGCTCTGAGGAGGCTCAGGGGGGCTCTGGGGGTGGGAATGGAGGGGACCTGGGGGGGCTCTGCTGCAGCAGAGATGCTCCGTGGCTGCTGAGGAAGGGGCTGTCACCAATGGCTGCGCGAGGACCCTGCAGCGCTGCTGGTCCTAGCTCCAGCCTTCCCCAGGTCCAATCATTCATACATCCATCATCCATCCATCCATCCATCCATCCCTCCATCATCCATCCATCCCTCCATCCCTCCATTCATCCATCCATCCATCCATCCATCCATCCATCCCTCCCTCCCTCCCTCCCTGCCCCTCTCCAGGTCCATCCCTCCCTGATCTCATCCTTCCCCAGCTCCATCCTTCCCCATCCCATCCCTTCCCAACCAGGATACCAGGAGCAGCACATCCCCCCAAGCACTGACCCCCAACAGCAAACCCACTGCAAAGCCGTCCCCCTACATTTCTTTCCATGGGGTGTTTGTGAATGATGGGGGGGGACCCCGTTGCTGAGGACCCCCTTTCAGCTGCCCGGTGGGGGATATGGGGGGGGGGACCTGGAGCTGCTGAGGGGAGCCCTAAACCCTTTTAAAGGCCCCCCCATCACCTGAGTGTGCCCAGCACCCTCCCATGTCCCACCCCCCCCGTGTCACCAGCCAAGGGAGGGCCGTGTCCCCCCCTTCCCCACATGGCAAAGCTGGGGTGCGGATGTGGTGGGGGGGTCCCCCTCTTTGGAGCTCAGCTCAAATGTGTTCCCAACCCCACTGTAAAGCCCCCCCCAACTGTGTGGTCCCATTGCCTTGGGGTGCAAAAACCCCCCCATCCTCCTGGACCCCTTCCCTGGGGGTGGGGGGGCTTGGAAGGGGTCAGGCTGGGTCCTGACCCCCCTGCTCCTTGTACCCCCAGTTTGGGAGGGGGTGATGGTCCTGAGGCCAGTTCCGGGGGGGGGTTCACTGCAATGGGGG
>CABHOG010000127.1:111014-121435 GCA_902168055.1 Aratinga solstitialis | reverse complement strand
GTTGGGATCATTCAGGGATCAGTTGGGATCACTCAGAGATCAGTTGGGATCAGGGATCAGTTGGGATCATTCAGGGATCAGTTGGGATCACTCAGGAGCAGCCGGGATCTCTCTCGGCGCCCCAAGCGGTTCCGGACGCGGGCGCCGTCCACGCCCCCTCCACCAGCGCTCACCTCCTCTCTCCCCCCCCAGGGTAACCCGGGCCCCCCCGGCCCCCCCGGCTCCGCTGGCAAGGACGGACCCAAAGGCGCTCGCGGYGACGCGGGGCCCCCCGGCCGCGCCGGTGACCCCGGGCTCCAGGGCCCCGCCGGCCCCCCCGGGGAGAAGGGGGAGCCGGGCGAGGACGGCCCCGCGGTACGTTGGGGCTGAGGGCTCCCGCGGTGCTGCGCCCGCGCCCGGCGGTGCTGAGCCCCCGTTTGCCTCCACAGGGTCCCGACGGTCCCCCCGGCCCCCAGGGCTTGGCAGGACAACGCGGCATCGTGGGGCTCCCGGGACAGCGAGGGGAGAGGGGCTTCCCCGGGCTGCCGGGGCCATCGGTGAGCAGCGGGGGGGGGGCACCATCCCCTGGGCGCCATTGGGGCACCCAGCACCCGGAATGCGGGTGCTTGGATCCCGAGGCGCCGCTCAGGGGGTGCCGGAGGTGGTCCCTGGACCCCCTGAGTGCAGGGACCCCATCCCGTGGCAGCGGGGCTGGGTGATGGCCACTGGGTGCTGGGATGTCCCATTCAATGCGTTCTGTCTCCCGTTTTCCCTGCGTTTAGGGTGAACCTGGAAAACAAGGAGCTCCCGGCTCCGCCGGCGACCGCGGCCCCCCCGGCCCCGTGGGTCCCCCCGGTCTGACGGGTCCTGCTGGTGAACCTGGCCGCGAGGTGGGCAGCACCAACGGGCAGGGGATTGGGGAATGTCCTTCCAGGCGGGCCGGGATCACCCCCATGTAACGCCAATGGGATAGGGCATGGCTGATCCCGCAGCCAGAGCTCCTGGCAGCACCGGTGGTGGCTTTGAAGGAGGATGCTGCCCGTGTCCAGCTCCATCCCAGGTCCTAACCCCTCCTCTTCCCGTAGGGTAACCCCGGCTCCGATGGCCCCCCCGGCCGAGACGGTGCTGCCGGCGTGAAGGTGAGCTCAGCCCAGCGCTCCCTCCCTTTGTCCCTCACATCCCCCCCCAGTCCCTAACCCTGCCCTTGTCCCGRCACAGGGCGACCGCGGCGAGACCGGCCCCGTGGGTGCTCCCGGTGCTCCCGGCGCTCCCGGCGCTCCCGGCCCGGTGGGTCCCACCGGCAAACAGGGAGACAGAGGCGAGACGGTGAGTGCTGGCGAGGGGAGATGGGGCCACAGCGAGCACACAGCGGTGACCCCCCCCGCAGCAGGGCTGTTAGCGGCCGGTTCCATGGTGCCCTGAGTGCTGGTAGAGGCTTTGGAGCACCTTCCCAAGGGTTCATGAGCTCCAAGAGCCCAGCTCTGCCGCACGCAGCACCGGGATGCTGCGCCGGGATAATGTGCCCATGGACGGATGGAGCCTCGGTGGCGATGCTCAGCTGAGAGGTGCCGGTTGCTGCTGCCCTGGTGCTCGGAGCAGAGCCGGYTCAGCCCCCCCCGGAAGGCAAAGGGCACCCCTCGAGTCCCCTCTTTTCTCTCCGCAGGGCGCCCAAGGTCCCATGGGTCCCTCCGGTCCTGCTGGTGCTCGGGGCATGCCGGTGAGTGATGCCATTGGGGCACCCCGTGAGCGATGCGCAGCACCCTGAGGTGCACTGGGCACCCTGAGCCTGATGAGTCCCTTTCTCCCCTTCCAGGGTCCCCAAGGGCCTCGCGGTGACAAGGGGGAGACAGGAGAGGCTGGAGAGAGGGGGCTGAAGGGCCACCGTGGCTTCACCGGGCTGCAGGGTCTTCCTGGACCACCCGTAAGTGATGGCTTAGGGACCCCAGCACTCAGCACCCCCCATACCTCAGCACGGAGCTGGATGCGGCTCCATCAGGATGAGCATCCCTTGGTGCTGTAACATCCTCCCTCGCCTCTCCTCAGGGTCCTTCTGGAGACCAAGGTGCTGCTGGTCCTGCAGGTCCCTCCGGCCCCAGGGTAAGTCCTGCCCATGGGTTGGGGAGATGAGAGGGAAAGGAGGCACCRGCATCCTCCAGCCCCCCTGGGTCACATCGCTCCCCAATGGACCCTTCCCTCCCTCTTGACCCCCCATTTGGGGCTCTCTCTCAGGGTCCCCCCGGTCCCGTCGGTCCCTCTGGCAAGGACGGCTCCAACGGGATGCCCGGCCCCATCGGTCCCCCCGGCCCCCGTGGCCGAAGCGGCGAACCAGGACCTGCGGTGAGTGGAAGTGCTGCTGGTGGCAGGGATGGGGTTCGGAGCAGAGCATCACGATGGCACCATCCTCCTCCTGCAGGGTCCCCCTGGAAACCCCGGTCCCCCCGGTCCTCCCGGCCCCCCGGGCACCGGCATCGACATGTCAGCCTTTGCCGGGCTGGGTCAGACGGAGAAGGGCCCCGACCCCATCCGGTACATGCGGGCGGACGAGGCGGGCAGCAGCCTGCGGCAGCACGACGTCGAGGTGGACGCCACGCTCAAGGCCCTCAACAACCAGATCGAGAGCATCCGCAGCCCCGAGGGCTCCAAGAAGAACCCAGCCAGGACCTGCCGGGACATCAAGCTTTGCCATCCCGAGTGGAAGAGCGGTAGGAGCCTCCATCCCTGCCTCCTCCCCTCCTGTGCCTCTCCCCAARCTCTTGCACCCAAGGGGACAGCGAGGTCCATGATGCTCTTTGCTCTGACCTCCAAAGCCTTGTGTTCACGCATCGTTTGCCCTCCCTGCTGCAGGAGACTACTGGATCGACCCGAACCAAGGCTGCACCCTGGATGCCATCAAAGTCTTCTGCAACATGGAGACGGGTGAGACCTGTGTCTACCCCAACCCCAGAAGCATCCCCAAGAAGAACTGGTGGACCAGCAAGACCAAAGACAAGAAGCACGTCTGGTTCGCAGAGACCATCAATGGTGGTTTCCATGTAAGTGTCCCGCTGGGCTGGTGTTTCACACCGGGAATGGGAATGGACACGGAGCAGGGGAAGGTGTTGAGTGTCTGCCTGGAAGGTTGGGATGTCCTTCCTTGGAGCTGTGTTGATGGATGTTACACGAGGGGCTGGCTCTTCTAGCGGACTATATTGAAAGCGTGGAGTTGGGTCAGTTCATCTCCACCTGGGAATGTAAAGTCTGGAAGTGCCCTCAAAGGGTGGCTGGAATGAGGGCTTCAATGTCTTGCTTCTCCCCTCCAGTTTAGCTATGGTGATGAAGACCTGGCTCCCAACACCGCCAACATCCAGATGACCTTCCTGCGCCTCCTGTCCACCGAGGGCTCCCAGAACGTCACGTACCACTGCAAGAACAGCATCGCCTACATGGACGAGGAGACGGGCAACCTGAAGAAAGCCATCCTCATCCAGGGCTCCAACGACGTGGAGATCAGAGCCGAGGGCAACAGCAGGTTCACGTACAGCGTCCTGGAGGATGGCTGCACGGTAAGTGCAGGGGAACCTGCGAGAGAAGGACGTAGATGATGAGTTGGGGCTCAGCCCCTGAGGATGCTCAAGCGCCTCTCATCCCACTCTTGTTTCCCCCCCCCCCCCAGAAACACACTGGCAAATGGGGCAAGACGGTGATCGAGTACCGGTCGCAGAAGACCTCGCGCCTGCCCATTGTAGACATTGCACCTATGGACATTGGTGGAGCGGAGCAGGAGTTCGGTGTGGATATCGGCCCCGTCTGCTTCTTGTAAAGAGAGCTCTGTGGTCCGTTTGGTTTCACCGTTTGGAATTCCAGCCCAATCCCGCGCACCGAAAGAGAAACGACCGAATCCCAAACTCACCCCGAGTTCTTCCCCCAAACGACTTCTGCACTGAATGGCTGCAACGATCCCCCCCCCCTCGGCTCACGGCATTCCCGTCGGGAATCACCGCCTCTTCCCAGCGCCGGCCGGGCTGAAAGCAGAAAGAAACCACGGTCTTATTTATTTATTCTCTTCCCAAGACCTAGCGTTTAGGTCGGGGGGAGGTGGGAATCCGGCACGTTCGAGGGCCCTTCCCTGCTAAAGGGGTCTCACAAATCCAGGTACCACGAATCCCCTCCCGGCCCCCCCGCCCTGTGTCTCCCCAGCAGGAGTGTAACGGATGAGAGGACACAAACACAGTAACATGGTGCTATTCTTGTACAACGAGTCTGTATTTTTTGACATCAGTTGATAGAAAAAGACAAAAAAACGACAAAAAAAAAATATTACTTTTGGTGGAAAAAGTCCCTGGGTTTGGTTTTTGTTGGTCTCTGGAGGTTTCAGTCCCTTCTCTTTGTGTCTCAGCTGTGCCAAAGGAAGGTTTGGGTCAAATCGCTTCCCGCTAAGGGGAAAAAATCCCTGAGCAATGAATGTGCCCCCAGAAGGGAGAGGAAAACCCGGAGCCAGGCTGAGGGAGCTGGGGCAGCCTGGAGGAGAGAAGGCTGCTGAAGGGGAGAGCTGAGAGCAGCTCCAGAGCCTGAAGGGGCTGCAGGGAACCTGGAGAGGGGCTTTGGCCAAGGGATGGAGGGACGGGACAAGGGAATGGCTTTAACTGCCAGAGGGGAGGCTGAGATGAGCTCTTGGGCAGAAGCTCTTCCCTGGGAGGGTGCTGAGGCGCTGGCACAGGGTGCCCAGAGGAGCTGTGGCTGCCCCATCCCTGCAGTGCTCAAGGCCGGGTTGGACACAGGGGTTGGAGCTGCTCCAGTGGAAGGGGTCCCTGGAGCTGGATTGGGGCTGGAGGAGCTTTGAGGTCCCTTCCATCCCAAAGCACTCCGGGATTCTACGAAGTGAAAACCCTGGAAGCACCAGGAGCCAACGCAGCAGCCGTGGGTTTGTGTTAAGGGATCTCATTGCTCCCCCAGACAGAACCAGGGCGAGGTGAACCAGGACACCACTTAAAGGAAACCAGTAAAACCAGTGGGGAGGGGGATGCTGAGACCAATCCTTGCGCAAATCAGTACAACCGCAGGTGGGGGTGTCCTCTAACCCTCATCCCTACGGAATTTGTCCCATTTTGTGCCCTTCTAAATAGAGTTTCAGGGTGTATTTGCAACAGGGAAGCCTGGAGATGCTCAGCCATCACTTTGATGGTGTCAGGAAGAGTCCCAGTCCCAAGCTCTCCAGCTTGGCAATGAGAGCGACAGCTCCAGGATCCACTTGGGTTCTGCTGCCTCAAAGCGAAGCAGCCCAATGACCCCCCAGGAGTCATGAACACACCGGAGCATCGCACATGGGACACTGGGTTCCAGGGGAGCGCTTTTGGTTAAAACCCTGGCACTTTGGGGCTGCAGCTTCTCGCTAAGAGAAGCGACCACTTGAAAGGATCTGTCCAAAGCTCTACTTTGGGGCCGGTTTGAAACCCTCTCGGTTGGCACCAGAGCAGCACCTGAGGCAGCCCAGGAATGGGGGGAGCTCGGGAACGTTGGCAGCAGGAATTCATTAGAGGGCATTGGAGGATTAAGCAGGATTTCCAAACCCAAAACAGCCTCTCAAAGGCCAAGTGCTTTGGCTCATGAGCCCAGGGCAGCCCCAGGGAGCAGTGCCCTGGCTCAGAGCCTCACACACTGAACCAGGGCAAAGCCCCGCTCCTGTGGAGCCAAGCAGCAGGTTTCGGGGTCCTGAGCCCCCTGAAACATCACCCAGTTAAAAGCAACCCCATGCAACCATGGGGGTTAAYGCTGGGGCTGCAGCTAATGATGACAGCGGTGGAAAGGCAAGGCTGGGGAGCAGGAGGTGGCATCACCCCACAGGGAGAAACCAGCTCAGGCCGAGCAGCACCGGGCTGCAGAGCAGGAGGAAGCTCAGCGAGGAGATGGATAAAAAGCAAAGGTTGTGATTTCCCCCCCTCCCTGAGCTGCTGCTCACACCCTGGGGGTGCAGCCCGGGATACTGGTCCTGGCTGCAATGGGAAGGGATGGAGGGGCTGCACTGCTCCCTCGTGAGTTTCTTTGCCCTCATTCCCCCCCCGTCATTCCCAAGAGAACAGGAACCTTTGGGCAAACGACTCCAGTCACAGCACAGGGCACTAACTCTGGGACAAGGTTTGGTTTCCACAGGAGAAAGGCAGAACTCTTCCCCCCAACAAAGGACACTGCGCAGTCACAAACAGCTCTTTGTACCGTACAGCTCCGCTTTAACGAGTAAATTCGCTTCTAGAAACCCCAGGAGGCAGAAATGCCACTTCCTAAAGCAGACACCGTGTGGTTTTATTTCACATCCCACTAAATAAAGCATCCTTCATTGAGCACCAGCCCAGGCGCTGCCCTCAGCTCCACCTGGGCTCTGCGTCCTCACACAGACTCACAYCACCTCCCCTCTGAAGGGCTCGGTAGGCGCAGGCAGGCATCGAATTCCAGAGGAACTACGAAGGGCAGAAGCGGGATGGAAGGCTCCAAGCTGCAAASAGCTCAGGTTGGGCAGAGCCTGGGGGTTTATTTGCTTTAAGAACGYGGCCGATGCCATCCATCGGGAACAGATCCTGGAGTGAAACCTTTGGAACACCAACCCCTCCCCTGAAACTGGTTTAAATCCAGACTTGACCGCTCCTCCAGGCATGAGCACAAAGCGACACTGAGCTGCGAGACCCCAGAGAGCCTGCGGCTGCCCAGCGTGGGGAGAGGAAGGTCCAAAGGAGGAGGAGGAAGGTGGAAGTCCCGCAGAGCCTTCCCCAGAGCCACACTTCCCGAGGCACCTTCATTCGGGTGGTTTGGGGGTGGGTTTGCTGGAGGTGGCAAACCCGCAGAGAGTGAGTTTCAAAGGAGCCTTTGCCTCCACCTAGCACAAGTTAGGGAGGTGGAAGCTTTATCTGCACATTCCTTACGGGAACTATCCCTTTGTTGTCAAGGTTTGCTTTGGATCAAGCCAAGGACACGCTGCTGCTGAAGAAAAGCAGGATAAATTAATTGCACAGAACTGATTAGTTCACCCTGAGGGACCTGACACAGTGCAAAGCTTTGAGAGCTGCAAAAGTCAACTCTAAATCTTTGGGATCCTCAGCCCCCAACGCCTGGAAGTCCAGTTTTCCTGCCAAAGAGAAAGGCAGGACCCTGGAGCTGGGAAAACACCCCAAGAGAGTTTCATGATCAGGCCAGAAGTGCAGCCCAGCTGCACGTGGAAGAGCACGAACGGGAGACAGAGCTTCCATGCACCTCCCACCAAAATCACTCGCGATGCCTCTGCTTCCATTGGAAAGTTCCTGGTCCCTTGCAGACATCCACTGGCACCAGCATCCGCCCCAGGCCACATCAGCTGGGCCTCAGGCAGAGGGGGAGAGCGGGAGCAGCTCCTGGCTGGCCGTGAAGTTGGTGCTGCAGTCGACGTAGCGGTACCGCTCCAGAGTGCTCTGCGCCGCGCGCCCCATGTACGAGAGCTTCACCCACGTCCTGGGGGGAGAGCAACGCCTCTGCCTGAGGAACAACTCCAGCAGGTTCACACTCAGAGAACCCCAAACTGGGCTGGGAGGGACCTTAAAGCTCCTCCAGCTCCAACCCCCTGCCACGGGCAGGGACACCTTCCACTAGGGCAGCTTGTCCTGTCCTGCTGGAAGGTGTCTCTTGTCCTGTCCCTACATCCCTTGTCCCAAGCCCCTCTCCAGGTTTCCTGCAGCCCCTTTCAGGCACTGGAGCTGCCCTAAGGTCTCCCCTTCAGGAGCCTTCTCTTCTCCAGGCTGCCCCAGCCCAGCTCTCTCAGCCTGGCTCCAGAGCAGAGCTGCTCCAGCCCTCGCAGCAGCTCCATGGCCTCCTCTGGCCTTGCTCCAGCAGCTCCACATCCCCCTTGTGCTGTTGCCCCAGAGCTGGACACTGAACACTCCTCACAGCTCCTCTTCCCCCTCAAAAGCTGCAGCTCCTCTCAGTTTCTGTTCCTCAAGGTCTTTCAGTGCAGAGGGCAGGGCTCTGCAGAGCTGGCGAGCACAAGCTCTGGAGCACAACATCCTCATGTGCTGGTGTCTTCTCCTTTCTATCTCACATTTCACCCACCTGTGTCAAGTGGCCTGGACTAGAAGCTGACACCGAACCAGGCTAGGGGGCTGCCACGAGGGACTTTCTGTGTGTCCCCTTAGATCTGCTGCAGCAGCAATTCCCTTTTGAGTCACGAGCTGAGCAGAGAACCACCTACCTCATGAAGATCAGGACGTTGTGCACCTTTGCCTTGGGAAACGTGCAAGAGAAACTGGAAGAGACCAAAGCACAGGAACAGGTCAGCGTGGGCTAAGCAGGGCTGTGGCGACACTCACGTTTCTCAGTATCTCCTGGGATTCTCCCTTTGGTGCCAACTCAGCTCAAGCCACGGGCCAAGAAAAACCCTGTTGCAGCATCCCACAAAGGCTTTCAAGTCATTTCTAGCAAACGATCACCTTCCAGGAAATTAGCACAAACCAAGTCATTTCCAGAGCTAATTCTAATTAAAGCACCTTAAACCTGCCCTCCTCTCCAGCCCTATACAAAGAGTAGTAAATCCTTACTACACATAGGAGAAGGGACCACCCAGCTCCGCCTTCACAGTGAAATTCACCTGTAAAAAGAGGAAAGAAAAACACATTCACATGCCTAAATCCACCCTTTCTGGAGTCTTTCCTACTTGCTGTTGCCTTTATCTGGGGTGCACAAAGCTACTCTAACCATAAGACTACTTTGCCATGCAAAGCTTTAAGGTATAGATAGACCACCATCACGTTACCTAAAGGTTTTAGGCAATAAAAGCATCACCAAATGAAGCAATGAAAGGTGAATACCAGTTTGTCACTCAGTGGCTGGATGCTGGAGACGTTGGTGACCTGCTGGGTCCCCACCACGGTGTTCATGTACTGCACCTGAGTAGTGAGGCTGGTCACTGTCACCAAGTAGAAGTTGGAGTTCCTGATGCGTAAGGTGGCCTGGGTGGAGAGGAAGAGGGGACACAAGTAGCAGGGACCCTCCTGGCAGCTCAGCAGGGAATTTATTCCCTTGGGAAGAAACACACACAAGCACCTTACCGTGATGGCGAGAATGACAACGGAGTTCTTCTTGTCGAACCACACCTGAACCACTTTGATCCCGTCATCATCCACCAGGATGGAGTGCGGGAACAGGAAGAAAACCACCAGCCCCGAGATGAGGAGGCAGAGCAGCACAGACAGCAGGACATAGAGCTTCCTGGAAGAGGCAGGGAAGGGCTCAGCTCCTTCACCTCAACACCACAGGAGCCTTTGCATCCAAAACCCAACCCAAGCAGCAACCACCACAGATTTGGTCTCCCCTGGGAGAGCCCCACAGGCGCTGCTGTGGGGTTTTTGCTACCTGCACTTGCTCAAAACAGGGTGGTTTTCGGTAATGAGTAACCAAAGATTCAGTTTTGCCTCCACAGCATTTTCGTTCTCCTATTTTTGCTGCTTCTTTCTACAAGCTCCGGTAAAAGGCGCAGGACGAAGCGTGTGAATAAGATCATTGTTTCCACATTCAGCCCACAGTGGGGTTTCACAGGAAGCATTTAAAGTTACCCTTTAAACTGTATTTGTTGGCTTGGATGGAAAACAAGGCACTGGCTGAAGGAGAGGCTGCAGAGCAGGTGAAGCACTAAACCACAAAAGAGCCCTGTTTGCTCCTTGCAAAGACGCCACGACTCTTCCTACACACTTACGTCCTCTGTGGACGAAGCCGCTGGTCGCTGTAGGGTATCAGAGCCACCAGCTCATTCACCTGCTCTGGAAGGCAAAAGGAACACGTGAACGATTCCCTGTGCGCGCACATCCCTAAGGAATGCGTTCGGTTTGCATTTCAGCCCCTCACGTGTGGGGATGCAGCCGGTGCCCTGGCACGTGGGGCAGGTGATGCTGTCCTGACCCGTGAACTCAACATAGGGAAACTTGGCAATGTCTTCCTCACGGTCCCGGCTATCGAGCAAGTCCTCTTCCTCCTCAGCCATCTCCCTCTGCCTCGAGGTGCTGTTGTCAGCAGGGAAGGAAAGCACAGAGCCCATCGCAGCCGCTGCAGGAAACCTGCGACAGAGGCAGCAGGAGCAGCCCTGGTTACTCAATGGCTTTCAACCTGCTTCTGGCCAACAAGAAACCCTGAGCTATAGAGAACCCGGCACAGGGGGCTGAGCTCCACAGCAGCCCACACAGCGAGGCTCATTGCCAGCAGCCCCCCTAAAGAGACACCCAAGCCCCTCAGAACAGAGCTGTGCCCTCTTGGGCACCCCCAACCCCAAATGAGCCCCCCACACCCTCCACCCTCACAAACAGCCCCTAACAGCGCCCCGCAGCCCCTTAAGCCCCCCTCAGAGAGGAATGCTGCCTGCACAGGGACCTGCCCCCAACTCCCCATGAGGGACACCCCCAAAACCACCCTTCAAAGCCCAACACCCCCCCATGAAGAAATGTGGCCCTCAACCCCCC
>CABHOG010000127.1:73872-84777 GCA_902168055.1 Aratinga solstitialis | reverse complement strand
TGGCACCCAGAGCCTGCCCTGTCACAGCCAAGGGCTGCAGGGATGTGGAGCCTGGAGCTTTGAAGCCCAACCCGAGCTCAGGGCCTTCCCTGTCCCAGTGTGGCTGCAGAGCAATGGTCTGGCTTTGGGCATGGCTGAAGGACCCCTTCCTGTTGCGATGTGGCTCTTGCGCCGATGCTCTGAGCCCCGGTGCTGTTGCCCCATCTCTATTGTCACACATTGTCATTGTGCAGCCAGAGAGCAGTGACAGCAGTTCTGAGCACGGTGATGGGGAAAGCTCTCATCTTCGTGCCCCCTCTGGCGCCTTTCGTTCCAATGAAGGCTCTTGTTCGTTCTTGCTTTCTATCCTGCTCTTCACGCTCGTTTCCATGCCGTGCTCAATCACTGAGTTCATGAATGCTGCTGCTGCCACCCTATTGAAGTGTTTGCTGCATTAACAAACTGCAGCACTGCTGTGGAAGAGCCTGGACCCCCAAAACTCGCCTGGAAAAGCCTATCCCTGCCTCTGCAGCACCTTGGGCCCTGTAAGAGGCTGTGCTCGTTGCACCGCTGGCTTTCACCTCGAGCTCGTGCTCCCGAGCGGGTCCTGATGCTGGCATCAGTTTGGTGCTGCTCTCACCTGGGGGCACCTATGGGACACGAACCCCGCTGCGAGGTCCCTCGGGGGCATTCAGGGACTCCGCAAACAGCGTCAGGGTTTTATCGGCACCCCTGGGTGCTGCGGCTCCGGCAGACACGAGGCAACCTTTGGCCGCTGGCTTCAAAGTCCGCTGTTTGCTGAGGGTGCCAATGGCAACGGCGGCCGTTTCGGGCGCTCTTTGCTCTGACAACGCAGCTAATCCCCAGGGATTTACCCCGCTGCGCCTTGGCTGCAGCATCCACAGCGTCTCCGGTTTCTGCCGGGGTGCAGGGATCCTGGTGTCCATGGCAGAGCTGCTCCGGGTGTCCCAAACCCTTTCCCGTCTCCATCGCCGCAGCTCCCACCCCTGCATCCCTCCCCAGCTCTTGGCATTCGCGGTTGGAACAGATCCTGCTTCCGCGGGGGTCTCTATAGAGGCTTCAGGGCAAGGGGGCATTGGCTCGGCTGGCACAGGGCAGGAAGGGGATTATCCTACCCCAAAGGGTTTGTGCCCCCGGCGGGAGGCGCTTCTGCTGCAGCCTCGGTGCCGAAGTGATGCCTCCTGCGCGAGCCGTGCGCTGGGCGCAGGAAGGGATGCGCTGGGAGGTCCCTGCAGGGTCTTGCCCCGCTCCTGCAGAGGCTGTGTCTGTCCAAAGCCCCTTCTGCTGCGTCAAACCGGGGTTATTCTGCAGCTCAGCCCCGTCTGGTACAGGGGAAGGGCTTCCGCTGCCTCCGGCGCGGGCTCTTTGCCATCAGCCAAAGCCATTCAGGGAGGCACCGGGGCCGCTCCTGTCATGGGCAAGCCCCAGAGCCCCAAGAATGGAGCTCAGCTGACGCTGGGGGGTGCTTGAACGTAGAATAACACAGCACGGGTTGGGATGAGGGTATCTTAAAGCTCCTCCAGCCCCAATCCAGCTCCAGGGACCCCTTCCACTGGAGCAGCTCCAAGCCCCTGTGTCCAACCCGGCCTTGAGCACTGCAGGGATGGGGCAGCCACAGCTCCTCTGGGCACCCTGTGCCAGCGCCTCAGCACCCTCCCAGGGAAGAGCTTCTGCCTCAGAGCTCATCTCAGTCTCCCCTCTGGCAGTTAAAGCCATTCCCTTGTCCCGTCCCTCCATCCCTTGGCCAAAGCCCCTCCCCAGGTTTCCTGCAGCCCCTTTAGGTGCTGCAAGGACCAAGTTCCTGGCTTGAGGTGGCACCCTCGCTGGCCCCATCTCTTGGGCAAGGTGGGCTCTGTCAGCCCATGGGATGCTCCTCCTGCCCACACTGGTGGGTGATGGACGCTGCCCCTCCACGCACCCCCATGGGCCCTCTGTCCCTGTTTCCCGACCTCGGTGCCCACGGTGGGGGCCGTGGCTCCGCTCTCCCCCACGGGCAGGGAGGGAAGTCTCTATTTTTACCCTTCACCTCTGCAATGAGCCTGCAAATGGCTGGGTTGGAGCTTGATAAATATACCCTGGAGCCAGACACCGGGAGCTGCTCCGCTGGGAACGGGACAGCTCCGGGCCCCTCCGAGCTGAGAGCTGCGGCCCCTTGGGGCAGCGGAGCCCGACCGCGCTGTGTTCCCAGACAGCAATTTTCATACCAAACCCTCGCCCCGGCCATCACCGCGGACATCAGTCCCTGCCCCGGACCTTCTCCCGCTTGTTTGTGCATTCCCAGCCTTGCCCTGGGCTGCAGGGGGGTCAGGGAGCCTCCTGCCCCCCCCCCCCCCCGATGCTCACGGCCCTCATAGGAACAAAGGGGGGGTTTGGGGTGTCCATGTCCTCCTGCGCCCCTGTGCTGAGCAGCGTTTGTCCCTGGTCCTGCGAGAGCAAAGGCGCTGGAGGAGGGAGCAAACCCAGAGGGAGGATAAACCAGAGCCAGCGGTGGGGATGAACAGGGGCTCCTCAGTGTAAGGCAGCGCCAGAGGGTTCCGCCAGCCCATATTAACTCCCCTAAATGCATTTATTCAGGTAAAGGGAGAGTGAAGCCTCTGTTTACAGCTCCCTTTCTAAAATAGCTCCTAATTGCTGTGTGCAGCCTCCCAGCACCTATTTATACCCCATAAGCATGGGCTTGGTGCTGGAGGGGCCCCTCTGCCATCGCCCCCTCAGCCTGCAGCTACATCCGTGCTGTTTGAGGAGCACGGGGGTTGTCACCATCAGCTCAGCACCACGGAGGGGTTTTAGTGCTGGTTCTGCAGGATGCTCCTCATCCTGCGTCCCGCATCCGGCACCAGCGGGACCTGGAGCTGCTGGAGCGAGGCCAGAGGAGGCCATGGGGGTGCTGCGAGGGCTCCTTAAAGGGAGACCTCAGAGCAGCTCCAGTGCCTAAAGGAGCTGCAGGAAACCTGGAGAGGGGCCTTGGACAAGGGATGCAGGGATGGGATGAGGAGTTTGGGCTTCCAGGTGGAAGAGGGAAGAGTTAGATGGGATATTGGGAAGTTCTTCACCGTGAGGGTGGTGGGGGCTGGAATGGAGAAGCTGTGGCTGCCCCATCCCTGGCAGTGTTGGACACAGGGCTTGGAGCCCCCTGCTCCAGTGGAAGGGGTCCGTGCTGTGGGACTGGATGGGCTTTAAGGTCCTTTCCAACCCATTTGGGTTTGGGATTCAGTAAACCAGCGCTGACTCGGTGGCCAGGCTCTGCCTGTTCTGCCCGAGCTGCATCTCCTCTCTGCTGCATTCACCCCTCTGACCACCCTTTGCCTTGCAGCCCGGAGGCACCCAGGCCTTGTTCACCCCCCTTCAAAACCCCCTCTTTGTGCAGAGCCGATGGCACCCGTAGGACCTCTATAAACGAGAGGTGAGCTCCTACGGCCGATGGTTGAGTAACGCTCTCCAGAGCAAAGGCATCTGCAGGGGAGCAGCTGCCCCGGGTGCCGCAGCTCAGCTCTGCCCGTAACGTGTCATTAGCGGACATCAGGCAGGACGCCGCTGCAGAAAGGCCACTTCTGGAGTTTTCCCTCGAGCTCTGCCTTTGACCCTTTGTACTTGGAACGCTGACAGCCCCCATGGCAGCAGGGTTAACGTGGCACGGGCTGCCTTTGCTGCAGGAGGTTATTATGGTCAGCGGTGCTCCTCTCGAGTCCCGCGCTGAGATTTCCTCCCTGCACACGCAGGCGTGCTCTGCAGCCAGTGCTGCCAGCAGAGCCAGGCTCTGAAGGCTGCTGAATGTCTAATGGCACGCGCTGCGTCCTATTGCTGCTCGTGGGGGTTTCTCTCCAACCCTTCCACCCTCCTCATGCCCTTCAAAGTACCCCTTCCCAACCAGGAAGATCCTTAACCTGAGGCTGAACCCCTCGGCTGTGTCCTTGTAAGAAGTCCTCCTTTCCCTGCTCTCCAGCAGTGCCTGGACCTTGAAGAGCAAACCCATGGATGCCAGGGTTCAGCCCCTCCAGCTTGGTCCTCTCAAGCAACCAGCTGAGCCGAGCAGGTCAGGGATGCTTCCAGCATCCCCTTAGCAGTTTGCTGCCCAGAGAGCTGGATTTGTGCTTAGCATCTCCCCCCGATGCTCAGAGCAGCCTCTTGCACCATCCCAACGGTGCTGGTTTGACCCAGGATGGTTTCTGTTCCCTTTCTCTCCAGGAGAAGCATGAAGAGGAAAGCCATGTTCACCTGCCCCTTCAATGGGGACTGCAAGATCACCAAGGACAACCGGCGGCACTGCCAGGCCTGCCGGCTGAAGCGCTGCGTGGACATTGGCATGATGAAAGAGTGTGAGTACGGGGCACGTATCCCATGGGAACATCCCGGCTTCATGCCCTCATCTCCTTTTCCTTCTCATTCAACGTGTGGTGCAGAAGGTGGGCACTTGGGAGCCCTCCAAGGATCCAAAGGGGATGCAAAGGGCAGGGGATGTGGTGGGTAATGATTAAGAGGAGCTTGTTTAATGGTTGAGGCTGTTCCTGTGGTGCTCGGTGAGCTGGGAAGCTGCTCTGAGCAGAGCCAAGTCGCCTTTGCTGGCCCTTGGGGGGCATTGGCTTGGCGAGAGCATCCGGGGCTGTTTCTGATTAACTCCCGGTTACACCGAGTGAGCATCCTCCCATCCCGCCTGTGCTCTTATCCAACCTGGGTTCGGATGCTCCTGGCTGCATCCCAGCCCGGGGGCTGAAGGAGCTGCTCCAGTTTTGCTCAGCCACGTCCCTCTTTGGGCTTAGCGTTTTGGCTCCTCTTCCTGCAGCGCGGGTGCATCCATCCCTCCATCCACGCGCACAGCAGCGACTCGAGTCAATAGCGGAGGGGAGTAAAGTGGTTTTTAACCCAATCCAAACACACTTTAATGTGCTCCAAACGTTTGGTTGCTTCAAGTATATTTAGAGATAAGCAGCTTTTAGAATGCAATGTGTTTGGCGCCGTTGCCCCTGGGTGAGCCACGGCCCCTGCTTCAGGAGAGGCCRGTGTCCATGGAGGCTTCCAACCAACAGAGCGGCTCGGGACGCATTGCAAACAGGACGTCACCTGGAATGATGGATGGACCTGGAAAGCCGGGAGATGGAGGCTCGTTTCTTACGTGCTGAGCAAACAGTGTCCGTGTCCCAGGGTGCAGAGTCCCTCAGAAAACCCCAATTTACAGGTGCTGGCAGGGCAAAACCGCCTCAGTTCCCAATGTCCCAAAGAGTGAAGCAGATCCCTGCTCTTCTCCTGAGCCTTGGGTCGTATTCTTTTCAATAGCAGCCATGTGCCATAAGCAGGAAGACAAAGACCATGTAACAGACCACTTGCGCCCATATCCTGTGTCCAGCTCGGGGCCCCTCACTCCAAGAGAGACACTGCGGTGCTGGAGCAGGGCCAGAGAAGGGAATGGAGCTGGTGCAGGGCCTGCAGGAGTTAATGTGTAAGYGACCCCTTCATCAAACCAGCACCATCGGATGAGCAAGCCCTGACCTAAGGAGCCTAAAAATAGCGTCCCATGGACTTTGCTGCTGGTGAATGAGGGCCGAGGGGTCCTGCTGTTATTTTTAGGTTGAATCGGGGCTTTTGAAGCCTCGAGGAGGGGTTGTGCCTTCCCTAGGCTGCTGTTGAAGGCAATGAGGAGCCCGTGGGCAAGACTGGGCCAGTTTGAGCCCTCTGCTGATGGGATCTGAGCGGTGCGAAGCAGAAGTGAGAGTGTGGGATGGGGATGAAGAGGAGGAGGATGAGAGCAGAGCTTGTGCCGGTGTGAATGTGGGCACTGGTGCAGTGCAGGGTGCTTGGATGTTCTTAGACATCACGTCCAGGGTCCCTTCCCCAGCACAAGGTCCATGGACCAGAGGCTGCGGTGATGGGCTGGGGAGAGCCGGCGCTCGTCAGAGAGGTGCAAAAGGCAAAGGGACCGTGTGTGTGAACCGATGCAGAGCAAGAGCCCCGGAGCCACTGGAGGTGGGAGCTGGAGGGCAGCGAGGTTATGGCCATGGGCTGGAGCAGCGTTTGCAGCCCCRCCACAAGCCTGGGCTCACCCCAGAGCCCCGTTAGCAAATACCTGTGGGCTTCCGCCTGTCCTACCGGGGAAGCTCGGGGCTGGGGAGCAGCAGCCGGAGCCTTTGGGAATGCCGCTTCTGCTGCTTTGGGGAGAGGCTGCCCTTTGGGTGGCTCTGAGGGCAGCACATCYCCAGCGCGGGGATGCTGCCGGCTCCCTGCCCGCTCGCTGCTGGGTTCTCCTTGGGTGATGCTTGGCATGAATGTACTTTGAATCGTAGAGTCCCTGAGCKGCTTCTGCTGGACGGGGCCTTAAAGCTCATCCAGCTCCATCTCAGCCTCCCCCTGGCAGGTTAAAGCCATTCCCTCGGCCTTGTTTCAAGTCCAAATTCACTTTTGCTTTAGATTTGGCTGCTGTTTCCTCGCTGGACGGCGCGAGGCTGCTCCCCATCACCCCCTGCTCTGCATCCTCCCCCCAGCAGCCAAACCTTCCCGTGCTCCGTAACCACAGCGCTGCCCCCGGTGTCGGCCGCGGCTTCCCCTGCACCCTGCGGTGTCTGCACGGGGACCGGGCTCTGTCTGGAAGCGATGGGCGGGCACTATCCCGGCCTCCGCATGGATGGGGGGCCAGGGCAGCCCACAGGCACCCGGCCACGTCGTTGGCTGTGCCAGGAGCCTGCGGCCGCACCGCGCCAGGGCTTGGAAAGAGCTCGGAGCTCAAGTGGGAAGGGGCAGGCGCTGAGCTGCTTGGTCCCCCTTGAGACCGGCAGGGACGCAACGGGCAGCGTCCGTGCAGCGCTCCAATGCTTTTGTAATGAGAACTGAGATGGGAGAGGGCGAACCCTCCTTTCCCTCCCCATCCCTTCCTTCCCTCCCCATCCCTTCCTTCCCTCCCCATCCCTCCCTTCCTTCCCCATCCCTCCCTTCCCTCCTCATCTCTCCCTTCCCTCCCCATCCCTCCCTTCCCTCCCCATCCCTTCCACCCCCCCATCCCTCCCTTCTCTCCCCATCCCTTCCTTCCCTCCCCATCCCTTCCTTCCCTCCCTATCCCTCCCATCCCTCCTGTCTCTACCCATCCCTCCCTTCCCTCCCCATCCCTTCCACCCCCCCATCCCTCCCTTCTCTCCCCATCCCTTCCACCCCCCCATCCCTCCCTTCTCTCCCCATCCCTCCCTTCCCTCCCCATCCCTCCCTTCCCTCCTCATCCCTTCCTTCCCTCCCTTCCCTCCCCATCCCTTCCTCCCCAGGCAGTCGCACCTGCAATGTCCTGATCCCAGGAACAACCCTTCAGTTATTCCCATTCCTCCGAGTCCCCGCTGAGATTGTGCAAGGTTGAGAGCACCTTGGAAAAAGGCCTCTGGCAAAGGGGGGAGCAGGAGCAGGGACAGGAACGTTCCCTGCGCCCRTGGCCCCGCTGCCCTTCGCCAGCCTCCCCCTTGACTCGCCCCCATCCATCCCCTCCGCAGCACCTCGCCATCAGATAACACGCATGGGGTTATCTCTGATGGCGGTTAAAGGGTGCAGAGCCCCTCGAGGAATGGGCACTGCTGTTGTGGGTGCATTAAGGAGCAGTGGTGTGAAGGTGGGACCGCTACAAGCACAGGGAGCTGCTCCCCAAGGGATCCGTGTGGGTCCCTGTTGCTTCCCTCCCAGCCCCGTGGGGCTGCTCAGGTCTTTAAGCTCTTTTTACCCAGCCTCATGTATTGCCCTTGAGGCCAAGGCTGTCACCCGTAACACAGCCATGAATCCCCAGCCCTGGGAGGATGTTCCTATGTCCCTTTAGCTTGCAAACCCTTGTGACGCTGCAGACCCCCAGGTTATCAGCACTGCAGCGTGGCAGCTTCCTCTGTTGTGGGGCAATGGAGYGGGATGAACCCGCTGGCCCAATCCCGCAGGATCCGGGTTCCTTCCACCTGAGAGCACAGAGCAAACAGCGCGGCAGCATCGATGTGACCTCCCTGCACCCAGCGTCACCCAACAGCACCCCATGGGCTATAAACGGTGCTGCTGAGAGGCTGTGACCCGGCAGCTGAGGACAGGAGCAGGAAGGGGCTGACGGAGGGTCAATGACTGAGCGGGGTGAAGGGGATGCGGGTGGCAACGGTGCTGAGCCCCCGCCCCTGCCCCTGCAGTCATCCTGACGGACGAGGAGGTGCAGAGGAAGCGGGAGATGATCCTGAAGCGCAAGGAGGAGGAGGCGCTCAAGGAGAGCCTCAAGCCCAGGCTGTCGGAGGAGCAGCAGCAGGTCATCGACATCCTGCTCGAGGCTCATCGCAAGACCTACGACCCCACCTACGCCGATTTCACCAAGTTCCGGGTACGTCCGGGGCCTCTCCAGCCCCATTCCCCRTTGTGTGCGGGAACAGCCACGTGCGCCAAAGCCTTCATCCACAGCTCCTCATCAAGGGGGGGTTTACAAAGCCCAGGGCAAAACCCTTCGCTGGCAGCASTGAGTGACCCACAGCAAACTGCTCCATCAGCCCCGCTCTGCATGGAATGGGCTGGGATGAAGGGACCTTAAAGCTCCTTCAGATCCAACCCCTGCCACGGGCAGGGACCCCTTCCACTGGAGCAGGGGGCTCCAAGCCCCATCCAACCCGGCCTTAAGCACTGCAGGGATGGGGCATCCAAACCTTCTCCATTCARCCCATTCCAGTGTCCCAGCACCCTCCCAGGGAAGAGCTTCTCCCTTATCTCCCACCTGAACTTCCCCTGTCCCAGTCTGAACCCATCACCCCTTGTCCCATCGCTCCAGTCCCTGATGCAGTCCCTCTGCAGCATCCCTGTAGCCCCCTTCAGACACTGGAAGCTGCTCTGAGGTCTCCATGCAGCTTCTCTGCTCCAGCCCCAGTGTTCTSAGCCCGGCTCCTATGGGAGCTGCTCCAGCCCCTGAGCATCCTCATGGCCTCCTCTGGCCTTGCTCCAACACCTCCATGTCCTTACATTGAGGCCACCAGAACTGCACCCAGTGCTGCGAGCGGGGTCTCACCGAGCAGGGCAGAGGCGCAGGATCCCCCCATGACCCGCTGCTCCCCTTCACCTCCTGCTCTCCCTTCCAGCCCCCCGTGAGGAGCGCCCCGGACAACAAGGGGGCAGCGAGGGCCTCCTCCATCCTCACCCAGGACGTGTCAGAGGACTCCAGGGACCTCTTTGGCTCCGATGCCTTCAGCGCGTTCCCAGGTACCACCTCCCCTCTCCATAGGTGATGGGGGAGAAGYGCAGCAACTTCACCCAAGCGTGGCCATTCGGACCCTTGTTCGACCTCTTCTGAGGAGCTCATTTGACTGAAAGATGCTCCTGGGGGTGCTGCAAAAATCCCTTCCAGTAGAGCAGGGTGCTGAGAGCTCCAACTACCTTGATGCCGTTGGCTCAGGAAGGCTCCCAGCCCCATTCCCCATGTCCTGCTGCAGGATGGGTGCCATTCCCACTGCACCRTTCCCCTCATCCCTAACATCATCCCTGCATCCAAGGTCCCCTCTGCCCCTCTCCCTCCCTCAGAGCCTGGGAAGCCGCAGATGCTGTCCAACCTGGTCCTGGAGGAGAACGACGACACCTCCTCCATGAACACGAACTTCTCCCAGCTCTCCATGCTCCCGCACGTGGTCGACCTGGTCAGCTACAGCATCCAGAAGGTGATCGGCTTTGCCAAAATGATCCCGGGCTTCAGGTGAGGCGATGCCCACGGCTGCGGTTTCCCATGCTCAGGAATCCCATCTCACCCTTCCCAGCTCCCTCGGGCGCCGTTCCCATCCCAGCCCTGTTCCTGCTTTCCTGTTTTCTGTTCCTTCTCCTCCCTGCGTTCCTCCTCTCCCGATCCATCATCAGTGAAATGCTTGGGTGCTGCCACCCAATGAATGGAGCTGCTTCATCGCAGGCATCCGCGTGAGGGAGAAGCTGGGGAGCCCCCAGCAAAGGGACCCAGCATGGAGCAGCTCCAGTGCCTAAAGGGGCTGCAGGAAACCTGGAGAGGGGCCTTGGACAAGGGATGCAGGGATGGGATGAGGAGTTTGGGCTTCCAGCTGGAAGAGGGAAGAGTCAGATGGGATATGGGGAAGTTCTTCCCCRTGAGGGTGGTGGGATTCTGGAATGGAGAAGCTGTGGCTGCCCCATCCCTGGCAGTGCTCAAGGCCGGGTTGGACRCAGGGCTTGGAGCCCCCTGCTCCTGTGGAAGGTGTCCCTGGATGCGCTTTAAGGTCCCTTCATCCCAACCCGTTCCATGGTTCCACGCCCCTGCGCTATGGCAGGTTTCTGTCCTCTGCTCACTGAGGCCTCACCTCAGCCTCTCCCCCTGCGCAGGGACCTGGCAGCAGAGGACCAGATCGTGCTGCTCAAGTCCAGCGCCATCGAGGTGATCATGCTGCGCTCCAACGAGTCCTTCACCCTCGAGGACATGACTTGGACCTGCGGCAGCAACGACTTCAAGTACAGGATCAGCGATGTCACCCAAGGTGAAGGCTGCCGGAGCCCCTCCTGCTTGCTGCGGGCTGAGGAGCATCCCCTCAGCATTAAACCCACATCCCACAGGGAGCAGGGTGGGAGCAGGGATGCGCTTCAGGCCGCGGTACCCAACAGCTCAGTGGTGTCCCAGCACCAGCTCCCATCTCTGAGCCCTGAGGGACACCTCTGCATCGTGCAGCAGGGCCCAATGGCTCCAYGCACACCCCTCAGCAGTGGGGGATCCTGGTCCTGATCAGGCTGTGCTGAGGGGTCCGTTCTCTTCCCAGCTGGCCACAACATGGACCTGCTGGAGCCGCTCATCAAATTCCAGGTGGGCTTGAAGAAGCTGAACCTTCACGAGGAGGAGCACGTGCTCCTCATGGCCATCTGCATCCTGTCCCCAGGTAGGAGCATCCTCCTGCATCACTGACCCGATGGGGTTTTGGGCTGTCCCCATAATGCCACCCTTCCCTT
>CABHOG010000127.1:5978-19299 GCA_902168055.1 Aratinga solstitialis | reverse complement strand
CAGCCTCCTTAACCCCTCCTTCCCCAGGAATCACAGCCTCCTTAACCCCTCCTTCCCTATCCCAGGAATCGCAGCCTCCTTAACCCCTCCTTCCCTATCCCAGGAATCACAGCCTCCTTAACTCCTCCTTCCCTATCCCAGGAATCGCAGCCTCCTTAACCCCTCCTTTGCTTCCCTCCCCCAGGAATCCCAGCCCTCCCCGCTGGCCCTGCTGGCCGCCACCTGCAGCCGCATCGAGTCTCCCAATGAGAATTCCAACAGCTCCCAGGGCCAGCAGGGCGGGAGCAGCGAGCTGGACCTCACAGCGGCCGCTGCCCAGCTCGCCCAGTCCGCCAATGGCTGGCAGATCATCTCCACGGGCTCCAGCACCCCGACGGGCTCCAAGGAGCCCGGCCCCAACGGCACCAACGGCGGGGACGGCGCCAAGAGCCGCCCGGTGAGCGCGGGGCCGTACGTGGTGACGGCCGCCTCCAGCCTGCAGAACCAGCAGGTGCTGACGGGGCTGCCCGGCGTCATTCCCAACATCCAGTACCAGGTGATCCCGCAGTTCCAGACCATCGACGGGCAGCAGCTCCAGTTCGCCACCACCGCGGCGCCGGCGCAGGTGAACGTGCAGCAGGACGCGTCCGGGCAGCTCCAGATCATCCCCGGCACCAACCAGCAGCTCCTGACGGGCCGCGCCGGGACCGGCAACCTCATCGCCATGCCCAACCTGCTGCAGCAGGCTGTGCCCATCCAGGGCGTGGGGCTGGCCAACAACGCGCTCTCGGGGCAGGCCCAGTACGTGGCCAACGTCCCCGTGGCTCTGAACGGGAACATCACGCTGCTGCCCGTCAACAGCGTGGCCGCCAGCCTGGCCCCCACCTCGCAGACCGGCACCTTGAGCAGCTCCAGCTCCCCGGAGAGCAGCTCCCAACCTTCCACCTCGGGCTCTGCCAGCAGCTCCAGCAACACGGCCACGTCGCAGGCGAGCTCCGGAGCCTTCTTCACCAACGCCAACAGCTATTCCAGCACCACCACCACCAGTAACATGGGCATCATGAATTTCTCCAGCAGCACCACGGTGGGCACCAACGTCCAAGCGCAGACGCCCCAGAGGGTCAGCAGCGTCCAGAGCTCGGACTCTCTGCAGAGCCAGGTTTCTGGGGTGGCTTTGCAGTCGGGGCAGCAGAAGGAGGGGGATCAGAGTCAGCAGTCGCAGCAGCAGCAGATCCTGATCCAGCCGCAGCTGGTGCAGGGGGGGCAGACGATCCAAGCTCTCCAGACCACGCCGCTCTCCGGGCAGACCTTTGCCGCTCAAGCCATCTCCCAAGACACCCTGCAGAACCTGCAGCTCCAGGCTGTCCCCAACTCGGGGCCCATCATCATCCGCACCCCTACGGTGGGGCCCAACGGGCAGGTGAGCTGGCAAACCATCCAGCTCCAGAACCTGCAGGTCCAGAACCCCCAGGCGCAGACAATCACCCTGGCCCCCATGCAGGGAGTGTCGCTGGGGCAGACGGGCAGCACCAGCACCACGCTCACCCCCATCGCCTCCCTCCCCAGCGGCACCGTCACCGTCAACGCTGCCCAGCTCTCCTCCGTGCCCGGCCTCCAGACTATAAACCTCAGTGCCTTGGGAGCGTCTGGGATCCAGGTCCACCAGCTCCAGGGGCTGCCTCTGGCCATTGCCAACGCTGCCGGTGAGTTGGGATTCGGGCTTTCCCCCCTCGGTGCCTCTTCCGTAGCCGGGCAGAGGGGACGGGAGGTGGAACCACGTCGCCTGCTTGGGCTCCGGGTGCTGCTGTGTGATGGGGCCACGCGGAGGTGGCAGAGCCGCTGGTGCTGAGCTGGCTTTGCCCTGAGTTTGGCTCGTGGGGGGCTGGCGCGGGATGGGGCATGGGCTCTGTGCAGGGCCCTCCTGCCCCGCTCCTGGGGGTGGGCCCAGGTGCAGCCCCGCTCCTCAGCTGCAGGAGCCCATGGAAGGGGTCCCTGCCTGGGAAAGCTCGGGAATAACTGAAGCCCCCCTGGAAAACAGGGGCCATTGGGGAAGCGCCTGGCAGGGGAGGAGGAAAGGGCTCCTCAAGTGCGCGTCTCGCACTGGGCGCTCTGCTCTGTTCCCTATGGATCCGTCCCCAAAGTTCCCACAAACCCACAGAGGGTGCGTGGATGGGGAGCACAAGCTTGAGGCTGCTCCATTCCCTGCGGATCCATTCCGTGGTCTCCCAACAGCTCCCACCAGCCCGTGGAGGGTGTGTGGACCCAGGGCTGCTCTGCTTCCCKTTGGGAATGCTGCGCCTGCCCATGGAGCTGCCAGAGGAGGGGGGATGGTGAAGAGCTCCGCTGGCTTTCCCAGTGTTTTCCCTTCCCTGTTTCCTGTTGTCCTGGCTCCGGCTCTGGCTGGTGCTGGATTTGGTCCCGGCTCCCCGTTGCTCAATGCTCTTCCCGCTCGCCCGGGCTTGTTTTCCAGCAGCAGTATTCCGGGCTGTTGTTGCAGCTGCTCAGCTCCCGGGATTATCCCGRTCCTTGGAATTCCGGAGCAGGGACACCTGCCCCGGGCGGGAGCTCACTCCCGTGTGCACCTGAACAGGGCTGACGGCGCTGTACATGGATGCGCAGTGGGGGAAGGTCCGGTGGATCGATGGGATCCGCTCACCCCATGGGCCCGGGAAGCACATGGGCAGCTCCCGGTTCCTGTGCTTGTGCCTGGCCCTGGCTCTGCCCTCGGAGGTGGGACAGGGAGGAACGTTCTGGAGCCCACCCATCCAGCGTGGCCTGGGAGCCGCCTCCTCCTCCTCCTCCATCTCCTCCTCCTCTCCCTCCAGCCCGGCTCCTGATCCACGGTGACAGCACCGGGATGCGGCCGAGCTCTTCCCTCCTCTTCCGGGGTCCCGGCAGCGCTTGGGCGCTGTTGATCCCAGCTCCTCGGAGGGGCCGTGCTTGAGGCTCCCGATGGGATTCCAGGGCTGTGGCAGCGCTGGGAAGCTGCCCGGCACCGGTCGCACCGGTTGTGCCGCTTCGCTCCKGACGTGGCAATGGCTCTGTCTGTGCCTTTGTCACCCAGAACAGCCCCCATGGGGCGGGTGCTGAGCCCCCCAGGACCCACACTGGGTGCCTGTGGGTCCATCCGTGGCACTGAGCATCCTCTGCTGCAATGGGGGCTCCAGACGTGGATCCTGCCCGGTCCAAGCTCTCTGATAGTGACTTAAGAGGCCAGTCCCTCTGCTTCCCAGTGCTTCCCAGTGCTTCCCTCCACTTCCCTGCCCACCTCCCAGGGCTGAGCTGCTCTGGCAGCKCCTCTGTCCCATCTCGGCTGCTGCGGAGCTTTGGGAAGCGCGGCTCCTCTCCTGACCCCAATCCGGGCCGGGGGATGCTCTGGGATCACCGGAGCTGGGGAGGGAGCTGCTGATGGCATTTCTGCTTCGGGTGGGACAGGGAAGATCCCCCTGGAGCAAAGGGCACCTGGGAAGGAACCTTGGGAATGGTGGTGCCCGGGCTCTGTGTGTGTGCTCATGGGGGTTAATGGGGTCCCTGCTCCGTGCCGGATGCGCTCAGTTCCCATGGGAAGGGACCCCCGTGGCCAAACCCRCCCTGGAGCCGACGCTGCTGCAGCGCAGGGATGGGGTTTGGGAAGCACCGCGCTGGGGCTTCTCTGCCCCTTCCAGCCCATCCTGAGGGAGAGGGGAAGGACTTTGGTGTCCATGGGTTTGGCAGGGAAGTGGCTCTGCCCCACGCACACGCTCCGGGAGCTGGTGGGCCTGGGAACGTGCGGCCGTGGGGTCTTTGTGGGGTGAGCTCCTTTAGGGCTCCATCCGTCATCTGCGACGGGTGGGATGCGGCGGGAACATCCCTCTGGAAGGGGAAAAGGGGGAGGTGAGCCCTTGGGATCCACAGCCCCAGCTCTGCGCCGGTGTTCCTCAGGGCTCTGTCCGGGCGGGACACAGAGCCCTGATTGTCCTTCTCTGGCTTCAAGGGGAGCTTTGTGGCAGGGATGAGGCATCCCCATGGCATGGAGGGCAGGGGCAGGCTCCGTCCTCATCGCCGGCCCCTGACGCATCGCAACCCGGGGCTGTTGTGCAATTTCCTGCCCTGGGCTGCGCTTCCCATTCCTCCCGCTCTGCCTGGCTCAGGGTGCCCAAGGAGAGGGCGCTTTGCCAAGGCAATCCCAAGGGTCTGCTTGGGCAGAGAAGAGGGGGTGATGCCGATGTTGTGCCAGCTCAGCTCTGCCCGGGGGGGTGCTGTGGGGCCGGGCTCCGTGGGGCAGCCGCAGGGGCCGGTGCTGGTTGGACTGGTTGGGTGCTGCGCACCCCGTGACTCCATGGAAGCGTTGCCCTCCCCCCTTCCTTTATCTGTGCTGGCTCCCCCGGGAGCTGCTCCTTTATCACCCCCCTGCAGGAGCTGATCCTGGCCCCAGGGTGGGGGTGGCTCCGTTCCAGAGCTCGGGCTCCCACCCTCACGTCCTGCAGCTGAGGCCCCATCCCGGTGCAGGACGGGGTCACGGTGGCATCGATCCCGGCACAAACCCCCCCATGGACAGAGCTGAGAGCAGCTCCAGAGCCTGAAGGGGCTGCAGGAACCTGGAGAGGGGCTTTGGCCAAGGGATGGAGGGACGGGACAAGGGAATGGCTTTAACTGCCAGAGGGGAGACTGAGATGAGCTCTTGGGCAGAAGCTCTTCCCTGGGAGGGTGCTGAGGCGCTGGCACAGGGTGCCCAGAGGAGCTGTGGCTGCCCCATCCCTGCAGTGCTCAAGGCCGGGTTGGACACAGGGGCTTGGAGCTGCTCCAGTGGAAGGGGTCCCTGGAGCGGGATTGGGGCTGGAGGAGCTTTAAGGTGCCCTCATCCCAACCCATTCCAGGGTTCTCTCTGCTGGGGGATGTGGTTGAAAACAGAAGCTCTGGGGCTCAGAAGCAGCGCTTGACCGTGGTTCAGGAGGGCCGGGAGATGCCTGCGGGGCTTTCCCTGGCTCCTGCGGTGCTTTGGGCTGGGATCGGCCTCAGCCCCCCTCGGAGAGCTCAGCATCTCCCTCCCCCCATCTCCCACATCCCCAGGGGCTTCTCCCTATCCCGGTTCCATCCTTGCCTTGGTGGGAGCTGCCTGCGCCGTGGGATGAGGGTGCCCCGGCAGAGCCGCCCGGCGCTGGCGGGGTGGATGCTGCATCCCGGCTCTGCAGCAATCCAATGGGATGACAGGCGGAGGAGATGCGTGTTGGCTTTGCAGCAGCACAGAGGTGCTGAGCACCTCCTGGGCGCAGGGCTCTGCAGATGGCTGAGGGGATCCCAGCTCCATCCCTGTGTGYTCCTCCTCCGAAGCGAGCATCCCCTGGGGATGCCCAGGAGCCTCCCTCAGCTCACGGATGTCGCGGGGCTTTCCAAGTGCTTCAGCTCCAGATGCCACCCGAGATGACTCCAAACCTCAGCTCCTGTTCTGGCTCCGCTGTCCCTAGCGCCGAGGAATGACCGAGGCAGAGGCTCCTTTCCCTGGAGGCCGCTTGCTGCCGATGGACTCATTCTGCCCCCGAGGGGACCAAACGAGGTCAAGGTCGCGGGGAGCAGGATCCAAAGCCATCGCTGTTCCTTCGTGCAGCCGGGACCGCTCGTCCCTGCTGTGCCCTGGGGAGCTGCCGCCCGCCAGGCTCCATCAGCCCCCCCGGAGGAGGAGGAAACGGGGCCGTGGGAGCAGGGAAGGGCGGATGTGCGCCGCTGGGCTCTGCTGCCTGCAGTTCCGTGCTGCCCTCTCCTGCTCTGCCTCGCTCCGGCCCCCGCTGCAGAGCCGGCCCCGGAGCCCCCAGTGCTTTGCTGGGTTCTGGTCCCTGCCCCCCCCTCCGGCAGGGGCTGGGGCTGTGCCCGCTCCCTGCTCTCCGGGACGGCTCTCCCCTGGCTCCCTGCTCCATGGAGCAGAGGCTCTGAGGGGCAGGGAAGGGGTGAGGAGCGCCGTGCGCTGAGGCCAGGCTGCCCCCCGGCTTCCCCCCGCATTAACGCCTTCTCCCTGCCCCGTTCTGTGTCCTGGGTGGATCGCGGTGCCCTGAGCCCGGAGCAGCCTCGGGGGAGCTGCAGCCTCCAGGCGGTCTCTAGGATGGAGATGACCACCATGACTGAGGCGCTGGTTCCCTGGGCCGGGCTTCCTGTGGGATCTGCAGTGCTCCGGAGGCTGGAGCATCCCGAGAGGTGCGGGATGAAGCCTCTGCATACGGGAGCCTTCGGTCAGTTCTCCCCTGATGGGATGTGAGCCACGGATGGCCCAAAGGGGGATATGGGGGTTTCACCCCCCCATGTGATGTGCCAGAATGCTGCATGGAAGACTGGAGCCATTCCAAGCCATCGGAGCTGATTCTCCCCCTTCCCAAGCGTGCTTTGGGAAGAGCCCGTTGTGTCTCCTGCTTCCAGCGGCATTCCCGGCGCAGGGAGGCCTCGGGGCTGCCGTTGGAGCTGTCAGCATGAAACCCCCTCCCTGCTCCCTGCTTTAGACTCTGAACGTGTGTTGCAAGAGCTGGAAGGGGGCAGGAGTGGAAAGGTTTGGTCCTGGAATCGCGGGAGCACCGGAATGGTGCTGCCGAGGGACGGGAAAGTGCAGCCAAGGTTTGCATGTCCCGTTTGGACAGCCCCGGCTCCATGGCACCCGTGTCCCTTGGGTCCCACTGGGAGGACGGGCGGCGTTCCGGGAACCAGAGCCCCATCCTGGCGCTGAATTGATCCCGGTGGATCCATCCCGGCTGGTGCTGTGCTTGTGTTTCCTCCTGCCTTTGGAGGGAACCATCCTGCCCGTGGTGCTGGGGCACGCGGGGGGCAGCCCAGTGGTGGGCAATGGGGCCGGTTCCTTTGTGATGTTCTGGGTGTCTCGGTCTTGCCCAGTGCCTCCTGTTCCACGCGGATCGGGCAGAGCTGCAGGCGGGATCTCCGTCCAGCCTCGTGTTTGTGTGATCCCACCTGCAGGAGCAGGGCCGGGGGGGTCATGGGATCATTGCTGTTAAAGCTCCTCCAGCTCCATTCCCGCTCCAGGGGCACCTTCCGCTGGGGCGGGATGCTCCAAGCCCCCTCCAGCCTGGCCTGGCATATTCCAGGGATGGGGCCCCCTGTGCCAGCGCCGCCTCAGCACCCTCCCAGGATCAGGGCTGGGGGAAGCCCAGGCATGGAGCCCAGAAATCCCCATGGCACCGGGATCGTTGGTGCCCTGAGGAGCCATGGATCTGTTCCTGGGGGGTTTGTCCTTCCCCTTCCTGGCCTTTGCCAGGGCGCCACTGACGCCTGCTGGTGACAGCACCGCGGGGCAGGGGAAGGCTGCCGGGAATTCCACGTCATTCCCAAGTCCCTGGTTGTGACCCCCCCCCGTGGCTGCAGCTAACGGGCTAAGGCTGAGCTCCATCCTGCAGCTCCAGCTCCTCCCTGGGATGCTTGGATGCTCCCTCCTGCCTGGCAGCTTGGGAAGGAGACTTCAGCCCTTCGCTGAGGGTTCTTGTCCCAAGCAGAGCTTCCCGAAGGCTGCTCCAGCGGCAGCATCCCGATATCCGTGTCTTCGGTGCCGTAGCTCTGTCGTGACATGGCTCTGCAGGAGGGCTTTGGGAATGCCGCCACCCGTTGTGATGTTTGTGTTCCCTGTTTAGGAAGCGGCTTCCAGGTACCGGGAAGAGGGGATGGAGTGTGGGAACCCCACGGTGTTCCTCACCTCCCGGTGTCCCTGTCAGGCTGGCACATTCCTTCCCATTAACTCATCCCCCCTGGAGCCAATGGGCAGCTGCTGCTGAGCAGCATCAGGAGAGCTCCCGGATGGGTGTTCCTTGGGAGAACTCCCCTCATTCCCAACAGTGGGACGGAATTCCACAGAGAGCCGGTGGCAGTTGCTCGGGACACGCGTGTGCTTTGTGTCAGCCCGTGTTCAGCCACCGCCGTGTTCGGGTGCTGATCCCAGTGTGCATCTATCCTGCTCCCATCCTTGTGAAAGGGAGTTGGTAGGAAAAGGTGCATTTGGGGCCTGGATCCCAGCCGGGAATGCTGCTGCCCGGCCGGTGGAAGCATCTTGGCTCCAGGTGTGCCATGGGCCCTGTTGGCAGATGGGAGCCGCAGCTGCGGATCGCTCCCTGAGCCTCTCGTCTCCGGTTTTCCAGCAGGAAAATCATCCCGCAGCGGAGCTTGGAGGGAGATAATCCCCTTGGGAAGGGCACCCAAATGGCCATGGAAACCCTGAGGCTTCCAACCCCTCATCCCCCCATCCCCATAGGAATGGGTTCTGTTTGCGGTGGGAGCGCCTTGGCATGACCCCACCGTTCCTATGGCATTGGTAGTTGGGAATTGCTCCTTGGGAGAGGGAGGGACGGCGAGCGGAGCCAGATCCCTTTCATCTTTATATAGGGCTCCCTCTAAATCCCTGTGTGTAATCGCAGCAACGGGGCAGGGAGATAACATCTTCCCGACGGATGCTGCTGTCTCCAGCCCGCTTTATTTATGTCTCCCTGGTATGTGGGGGGGGGGAATTGCGTCTGCGCTGCAGAAATCCTCCGGGATTGTGGCTTTCCCCACCTTGCTCGGAAAGGGAAAGGGGCCTCTTCCAGCCCCAACTCCACGCCGGGGGCAGGGGCGCCGTTGGCATCGCTCTTTGCTCTATCTCTGGGATGCGGCGCTGGATGCGGCTCCGGAATAGCTGGAATAGTTGGCAGGTGGCGGCAGGGCCGGGGGAGGGTTTGTCCCTGGGCTGCGGCTGCTCCTCTGGACCGGGGCGGCCTTGGGAAGCTGTGGGGCGGAATTCCCAGGGCTCGAAGCCCAGGGGCAAAGTGGGATGAAGGCGTTCCTCAGGCTCCACGAGTGGGGAACGGCTGCAGACCCCCCCCCCCCATCCCCCGTGCGGACCCCGCGCTGATCCCGCTGTTTTCCTGCTTCCAGGTGACCACGGAGCTCCGCTGGGGCTGCACGGAGCCAGCGGGGACGCGCTGGGGGACGGGAGCGCGGCCGTGGAGGAGGGGGAGACGAGCCCGGACCCCCAGCCCCAGCAGGGCCGCAAAGTGCGGCGGGAGGCCTGCACCTGCCCCTACTGCAAGGACAGCGAGGGCAGGTGAGGGGGAGCAGGGGTTGGAACCGTGGAACCATCGAACAGGGGGGGAAGGGACCTTAAGCTCACCCAGCTCCAGCCCCTGCCATGGGCAGGGACACCTCCCACTAAACCCAAGGCTCTGTCCAACCCGGCCTTGAACACCGCCAGCGATGGAGCATTCACAGCTTCCCTGGGCAACCCATTCCAGTGCCTCASCACCCTYACAGKAARGAACTTCTTCCTCATATCCAATCTMAACTTCCCCTGTTYMAGTTTGAACCCGTTACCCCTTGTCCTATCACTRCAGTCCCTCATGAAGAGTCCCTCCCCAGCATCCCTATAGCCCCTTTCAGATAYTGGAAGGCTGCTCTGAGGTCTCCAYGCADCCTTCTCTTCTCCAGGCTGAACAGCCCCAACTCTCTCATCCTATCTCCATACGGGAGGTGCTCCAGTCCCTGCTCATCCTCGTGGCCTCCTCTGCACTTGTTCCAACAGTTCCATGTCCTTTTGATGTTGAGGACACCTGAACTGCACCCAATGCTCCAAGTGAGGTCTCAGGAGAGCAGAGCAGAGGGGCAGCATCACCTCCCTCGACCTGCTGGTCACGCTCCTGTCGATGACAGCTGGGCAGGATGAGATGGGTGGGAAGGGGCTTCCAAGTGTCCATAGGCAGGGACCCCTTCCACTGGAGCAGGGGGCTCCAAGCCCCTGTGTCCAACCCAGCCTTGAGCACTGCAGGGATGGGGCAGCCACAGCTCCTCTGGGCACCCTGTGCCAGCGCCTCAGCACCCTCCCAGGGAAGAGCTTCTGCCTCAGAGCTCATCTCAGCCTCCCCTCTGGCAGTTAAAGCCATTCCCCTGTCCCGTCCCTCCATCCCTTGGCCAAAGCCCCTCTCCAGGTTCCCTGCAGCCCCTTCAGGCTCTGGAGCTGCTCTCAGCTCTCCCCTTCCCGCAGCAGAGGTTCAGGATCCCCTCCCTGAGCTGCTGCTCACGCTCTGGGGGTGCAGCCCCGCACAGGGGGGGTTCTGAGCTCCAGCGCTCCCTGAACCCCGCTCATGGGGACCCCAAGTCCTCCTCCTCGGGCTGCTCCATCCGGTTCCCCCCAGCCTGTGCCTGTGCTGGGATTGCCCCCACCCAGGGTCAGGAACAGGCCGAACCCCCCCCCCCCCCAAAAGTGCCTTCTTTTGCCCCGTTCTCTCTCCCTCCGTTGCCAACGTTCCGGCACTGTTCTAACTCTGTCCCTGGGCCTCTTCCCGCAGGAGCTCTGGGGATCCAGGGAAGAAGAAGCAGCACATCTGCCACATCCCGGGCTGCGGGAAGGTCTACGGCAAAACCTCGCACCTGCGGGCTCACCTGCGGTGGCACACGGGCGAGAGACCCTTCGTGTGCAGTTGGGTGCTCTGCGGCAAGCGCTTCACCCGCAGCGACGAGCTCCAGCGGCACAAGCGCACGCACACAGGTCAGGATGCTCAGGGCTCCGGGGCTGCGTGGGGGGAATCAGCTCCTCCTTGCCCTCGAATCCCGGGATCCCGGAGGGGTTTGGGTTGGGAGGGAGCTTAAAGCTGATGCCGCTGCCATGGGCAGGGGCACCTTCCACTGGAGCAGCCCGCTCCAAGCCCCTGTGTCCAACCTGGCCTTGGTGGGATGGGGCCTCCAAACCTTCTCCATTCAGCCCATTCCAGTGTCTGAACTTGCCCACTGAACCCATCACCCCTTGTCCTGATGCAGCCCCTGCTGCAGGTCCCTCTGCAGCATCCCTGCAGCCCCCTTGAGCCCCTGGAAGCTGCTCGGAGCTCTCCCCGCAGCCCCATTGTTCTCCGCCCCGGCCTCGCTCCAGCAGCTCCGCGTCCTTCCATGGAGGACCCCGCAGCGGAGCATCCCCTGGAGCTCCCGCCCTTTCCCTCCCTTCCCTTAGGAGAGAAGAAGTTCGCCTGCCCCGAGTGCCCCAAGCGCTTCATGCGCAGCGACCACCTCTCCAAGCACATCAAGACCCACCAGAACAAGAAAGGCGGCGCCGGCGGCGCCGTGGCCATGAACGTCTCCGCCGTCCCCATGGACACGGGGGCCGCGGCCGAGGGCAACGGCGCTGCCACCCCCTCCGCCCTCATCGCCACCAACATGGTGGCCATGGAAGCCATCTGCCCCGAGGGCATCGCGCGCCTGGCCAGCAGCGGCATCAACGTCATGCAAGTGGCCGACCTCCAGTCCATCAACATCAGCGGCAACGGCTTCTGAAGGGCCCGCAGCCGGGACCTGCTGCCGGCGCCCGCGGCATTCCCATGGGATCGCGCCGGCACCCGAAGGCCAGAGCTCTCTCTCTCTCTTTTTTAATTCAGCTTCACCTTATCATTTGTTGGGGTTTCCCCCCTTTTTTCCCCCCCCCCCCCCGTTTCCCTCCCTGATCCCCCCCGTCCCCCCCCAGCATTCCCGGGATGCGCTCCCGTAGCTTTAGCCTTCGATGCCATCATGCCTTGGGAAAATATACGATTCTCAACTTAACTTTTTAGGAAAAACGAGGAGGAAAAAAAAAAAAAAAAAAAGGAAAAAAAAAAAAAAGGACAAAAGGAAAGACAAAAAAAAGCTTCCGAGGAATCGCCCCCCCCCTGCCCCCCCAAAGGATTCTATATTATTATATATATATAAAGTGTAAAGTGGGCTCGCGGGAGAGAGCAGGGGCTCTGCTGCCGCCAGGACGTGGTCTCTTTGATGCCTTATCCTGGGGGCTGAGCTGCTCCGGGATTCCCTTCTATAGCAAATCCCTTGGAAAAGGGGAAAACCGCCCCCCCGCCCCCCCCCATGGGCCCTTTGTACCCCCCGCCCTTGGGTGGTCTCTGTGCTCTGGGTGAGGATTGGATTCTCTTCCCCCCCCCCCCCCTTTGTGCACCCCCTCTGGGCCTCCGGATGGTTTTCCAAGCAGCTTCCTTTGGGAAGAGCCTTCTTCCCGCAGTTTTCCCCCGCTCCACGCAGGGAATGGAGGGGTTGAGGGCTCCGCTCGAGCGCAGGGGGGTCCCAGGCACGGCTCCGGAGCTTCTCCTCAGGGAAAAGGGCTCCTTTGCCTTCGGCACTGCTGGGTTTCAGAGGAATGGGCCCCGGAATGGGCCGCGGGAGGCGGTGCTGGGGGGAGGGCGAAGCTTTGAGGGCACACGGATGGGGCCGGAGGCAGCTCCCCCAAACCAATCCCGTTGGATCCAGGGCAGCTCAGGGAGAGCCCCTTTGGTTTTCCAGGAGCCGGCGTACGGCTCCGGGCGCCTTCCTCCCACACCCTCCTCTTCCTGCTCCAGGGCTCTGCCCGCTCCCATCCGGCTGCGCACACGCATCCCCCCCCATTCCCATGGGGATTTGATCTCAGGGTGCTGCACCGGGATCGCGTTCCCGAAACACGGCAGCAGTGGGGGCTGTGACCCCAACTGCCCTTCCCATGGGATTGGAATCCCTGTTCCGAGCAGGGTGAGAGGAGCACGAAGAGGGGCTGGAGAGGGGAGAGCACAGGGGGGAGCCGGGGGTAGGAATGACCTGGGATGGGAAAACCAGCGCCAGTTGGGAGGAGCCTTGAGCTCCCGGTGGTGGTGGAGAGGTGGAGGTGGCCCCATCTCGATGGCTTTGGGTGGTGGTGCCACCACCTTTGCCCATGGGGAAGCTGGTGTGGAGGTGAGGAGCTCCTGGCTCCATGAATCCCAGCCAGTGGTGTCTTCCTGTATCCCACCCAACAGCATCTTCCCAATCCAGCTCAGTGGTACCTTCTGCCATGCGTCCCAACAGTGTCTTCCCCATCCAACCCAATGGTATCTTCTTCCATCAAACCCAGCAGTCTTCCCTATCCGACACAATGGCATCTTCCTCATCCAACCCAGTGGCTTCCCCCATCAATCCCAATGATGCCTTCCTCCATCCACCCCAACAGTGTCTTCCCATTCCAACCCGCTATCTTCCATCCAACCCAGCATTGTTTTCCACATCCATCCCATCCAAGGATATCTTCTTCCATCCAACCCAGCGGTGTCTTCCCTGTTCCCAACCAGCAGCTTCTCCCATCCAACCCAATGGCATCTCCCATCCCACCCAAGGGCGTCTTCCCACTCCAACCCAGTGGCATCTCCCATCCCACCCAACGGTGTCTTCCCAATCCAACCCAATGGCATCTCCCATCCCACCCAACAGCATCTTCCCAATCCAACCCAATGGCATCTCCCATCCCACCCAAAGGCGTCTTCCCAATCCAACCCAATGGTATCTCCCATCCCACCCAACACCGTCTTCCCAATCCAACCCAATGGCATCTTCCACCCACCCAACACCATCTTCCCAATCCAACCCAATGGCATCT
>CABHOG010000126.1:543964-562244 GCA_902168055.1 Aratinga solstitialis | reverse complement strand
CCTTGTCCTATTGCTACAGACCTTAAAGAAGAGTCCCTCCCCAGCATCCTTGTAGGCCCCCTTCAGATACTGGAAGGCTGCTATGAGGTCTCCACGCAGCCTTCTCTTCTCCAGGCTGAACAGCCCCAACTTTCTCAGCCTGTCTTCACACAGGAGGTGCTTCTGTCCCCTGATCATCCTCGTGACCTCCCCTGGACTTGTTCCAACAGCCCCATGTCCTTTTTACATTGAGGACACTAGAACTGTACACGGTACTCCAAGTCAGGTCTCACGAGAGCAGAGTAGAGGGGCAGGATCACCTCCTTCGACCTGCTGGTCACACTCCTTTTGATGCAGCCCAGGATATGGTTGGCTTTCTGGGCTGCAAGCACAAACTGAAGTCGGCTCATGTTAAGTTTCTCATCAACCAACACTCCCAAGTCCTTCTCCACAGGACTGCACTGAATCACTTCTCTGCCCAACCTGTAGCGGTGCCTGGGATTGCTCCAACCCAGGTGTAGGACCTTGCACTTGGCTTGGTTGAACTTCATGAGGTTGGCATTGGCCCACCTCACAAGGGTGTCAAGGTCCCTCTGGATGGCATCTCTTCCCTCCAGCATGTCAACCGATCCACGTAACTTCGCATTTTCAGCAAACTTGCTGATGGCACATCAATACCGCTGTCCATGTCACTGACAAAGATGTTGAACAAGACCGGTCCCGACACAGATCGTTAAGGACACCACTTATTACTGGTCTGCAATTTGACATTGAGCCATTGACCACAACAGTCTGCATGTGGCTATCCAGCCAATTCTTTATCCACCATCTGATTGATGCCTCTCTAATTTAGAGACATAGATGTCATGTAGGACAGTGTCCAATGCTTTGCACAAGTCCAGGGAGATGACATCAACTGCTCTGCCCCTGTACATCAGTTCCGTAGCCCCATCAAAGAAGGCCACCAAATTGGTCAGGCAGGATTTCCCCTCAGTGAAGCCATGCTGGCTGTCACCAACCACCCTGTTGTTTTTCATGTGCCTCAGCATGCTTTCCAGAAGGATCGGCATCAAGATTTTTCCAGGCACAGAGGTGAGAATGACTGGTCTGTAGTTCCCTAGGTCTTCCATTTTCCCCTTCTTGAAAATGGGGGTTATATTTCCCTTTTTCCAGTCATCGGGGACTTCACCTGACTGCCATGATTTTTCAAATATGATGGACAGTGGCTTAGAAAGTTCCTTTGCCAGCTCCTTCAGGACCCGCGGATGGATTTCATCAGGTCCCATGGACTTGTATATGTTCAGGTTCTTAAGATGGTCTTGAACCTGATCCTCCCCTACAGTGGGCCTAGGGTCTTCATTCTTGCAGTCCCTGAATCTGCCTTCCAAGACTTGAGTGGTGTGGTCAGAGCCTTTGCCAGTGAAGACTGAGGCAAAGAAGTCATTAAGAAACTCGGCCTTCTCCTAATCCAGGGTACATACGTATAGAAGCCCTTCCTGTTATCTTTCACATCCCTACCCAAGTTTAATTCTAACTGGGCCTTAGCTTTCCTGACCTGCTCCCTTGCTTCCTGGAGAACGTCCCTATATTCTTCCCAGACTGCCTGTCCTTGCTTCCACCTTTTATAAGCCTCTTTTTTCCTTCAAAGTTTCCTCAGCAACTACTTGTCCAGCCATGGAGGTCTCCTGGCCCTCCTGCCGTACTTCCTTCTAGTTCGGACGCAACACTCCTGAGCTTGGAGCAGGTTATCCTTGAATATCAACCAGCAGCCTTGGGCCCCCCTGACTTCTAGGGCTTTATCCCATGGGTCCTTAATGAGCAGGTTCCTGAAGAGGCCAAAGTTTGCTCTCTTGAAGTCCAGGGTAGTGAGCTTGCTGTGTGCCCTTCCCACTGTCCTGAGGATCTTGAACTTGACCATCTCATGATCGCACACAGCCAAGGTTGCCTTGGAGCACCACATTCCCAACCAGCCCCTCCCTGTTGGTGAGCATGAGGTCAAGCGTGGCACCTCTCCTTGTCTGCTCCTCTTTTACTTGCAATTATCCCCAAAGGACCTATAGAAGCTTTTCTTGTTGCCCTTAACTTCCCTGGCCATACTTATTTCTTTCAGGGCTTTAGTTTTCCTGACCTAATACCTGGCTGCTCAGACAATTTCTCTATATTCTTCCCAGGCTACCTGTCTTTGTTTCTGCCCTCTGTAGGTTTCCTTTTTGCGCTGGAGTTTGTCCAGGAGCTCCTTCTTCATCCATGTTGAACAATGCATTCTTGCCCGACTTCTTTCTTGTCAGGATGCATCTCTCCTGAGCTTGGAGGAGATGATCCTTGAATGTTAACAAGCTTTCCTGGGCCCCTCTTCCTTTCAGGGCTTTACAGTCACATTCTAATTCAGTCCAGTTTTATGATGTCACTATTTTGATAACATTAAACATGATGTGTTGTTTGGGGAATGATCAAATGAAAGATGATATTCCTCAAATAATTCCACAAAACAATGGAAAAAGAGACTCAAGTTATTTCTTATTTCTAGGAAAATAGAAGTCAGTCTTAACTTTTCAATAACTGCTGCATTTGCCTGTGGAATTGCTACATAGCAATGTCTTTGTTACAAATTATTTCTAAAGCACTTCAAACAAAATTTTAACTGAGTCTAAAACATGCTTAAATTCAGAGGTCAAGTACTTTGCTGAAAAAGCTGCCACTTCCCATATAATCACAGTTCGGGATTTGTCAATGAAAATTTATTTTTTTTGTAAACATCTAAATAGGAATATTAATTGGTAAACATCTAAACAGGAAACAAAGCAGCTTACCCCACAGTTTAACATCATACTGTATTTGTATTTTTTGCCAGCATTCAGCTCCTCAGAATTAGCATATATAATGAATGTCATACTGAAAATTTTAGACTTACCATTAGCTACATATGTAAACTTGCATAGGATATTGTCCCTGCTTATTTCCTTATTACCCTCTGGTGGGCTTACTAAGGTCTGACAAATCATAGCAATATTTATTTTGGCATGTTCAGGATCTTAAGACGGTCTTGAACCTGACCCTCCCCTTCTGTGGGCCGAAGATCTTCATTCTCGCAGTCCCTGAATCTGCCTTCCAAGACTTGAGTGGTGTGGTCAGAGCCTTTGCCAGTGAAGACTGAGGCAAAGAAGTCATTAAGAACCCCAGCCTTCTCCAAATCCAGGCTAGCCCGTTCTCCTGATACCTTCTGGAGTGGGCCCACCTTGTCCCTAGTTTGTCTTTTATTTTCAATTGAGAGAAAGGGGGCACAAAATCACAAAATGAAATATATAAACCTTTAGAATCAGTTTTAAGTAATGTTAAGCTTGATGGCTTTGTAACAGTAGCAATGGAAAATTACTGAGGTACATGATACACAGAAAAAAAAATAGAGTACAGCTAGAGAACACACTGAGAATTCTTGTATAAGATAAACCGTTGTAGTTTTAGGCCTTTATGACCTTAGTACAAAATGAGTGTAAGAAGAACAGGACGTAAGGATGAAGAATATCTGGAATGGCAGGGGTCCAGGATGGGCTGCAGTTAAACTAACTGATAAGTAGAAGGACAGGATGATTGTTATGTCTATGGTGTTAACGAACCAATTAAGCTGGTATAAGCATCTACTGTGGGTGCTTCAAAGGCTGCCAGAAGTGATGAAGATTGTTGGAAGAAGTAAACAACCCTCAGASACCACCACCACATTTTTGTACACATGCAGGGAACTTTCTGGAAAATGATGTAATCCATACGTAGCCTCATGAATGTGTATGTATGCCCAGAAGCTATATAAGGACAGCTTGCGAAGCAATAGGGGGACACATGTTAAGAGGAGCTCTCCCCCGTGTCTCCCGGCGCTGCAATAAAGAATACCTGCTTGTCAGCTTGAAAACTTTGTTGGCAAGTTTGTTCCTGGAGTATTCTCCGAATCAATTTGGCACCCCAGATGGCACCTACTCTGCTCAGCTGCAGGACCTGCTGAGGACAGGGCTCCCTAGGGCCCTCAGGAATTTTTCCCAGAGGGACCCCTCAACTCATTCGGATCACTGCGGGAGTAGACAAGGACCATCTTGATAAAAGTTATTCTTTTCTTTTGTATAGTCTGTAAGGTGCAGGGGGCATCTTACATAAAGACTAAATTGGTTTGGTAAGCGTATGCATGGTTAGGAAGCCTTCCGTAAATCAAGATAGGAAATCTCGTAGGTAAAGGAGTATACCCAGCTGCTAGCGTCCGTTTGGTATACACCCACAAGAAGCAGGGGGCATTTTGTGGTTTGGGTCCTACAAGACACAGGGGGTGTCTTGTGGAAATGGTTTTGGATCTTATTGGCGTCCGACTTATTTTGTGGCTTGCTACAGTCATGATTTTGGTCTTGTGATTTTAGTATTGGTGACAGGATGTTATAACTGTGTTATTAATTGTTGTTTGTTTGATTGATTTTTAGTCTCTGTCTCTGTCTCAAGTGTTGTAACTGTGTGGAATGTGTCTGCGGGATCCCGTGTGTGTGTGAACGTGAGACTGATAATGGGAAATCAGCAGAGTGGAGAGATCTTGAAAAAGAGTCCTTTAGGGTGCATTTTGGCACATTGGAAAGAACTGGGAGGGTCTCCTGGGAGCTCAGTAAATAAGAAAACGTTGGTAAAATATTGTAACCAATGGTGGCCTTTGTATACTTTGGAGGATCATGAGAAATGACCAAAAAATGGAACTCTGAACAATAATACATCGCTACAATTAATGTTGGTTTTGGGGTGGCAAGGAAAATGGGATGAAGTAATGTATACAGATACGTTTTTCACTTTAAGAAACTACCCTGAGTGACAGACGGAATGCAAAATTAATATAGCTCTGCCAGATCCCTTAATTTTGGCTTTGGAAAAGGACAGGGAAAAACTGAAAGTTAAGATGGAGAGATGTTGTTCAGCTGGTGATATCGGGGAAAGATACTTAAAGTTAAAAAACAGTAATCAGGAAGATAGGTTGGAAAATTATGTATCACAAGTACCTCTGAGAGGAGCATCCTCTGCATCTGTCCTATCTGATACTGATAAGGAGGAAGAGATTGCTGTCACTGGCAACAAGCAGCAGATTCACATTCAGAGTTAAGAAAGGGTTAAAACAGATGTGCTGTTGCAGAGGCAGGCATCTGCAGCCGCTGCAGAGCAGGGTGAGCAACTGTGAGGAAAAAAAAAGGGAAAACCAAGGGGGAAAGGAGCGGAGCTCGTGCAGCTCCCGTGTTTGAGTGCTGGGGCAAGTGGACAAGTGGGAACAGACATGTTGACAGACGGGACTGAGGGCTTTTTGGATAAATGCGGATGGGAGTGAAGGAGGAAGCATGGAGAGAGTATAGGAATCAGGAACAGGTAGAAAAGAAAAAGGTGAGTCGTGCTATAGCCATGGCTATGGTAGTCGCTTTGAAACTGGTGGAGGAGGAATGTCAAGCAGAGGTGAAGGAGGGATGTCGGGCGGAGGTGGGGGAGTGGGCTCTTCTTCTGTAGAACCGGATCGGTGTGCGTGCTGTGGGGAGTTTGGACGTTGGAAGTGAGACTGCCCTGGGGGGAGAGTGCCATGGGGTGGCTCCAGTGACTGAATTGGAACTAGACAGACGGGGACCTGGGGAATCTACCCAAGCAGATCCACTGGTTAAATTAAAGCTAGGGACTAGAGGAAATATTGTGGAATTTTTAGTGGATACAGGAGCAACTTATTTGGTGTTAAATCAGAGGGAAAAGAGTTTGTTACAGATGTGGTAGCTACTGGCCACCGAGAAGAGAAAAAACGAAAAAAAAAGGTATTCTTTCTGAAACCCTTAGAGTACAAATTGGGAAAACAAATAGGAATGCATAGATTTTTATGCATGCCAAATTCTCCAAAATCTTTATTAGGGCAAGAAGCAGCATTTAAAGAAGGCAAAATGGAATTAAGAGTTAAAAACAATTAATTAATTCCAGTTTTTGAGTTTATCTTTAATTCAACAGAAAAGTGAACAGGAGGACCTCCCTGCAATAGAAGAAATCCTTAATCAGGTATATCTGGGAGTATGGGCATCTGAAGTTCCAGGTAAGGCAAAAAATGCTTTGCCTGTTAAAATAGAAATAAAAGGGGGGGGCTGCCCAATTAGAATAAAACAATAGCCCTTAAAATTGGAGGATCAAAGAGAATAAAAAAGGAAAAAAAATTGATAAATTTGAAAATATAGATTATTAATTGAATGTGAATTGGAATATAATATTCCTATCTGGACAGCAAAGAAATATGATGGGAAAAGTTGCAGATTGGTTCAAGGTCTCAGAGCAATCAACAAAATTGCAGAGGATATTCATCCAGTAGTAGCTAATTCGTGTACCTTATTGACYAAATTGARTAATAATCGGAAATGGTTTGCCGTCCTGGATTTAAGGGACGCTTTCTTTTGCTTACMATTGGCCAAAGAAAGCCAAATTTTATTTGCTTTTGAATGGGAAAATCCTGACACAGGAAGGAAAACTCAATTAACTTGGACAGTATTACCTCAAGGGTTTAAAAACAGTCCAACAATTTTTGGAAATCAGTTAGCACTGGAACTAGAATCATGGAAGCCACCTACTCAGATGGGGACTCTGTTACAATATTTGGATGACCGATTAATTGCYACTGAARCAAAGGAAGAATGCATCCAGTGGAYGGTRGAATTATTAAATTTTCTGGGACTGAATGGTTATCTGGTATCCAAACAAAAGGCCCAACTAATCCAAACCCGAGTTTCCTACCAAGGATATGAAATAACAGGAGGACAGAGAGAACTTGGAGCTACTAGAAAAGAAGCCATTTGTCATACTCCATGACCATTGACCGTCAAGGAGCTCCGGACATTCCTGGGAATGACTGGATGGTGCAAACTTCGGATCCATGATCACAAAATGAAATATATAAACCTTTAGAATCAGTTTTAAGTAATGTTAAGTTTGATGGCTTTGTAACAGTAGCAATGGAAAATTACTGAGGTGCATGATTCACAGAAAAAAAAATAGAGTACAGCTAGAGAACATACTGAGAATTGTTGTATAAGATAAACCCTTGTAGTTTTAGGCCTTTATGATCTTAGTACAAAATGAGTGGAAGAAAACCAGGCTAGAAGAACAGGACGTAAGGATAAGGAGTATCTGGAATGGCAGGGGTCCAGGATGGGCTGCAGTTAAACTAACTGATAAGTAGAAGGACAGGATGATTGTTATGTCTATGGTGTTAACGAACCAATTAAGCTGGTATAAACATCTACAGCGCATGCTTCTAAGGCTGACAGAAGTGATGAAGATTGTTGGAAGAAGTAGACGACCCTCAGAGACCACCACCACATTTTTGCATGCATGCGGGGAACTGTCTGGAAAAAGATGTAATCCATACGTAACCTCATGAATACATATGTATTCCCAGGAGCTATATAAGGACAGCTTGTGTAGCAATACAGGGACACATGTTAGGAGAAGCTCTCCCCCGTGTCTCCTGGCGCTGCAATAAAGAATACGTGCTTGTCAGCTTGAAAACTTCGTTGGCAAGTTTGTTCCTGGAGTTTTCACCAAATCACAATGTACCTATAGATGCCCTTCCTGTTATCTTTCACATCCCTAGCCAAGCTTAATTCTAACTGGGCCTTAGCTTTCCTGACCTGGTCCCTAGCTTCCTGGACAACATCGCCTGTTCTTGCTTCCACCTTTTATAAGCCTCTTTTTTCCTTCGAAGTTTCCTCAGCAACTACTTATGCAGCCATGGAGGTCTCCTGGCCTTCATGCCGCACTTCCTTCTAGTTCGGACGCAACACTCCTGAGCTTGGAGCAGGCGATCCTTGAATATCAACCAGCAGCCTTGGGCCCCCCTGACTTCTAGGGCTTTATCCCATGGGACCTTAATGAGCAGGTTCCTGAAGAGGCCAAAGTCTGCTCTCTCGAAGTCCAGGGCAGTGAGCTTGCTGTGTGCCCTTCTCACTGTCCTGAGGATCCCGAACATGACCATCTCATGATCGCTACAACCATGGTTGCCTTGGAGCATCACATTTCCAACCAGCCCCTCCCTGTTGGTGAGCACGTGATCAAGCATGACACCTCTCCTTGCCTGCTCCTCTTTTACTTGAAGAGGAAGTTGTCTTCCACACAACTGAGGAAATTCCTGGGTTGGTTGTGCTGGGCCGTACCATCCTTCCAAGAGATATCAGGGTGGTTGAAGTCCCCCATGACGACAAGGTTCTGTGAGTGTGAGTCTGTTCCTATCTGTCTATAGAGCGCTTCATCCACAGAGCCCTCCTGACAAAACGGTCTGTAACAGATCCCCACAGTGATGTCTCCCATTGCCATTCTCCCTTTGACCCTGACCCACAAACTCTCTGTTAACTGATCACCTGTCCCCAGACAGAGTTCCATACTCTCCAGCCTATCATTGATATAAATAGCTACTCCCGCTCCCGTCTGCTGGGCCTATCTTTTCTAAAGAGCCTGTGTCGTGGTTTAAGCCTAACTCACGCAGACTCTCTCTCTCTCACTCCCCCCTCTTTCTTACCCCCCACTCCCGGAGGGATGGGAAGGAGAATCGAAAAGAATGCAACTCCCACAGGTTGAGATAAGAACAGTTTAGTAACTAAGGTATAACACAAATCACTACTGCTACCACCAATAATAATAATGACAAGGGAAATACAAGGAAAGAATACAATTTCTCACCACCTAAAACCAAGCCCGACCACGCAGTGCACCCCCCACCCTTCTGGGTCTCTCCTCTCCGTCCTCCATCCTGGGCATGACGTGCTGTGGTATGGAATAACCTCTTTGGTCAGTTTGGACCAGGTGTCCTGTCTCTGCTTCCTCCCGGTTCCCCTCCTCCTTGGCAGAGCATGAAACTCAGAAAGTCCTTGGCCAGACCAAAACATCACTAAGCAGTAACCGAAACACTGGTGTTATCAGCGCTGTTCCCATGCCCAAAATAAAAAACACAGCACTGCACCAGCTACCAAGAAGGAGAAAAATGACTGCTGCTGCTGAACCCATGACAGCCTGTAACCTTCTATTCCAACACTCCAGTCATAGGAGCCATCCCACCATGTTTCTGTGATGCCAGTGATATCATATCCCCATAGCCATGCACATATCTCTAATTCCTCTTATTTATTCCCCACACTACGGGCATTTTTATAGAGGCATCTGAGCTGAGCTCCAAATGAAGCCGGCTCATTGGCTGGAGCATCTGAAATATCTCTGAATTGCTCCGAGCATTTATTACAGGCACTGGCAACTGACTGGGAGTGTTGGGATGGATCAATGCCCCCTTCCCCGAACACAAAGAATCATAGAATAGTTAGGGAAAGGATCTTAAGATCATCTAGTTCCAACCCCCCTGCCATGGGCAGGGACACCTCACACTAAACCAAGGCTCTGTCCAACCTGGCCTTGAACACCGCCAGGTATGGAGCATTCACAACTTCCCTGGGCAACCCATTCCACTGCCTCACCACCCTTACAGTAAAGAACTTTCTCCTTATATCCTTACATCTAGTTTAAAGCTGCCTTGACCAGCCTGGCAAGTCTCCTACCAAAGCAGCTCTTCCCCTTCTTTATCAGAACAGCTCCACCAGCCTCCAGTAGACCTGGCCTCCCAAATTGAGTCCCATGTTCTAAATAACCAAACCCCTGACCATGGCACCACCATTCTAACCATTTATTAACCTGCCAAATCCTCCTGCTCTTTTAAATGTCCTCTCCTCTGACCTGGAGTATTGAAAAAACTTTCATCTGAGCTCCAGAGCCCCTAACCACCTCTCCCAGGGTTCTGTAGTCTTTCTTGATGTTCTCCAGGCTACTGCTGTCTTTATCACTAAGCACCCATAAGAAGTGGTCAATAGTCAGCGGGATTTACTTGACCAGGCAGCCTCTTAGCAACATTCCTGATCTGAGCCCCTGATAGGCAACACACCTCTCTCAAAACTGGGTCAGGCCAACAAATGGGTGCCTCTGTGACCTTGAAAGTAGAGTCACCTACTACTATGACCCGCCACTTTTTCCTGGAGGCACTAGTACTGATCCTCTTTACTGATGTGTGTTTTAATTGTTTAGTTTCTTCAGCTTTGATAAAAACTTACTTAGAAGACCAACACATGAATAATTTGTCATGTCATTGTTCTCTGGTAACTACCAATGCAGATGTTCTTGCATGGCATTTCACATTAAAATACCAGTATTATGAGTCTCTACTCCAAAAATTAAACTACCTTATTTATCACTATGCGCAAGAATGCATACAAGCACAGTGGAATAGTCAACAGTAACTTGCTACCATATAACATTTTCATACATTGAATTTACACACCATTTTGATCCAAGTTTTAAGTAGGAGAAAATGAGAAAGGAATCTGACTAGAGAAAGCTATTGCAAGATTTGCGGAAGATTTTGCATGAAAAAATATATTAGAATCTGCAGCTCTTGTGGTCTCTAGTTCTCTATTCTCAGAGAGACATTTTAACAGCATAACTTGCTGTGTGATAGTATTCAAAGAGAATAAAAATATCTGTCTTTACAGCATATCATCTCATCAATTAAGGAAAAGCCCAAATGTTTACCTTCATTTCTCCTTCTTCTACCACTACCTGCCAATTTGCATCTCCTCCTACATCTTGCAAGGAGTATGTCATATGGTTTTGTACCATCTCTTCCACCTTTAAAGGAAAAAAATACACATTTTTAAATAATTCCTTCCATCTTCTTGGACAGGGGACTGGTACAGTACTGGAAGCCACAAGTCAATAATTCAAATCCTGTGCAGGAGCTGAACTTCGACAACAAAGCCTTCTATCACAGATCAAGAACAAACAGATACTTCTGGCCTTTGGAAGCAAAAGCCAAAATCTTGACTCAACTTCCAACTTCATTCTTTTATGGGTACTTCCCTATCCTTCCTTTGCACCTCTAAACTGTCAAAACTCACTATTTCAACCTAAGACAGTTTTATTTCAGTATACAGGAAATTCCTTCAGGTATCTCCAAATAGAACTACAATGTATTGGAAAACTTGAAAGCCAATATTCACTGAAGGGCATTTAAAAAGCTGAACAAAGAAGGGGGACAGACAAGCTCTAAAAAAGTGAATGCATATCAAAAGTCATATTGAAACAGCAGTGAAGGAAATGGGCATAAGCAAAGCATGCCTACCCTGTTTCATTAGCATCTTATCTTTGCACAGTTGCCTGATAGAAAAAATTAACAGAAGTGCTTACATTCCAAAAAATTACAATGATGCAGAGGCTCCACTATTATAAAATACTCATTTAAAACTTACTCTAGCTAGACAGATGCGTGTTTTTCTTAAAGGCCAAATATTTGATACATTTTTATCAAGCTATGTGAACACCTTTTTTTTTTTTTTCCAAATAACATGCATAAAAATAGGTGGTGGGACAGGAAATGGATTTTTATTTTAAATCTACAGTTCTATTCTATTTCTTTTGTGTCTGTCTCCCCAATTTCCAAATCCCACTCCCCCACAAAAAAAATAGAGACAAAAATATAAAGTATCCATTGTTTTGCAATGTTTGTAAGTGATGGAAACAACTTAATAGCTTTTCAACCTAAAAGGTCAGCGACTACTAGAACTCATCACTGAAAATAAGTCCATGCAATTGACACAATTTTCCTGAATTACTAGTGTTCTGGATTCAGCAGTAGCAGTCATTTTTCTCCTTCTTAGTAGCTGGTGCAGTGCTGTGGTTTGGACTTTCAGCCTGGGAACAACGCTGATAACACCGATGTTTTCAGTTGTTGCTAAGAAATGCTTACTCTGACCAAGGACTTCCTGCGTCTCATGCTCTGCCAGGGAGGAGGGGAAGCCGGGAGGAAGCAGAGACAGGACACCTGACCCAAACTAGCCAAAGAGGTATTCCATACCACAGCACGTCATGCCCAGTATATAAACTGGGGGCAGTTACCCAGAAGGGCTAGATCACTGCTCCGGTCGGGCTGGGTATCGGTTGGCGGGTGATGAGCAGCTGTATTCTCTTCCCTTGTTATTTCCCTTATCATTATTATTATTGGTGGCAGCAGTAGTGGTTTTGGGTTATACCTTAGTTACTGGACTGTTCTTATCTCAACCCGTGGGAGTTACATTCTTTTGATTCTCCTCTCCATCCCTCTGGGAGTGGGGGGGGAGGAGGAGGAAGGGGGGGGGAGTGAGCAAGCGGCTGCGTGGCTGAGTTGCCAACTGGGCTTAAACCACGACAACTAGAAATACCTTTTTTAAAAAAGAAAAACACTGCATGCAAAGGTCAGTCAATTGACCAACAAACAGATTAGTCTGAGGTGTACAATCACAAGATTAATAGCCTGAACCTATAAGTGTTTTTTTGCACAACTTACAAAAGTATTTTCTATGCACACTAGTCTTTATAACCTATAAAACATAACTTAGGAAGTAGTACAAATATAAAGCAAAATTAAAGAATACTTAATGAAATTTTTCTGATATGATATAGAATTGAAAGATGCTATTTACTTTTAATTAATTTAAGTAATTTTGTTTGTACAGTGTACCCTTTGGGCAATACACTTCAGACCAGGAAGAATAAAGTAATTGAATCAAATAGAAATCCTCAAAGACAACTACTTAGTACAGGAATAGAGAACTTATTTTTTGTTTTAACATACTAGTTTAATGCAAGCAGTGATGTAGCAAAAAATCCAGGTTCTAGAGAAGAGGATGAAACACAGCAAAGATATGCAACCCCCACTCTACACAGTAATACAGTACCTGGGTGCTGAATCTGTGAACATCCGAGGCACTGTCTAGATTAATGGAAAACATGGAGGAAGAGCGACTGTAGGGCTACCAGAGACAGACAAAGAAAACCACAAGTAATCAAAGCAAAGGCACAACAGAACATTCAGTAACAACTTGCAAGTACGAGATAATGAAGGAAAACAAAAGCAACATAAGCAGCAAGCACAGCAGTGAATGCTGATTTCACGCACCTATTATGTAATGTGTCCAGTGTAGCCCTAAGAGCATAGTGTTTTCACTAAAAAACTAAACAAAGTCAACTGATCCTTGACTTTTTTTGTTTCGTTTTGTTTTTTAATCAATTAAATGAATTTGGGTGAGGGTATCAGTCCTGGTTTTGGATGGGATAGAGTACATTTTCTTCCTAGTAGCTGGTGTAGTGCTGTGTATTGGCTTAGTGTGAAAATAATGCTGACAACACACCGATGTTTTAGTTATTGCTCAGTAGTGCTTACCCTGATCAATGACTTTTCAGTTTCTCATGCTCTGCCAGGGAGGAGAGGCATGGGGAGCTGGGAGGAAGCAGAGACAGGACACCTGATCCAAACTAACCAAAGGGGTATTCCATACCACAGCATGTCATGCCCAGTATAGAAACTGGGGGGAGTTACCCGGAAGGGACCAATTGCTTCTGGGTTGGGCTGGGTATCAGTTGGCAGGTGGTGAGCAATTGTATTGGCATTACTTGGGTTTATTGTGTTTTTTTCCTTTCCCCTTTCAGTTTTATATCTCTCTCCTTGTTATTTCCCTTATTATTATTATGATATTGTACTTTTTTTTAGTTATTAAACTGTTCTCATCTCAACCTGTGGGTTTTATATTCTTTCAATTCTCCTCCCCATCCCATCCAGGGGGGGAGATAAGGGGGGTGTGAGCAAGCGGTTGCATGGTACTTGGTTACTAGCTGGGTTTAATCCATGACAGTATCTTAAAAATACTGAGGTTAGCAAGTTCAGTTTGTTGGGTTTTTTTTCCTCCTTTAATATATTCTTTAACTGACAAGCTTGATACAAGTCTAGCATATTCTAAATAGATACTGAAATCAGTATTTTTTTTTTAGCCAAGACAGAAAACAGTCCTCCAATTCCAGCTACTTCGATTGAAAATGAGTAAACCATTGGCAGTTATACTAGAAACACCTAAAGAAATTAATTAAAAAAAACCCCCAAACTTACCTATCCATATAAAATATTATGTAGAAATAGAATACAGCCAAGTATTCAGAGCAGATAGTGAGAAATATCTTACCTTTTGGACAAATCTATGAGCCCCCACAGCAGAATATGCATCTCCAGAAGGTAAGGATGTTGGCCAGTATAATCTGACCTTTTCACTTTGGGACTGCAATAAAATAGGTTTAATTATTGGTAGTCAGCTGCTACTGGGTGGACTATGAAACCAAGTGAGGCATCTTCAATCTATATAATGGCTACAACAACTAATGCTGTCCATGACAGACATGAAGTTGTCAATCTGCTGGAGTTCTCAGGAAGTGAATGGGCCTGGAGGCTAAATTACCCATGTCTATACTTCAAGGTGTATTTCCAGGTTAAGCAAAATAGACTGGCAAAATTAAGGATGTTGCATCCATGTAGTAGTACAACAGTCGCTCAAAACTTTTACTTTCCACTAAGAGACCCCCACACAGATAAACTTCGTTGGGTGCTATATGTCCACTTATATGGACATAAGACACTTATATGACTTATAATTCTTAACCAAGTCACTGTATTCACTATATTCATAAGCCTAAAACCTTTTAAGACAAAGGAGGCACTACTTTGTATTCCCTCTCATTTTATACACTACTTATATTTTCTTATATTCTATACATTTCATCACACGCATCTTACCCCTTTTTGATCCTTGTCACTGAATTATATTCAAGAAATGAGTTAGAGACATAGCTGGAGCCTACACAATTTTTTAATAAAAACAAACACCAACAGAACTATCTTTCCTATTTCACATACTGGTACAGTCAAAAGGAATTTCAGAGCAATAATTAGGTTTAGAAAAATAGCTGCAGTATTTTATATTCTTATCTGCACAGGGCATGAGTTACATATAATGAAAAGTTTTAAACAGTACTAGTACACTTATTTAGGAATTAGAAACTAGAGACATTCAATTAGCTTAAAACTTATACTATCCCTTTCTATGCAAGTTGTGAAGTCACTTTCACAATGATATTTAACTACAAATATTAGGGAATTCCACTTGTGTTAGTATAAAATATCAAGAGTTTCAAGAGATGCACCCCAGGACTGAGTAAGTCACATAAGTTTTCCATGAAGTACTTATCATCAGCACATTTCTCAAGTATCAATACCTGTTCTTCCATTTGATCCTGTCTATCAAGAGCAGCTTCAACAGCATCAAAGAATTCTTCTTCATTAATCAGACTATTAGGACCCACCTAGAACATAAGAAACAAAACCAGTTCAAAATTCTGGACACACGAAAGCCCCACTTAAGCCTAATATTAGAAATATATATTTACATATCATGCATAAAACAGGCAGAAAGAAATTTATTCCAAAGAACTCAAATATTTTCAACAATATTCTTACATTACAATTCATCTGAAAACCCAACTTGCTGAAGGAAGTTTTTTCCTTTAATTACAATTTAGGCATAGTTCTACAAAGCAAGAAAAGAAACAGGAAACTGAAGACTGAGTAACAGTGTCAATATGCTTAGAAACCAGATAGAGGCCTTAATTAACATATATCTTCTCTTAAAAATGTTTACAGTGTGTCAGTGAAGTAAACATATTAACATAATTGTGTAGTTAGATGCCTTCCAAGCCATAGAAACAAAGAACAGTTAGGGTTGGAAAGGACCTTAAGGTCATCTAGTTCCAACCCCCATGCCAGGGGCAGGGACACCTCACACTGAACCATGTCACCGAAGGCTCTGTTCAACCCGGCCCTGAACACTGCCAGGGATGGAGCATTCACAACTTCCATGGGCAACCTATTCCAGTGCCTCACCACCCTCACAGTAAAAAACTTCTTCCATATATCTAAACTAAACTTCCCCTGTTTAAGTTTGAACCCACCACCCCTTGTCCTATGGCTACAGTCCCTAATGAAGAGTCCCTCTCCACCATCCTTGTAGGCCCCCTTCAGATATGAGAAGGCTTCAATGAGGTCTCCACGCAGCCTTCTCTTCTCCAGGCTGAACAGCACCAACTTTCTTAGCCTGTCCTCATACAGGAGGTGCTCCAGCCCCCTTATCATCCTCATGGCCCCCCAATGGACTTGCTCCAACAGCTCCATGTTCTTTTTGTGTTGAGGACACCAGAACTGTACACAATACTCCAAGAGAGGTTTCACAAGAGCAGAGGGGCAGGATGAACTCCTTCGACCTGCTGGTCAAGCTCCTTTCGATTCAGCCCAGGATACGGTTGGCTTTCTGGACTGCGAGCGCACACTGCTGGTTCATGTTCATTTTCTCATCAACCAACACCCCCAAGTCCTTCTCTGCAGGGCTGCTCTGAATCTCTTCTCCACCCAACCTATAGCTGTGCCTGGGATTGCCCCAGACCCAGTGCAGGACTTTGCACTTGGCTTGGTTAAACTTCATGAGGTTGGCGTTGGCCCACCTCACAAGTGTGTCAAGGTCCTTCTGGATGGCATCCCTTCCCTCCAGCGTATCAACCGAACCACACAGCTTGGTGTCATCAGCAAGCTTGCTGAGGGCACACTCAGTCCCACTGTCCAGATATGTGCTCAAAGCACAACAGAAGACAAAATCCTGGGGATCACTATTGAAACATTGTCATGGTTTAAGCCTCGCAGCCACGCAGTTGCGCTCTCTCACTCCTCCCTCTTTCTTCCCCCTGCTCCCGGAGGGATGGGAAGGAGAATCAAAAGAATGCAACTCCCACAGGTTGAGATAAGAACAGTTTAGTAACTAAAGTATAACACAAATCACTACTGCTACCACCAAGAATAATAATGACAAGGGAAATACAAGGAAAGAATACAATCGCTCACCACCGATACCCAGCCTGACCAAGCAGTGCACCCCCCACCCTCCTGCGTCTCTGCCCTCTGCTTTACATCCTGGGCATGACATGCTGTGGCATGGAATACCTCATTGGTCAGTTTGGGTCAGGTGTCCTGCCTCCGCTTCCTCCCGGCTTCCCCTCCTCCCTGGCAGAGCATGAGGCTCAGGAAGTCCTTGGTCAGACCAAAACACTTCCAAGCAGTAACTGAAAACACTGGTGTTATCAGTGCAGTTCCCAGGCCCAAAATCAAAAACACAGCGCTGCACCAGCTACCAAGAAGGAGAAAAATGACTGCTGCTGCTGAACCCATGACAAACATCTTGGAAAGAATCATTAAACAACAAGCAACAGGTAGACTTGAGTCATCTATTAAAAACTTGTGCCCACTAAGTAAAATGGCAATTAAAGAAAACTAGGTTTACTGCTTTATTGTATTGTAAAACACACCGGTCTAGCAAATTTCAAGAACCTACTTTAAAACAAGGATATCTGGGAGAAGCAGCTGGATTCATAACCAGGTAGAAAAAGTTCAACTTTCTATCTATCTTGTCTTCAAAAATACTAAAATAATAATAAAAATCCAGCAGAAGCATCTGTAAGCAAAATATTTTAGACCAAAGCAGAATAAGGTAACCTGAGGTGAAGACAAACTTCTATTCACAAAAAAGTAAGGATTCTGAATCTTCATGCAGTTTCAGTTTCCAAGGTATAAAAAGCAGCATGAACATGCCTGAACAGCCACAGAAACTGATTTACCCACAAACACACTCTCTCCATTCAGTCAGATAATCATAGAAAGATTAGGGTTGGAAAAGACTTTAAGATCATCCAGTTCCAACCCCCATGCCATGGGCAGGGACCTCACACTAGACCACGTCACCGAAGGTGCTGTCCAACCTGGCCTTGAACACCACCAGGGATGGAGCATTCACAACTTGCTTGGGCAACCCATTCCAGTGCCTCACCACATGTGGCATCCACAGCTTCTCTGGGCAGCCTGTGCCAGTGCCTCAACAAGCTCACAGTAAAGAACTTTTTCCCTATATCTAATCTGAAACTCCCCTTATTAAATTTAAACCCATTCCTCCTTGACCTGCCACTACAGTCCCTGATGCAGAGTCCCTCCCCAGCATCCTTATAGGCCCCTTCAGATACTGGAAGGCTGCTATGAGGTCTCCACACAGCCTTCTCTTCTCCAGGCTGAACAGCCCCAACTTTCTCACCCTGTCTTCTTCAGGGACCATAGTGGTAGGACAAAGGGTAACAGGTTCAAACTTGAACAGGGGAAGTTTAGGTTAGATGTAATGAAGAAGTTCTTCATTGTGAGGGTGGTGAGTGTCGTGGTTTAAGTCCGGTCAGCCACGCAGTTTTGCTCACCCACTCCCCCCTTTTTCTTCCCCCCGCTCCCGGAGGGATGGGAAGGAGAATCGAAAAGAATGCAACTCTCACAGGTTGAGATAAGAACAGTTTAGTAACTAAA
>CABHOG010000126.1:528514-541692 GCA_902168055.1 Aratinga solstitialis | reverse complement strand
ACCAAAACATCACTAAGCAGTAACCGAAACACTGGTGTTATCAGCGCTGTTCCTAGGCCCAAAATCAAAAACACAGTGCTGCACCAGCTACCAAGAAGCAGAAAAAATGACTGCTGCTGCTGAACCCATGACAGTGAGGCACTGGAATGGGTTGCCCAAGAAAGTTGTGAATGCTCCATCCCTGGCAGTTTTCAAGGCCGGGTTGGACAGAGCCTTGGGCGACATGGATTAGTGTGGGGTGTCCCTGCCCATGGCAGGGGGGTTGGAACTAGATGATCTTAATGTCTTTTCCAACCCAAACTATTCAATGATTCTATGATTCTATCCCTGGCCAGACTCAATTCTAACTGGGCCTTAGCTTTCCTGACCTGATCCCTAGCTTCCCAAACAACACCCCTGTATTCCTCCCAGGCTCCCCGTCCTTCCTTCCACTATGTATAAGCTTCTTTTTTCACCCACTGAGTTTTCTCAACAGCTCCTTGCCCATGCATGGAGGCCTCCTGGCTTTCTTGCCCCATTTCCTTCTAGTCAGGACACATCGCTCCTGAGCTTAGAACAGGTGATCCTTGAATATGAGCCAACATTTTTGGGCCCCTTTCCCTCCAGGGCTTTATAACATGAGACCTTACTGAGCAGGTTCCTGAAGAGGCCAAAGTCTGCTTTCTTGAAGTCCAGGGCAGTGAGCTTGCTATGTGCCCTTCTCACTGTCCTGAGGATCTCAAACTCCACCATGAAATGATCGCTGTAGCCAAGGCTGCCTTAGAGTATCCCATTCCCAACCAGCCCCACCCTGTTGGTGAGCAGGAGGTCAAGAATAGCACCTCTTGTCAGCTCTTCCTCCACTTGCATGAGGAAGCTGTCATCCACATGTGATAGAATAGACTATGATTCATGTTAAAAAAGGAAATAGAGAAATGATAGTTTGTTACAAAATATGGTGTGAAAATTCATGAAACGAGAAACCATTAATATGGAGCGGAATAGTAACTATACGGGAAACTGAGTTATTATATCCACATAGCTAAGGCAATATTAATAAAAGGTCGCCATCCCTTACTTCTTTGGGTAAAAGTAAGTGTTTGGAAAACATGGGTTAAAATACTTTCAGCCTAACTTAGAGAATAATGTTTGTTTTGTAAGTCTGTGATGTGATAATAAGATTTAGTAGCCTTCTACTTAGCAGTCAGCCTGAAAACAGTGCCTCCTGGGCACCTGCTAAGCTTCAAACACTCCTTATCTGCCCGTATGGTGTTGCTTATCTCTTGTAAGAAAGACACACTGCTCTAAATCTTTACCAGTTGTCAGAAACTCAACAGTATGGCTGGTTTCAGCTAATTGGGACCACTAGGGTGTTCAATCGTGCTGAAGGTGAAAAGTGCATCCTGAGGAAGACTGCTTACTTCATCTTGAAGACCCCTGCCCACATGAGGAAAACTACTTACTTCATCTTGAAGACCCCTGCCCACGACCATCGGAGGGCAGTGCGCAAGCGCCAAAAGGGAGGAAACTTATGATAATGAGTACCTAAACTAATTGTAATATCCCTGCTGTTCTCTCAGAAACCTACTGAATATGCATGCTTGTGTGTAATAAATATCTGCTCTCTTAACCCCTCAGTGTGCAGCTTAGGTGGAGTGATGACTCCCCGTGCACCCAGCGCTGCTTGCTTATCTCCCATCAACGAGCACAATAAAGAAATTGGCTGCGAATGTCGGTGCTGACATTGGGTTTTTTTATAACAAAATTAGTGTTTATAACACACACAATCGAGGTATCTCCTGAACTGCTTGTGCTGGGCCATACCATCCCTCCATCAGATATCAGGGTGGTTCAAGTCCCCCATGAGGACAAGGGCTTGCGAGTGTGAGGTTGCTCCTATCTGCCTATAAAGGGGTTTATATATGCAGTGCTCCTGATCTGGTGGCCTGTCCTGGGTTTGGCTTTAACAGTTATTTTTCTCCTTCCTAGTAGCTGGTGCAATGCTGCGTTTTCGACTTTAGACCGAGAACAACGCTGATAACACACCAGTGTTTTAGTTGTTCCTAAGCAATGTTTACCCCAATCAAGGATTTTTTCAGTCTCGTGCTCTGCCAGTGAGGAGGGGCATGGGAAGCCAGGAGGAAGCAGAGACAGGACACCTGAGCCAAACTAGCCAAAGGGGTATACCATCCCACAGCATGACCCCTGTCACTGTTCTCCCTTTAATCCTGACCTGCAAGCTCTCTGTTGGCTCATCACCCATCCCCAGGCAGAGTTCTGTACTCTCCAGCATATCATTGACGTAAATAGCTACACCCCCTCCCTGCCTGCCTGGCCTGTCTTTCCTAAAGAGCCTATAACCTTCCATTCCAACACTGTAGTTGTAGGAGCCATCCCACCATATTTCTTTGATTCCAACAATGTCATATCCCTGTAGTCATGTACACATCTCTAATTCCTCGTTTATTCCCCATACTATACGCATTTGTGTAGAGGCAGCTGAACTGAGCTCCAAATAAAGCCGACTCATTGGCTGAAGCAGCTGGAGTAGCTCTGCATTGCTCCAAGCATTCATTCTAGGTGCTGGCATCTGACTGGTACGCTTGAGATGTATCAGTGCCTCGCTCCTTTAAGAAACAAAGCAATATCCAAAGGCCTTAGCATTTTTAAAAACTTGAAAAGCAAAATTTGTACCTCATAGTCTGGCCCTCCAAAGTGGGACTTTTTCTTCAGTTCTGTCACAGCATTTCTGTATGATTCTTCAATTCTTCTCCTTTTCTCTATCTCCTGTAAAATTAAATGATCATTTGATACGGCAAGAATGAATTGGCCAATAATAGTCATCATGCAAATAAATGGAATGACCAGTATAGTTTTGTTGTTTTTTTTCCCCCAAGTAACAATTGAAAAGCTGCCGATTTTTTTATTTGAATGTATGCATTATATATGCCCATATACATGTATATATAATACAAAGCTTGGGGAGCTAGCTACCTTGAGAATACCTTCTTTAAGTCATGTGGAAGATACTAGATCAGTAAGCAAAATCTGGTATCTAGTTTAAGCATAGTTATTCATGGTTTATTGAGGATCAGACTTGGTATCTGTCAGTTTATATAAACTTCTTAACACAGATGCTTGGGCAGTGATAAGAAAGGGTGAAAAGTAAGACTGGTAGAAAGCTAACAAACACGTTGAATGGGGTGAGATACTAGTGAATCACAGCATGTAAGAAGCTTTTATCAATAATTAAGTGGCATAAGATCCACGCACATCATTTTGTGAACTCCGTGCAGAGACTAACAAATTATCATTCTCCCATAATAGGTGTGTGAGTGTACTACAGACACTAATGTTATCTGTATTATTGTATATTTTGAATAAAGAAGTAGTAATACTGGAATCAGACTAAACCTAGTATTTCCTCTGCAAATTCTACATACTGACAGATATTCCCAGAGAAAAAGCTGTAAATACTTCTGAAATTCTTGCAGAATTCCTCTCTAGTACATAAGATGTTTCTCTGTTCCCTTTTGGCAACCAGACACCACACACTACTTCTTGCAGATAGGAGTATGATTATTCAGCAACCCAATATGAACTTCAATGATTCAGTGGAAAACCTTTAACACTTAAAGGCTGAGTTTACCAAATGAGAATTTGGTGATAATGTTCACACTGAAACACATACTTTCCAGTTCCTAAAGAAAAATTTGAAAAATAAAGCAAAAGCTTTGATGCAAAATAAATTAGTAAGTTTTCCACAGGAAAATTCTTATGAGAAGAGCAGCACTTAGATGAAGACAGTATTGCCTTTATATGTGAATGCAGGTTTTTCCCTTCCTGGAACTACCACAGACAGTTGATAACAGCTAATAATTGCTTTGCGAAATTTTGCAAGCTTACCTATTTTGAAAGTAACTGGAGAGTCCTGAAGACGCATAAAGCATGACTTGAGTGTAAGTCGTTGAGAGAAAGCATAGAAGTTCTACCAGAACACTTGGAATGAAAAACAAAAAAGCCTCTAAAACAACAGCCCCCTGATCCCCACACTTTCTGTACTTCAATCTGCAAATTAGTGATGATTCACGTGTCAAAACGCAATTCTCCATATCTGTAAGCTTCTCTTGGTGACTGTCGTGGTTTAAGCCCAGCCGGCAACCCAGAATCACGCAGCCGCACACTCACTCCCCCACCCTCCTCCCCCCCCACTCCCGAAGGGACTGGGAGGAGAATCAAAAGAATGTAACTCCCATGGGTTGAGATAAGAACAGTCCAGTAACTAAGGTATAACCCAAAACCACTACTGCTGCCACCAATAATAATAATGATAAGGGAAATAACAAGGGAAGAGAATACAACTGCTCACCACCCGCCAACCAATACCCAGCCCGACCTGAGCAGTGATCTAGCCCTTCTGGCCCTAGTTTATATACTGGGCATGACGTGCTGTGGTATGGAATACCCCTTTAGCTAGTTTGGGTCAGGTGTCCTGTCTCTGCTTCCTTGCAACTTCCCCTCCTCCCTGGCAGAGCATGAGACTCAGAAAGTCCTTGGTCAGAGTAAACATTTCTTAGCAACAACTAAAAACATCGTTGTTATCAGCGCTGTTCCCAGGCTGAAAGTCAAAAAAACAGCACTGCACCAGCTGCTAAGAAGGAGAAAAATGACTGCTACTGCTGAACCCAGGACAGCAACAACATTAAATAAGGCAGAAATTGAGAAATTGTTTGATTGCACAGCAGAAAAATTACTGGTGTATTAAAACTGTAGAATTTAATGAGACATTTAAGTTACAATTGTGAAAGGTGAACAAAATAAACTACCCAAACATGTGAATCTTAAAGTAAAATTTAACATTCAGAAAATAACTTTGCACATTAATACCAATTATTAAGACCAAAAGAAACAAGAATAGAAAAATGTTCCTGTAGTCAAGACAAGAAGAAAAGCATCATCATAAGGATTATGTTGCAAATAAAAAAATGAACCAAATACTAAAGATTAAATCTTTTCCCTGTTTATCCATTTTCTTTTAAAAAGTCTATTTTAAGAATACATTGATGAGGCTCATACTGAAAAATATACTGCACTGGAAAAATAAAAAGTCAAGCTCAAGATCTTAATAGCTAAGAAGAAAAGTTCAAAAGCGAAGCTGTAACTACATTTAGCTTTAAATAACATTACATGCTTTTGTATTAATTTTATTCTGGCCATCTGACTCTTTTGGTAACAGAAAAAACTAAATATAGAATTCTAAAATTATAATCATTAAGTGCACTATTTTAGCAGTCATCTTCAAAATTAAAAGATGTTTTTATAATGATTTTTTTTTCAAAGGTTTAAAAATAAAGTTTCCAACTTGTTTTGTGAAGTAGCAGGACTCTCGCTAATCACATTTGTGTTTTGCTGTCAAGTAAAACTTGGTTCTGAAGCTAGTGGAGTGAGGAAGCTGGAGAGGGAAGGAGAGCAAGTTGGATTACAACAGTACTCTGTTGAGAAGCGGGAGTTGTTCCAGAGCAGATAACGTATCCACACTGCAGCCCATGGAGGACCCCACGTGAGAGCAGAGGGACATTTCCTGAAGGAACCATGTTCCAGGGAGGACCCCCACTGGAGCAGATTTTTCCCCAGAGTACTACAGCCCTGGAAAGGACCCGCAAAGGAGCAGGGGAAAAGTGCAAGGAGGAAGAAACGGCAGAGACTAAGTGTTTTGGACTGAACTCGAACCCACCATTCCCCACCTCTCCCACTCTGCACTGCTTGGGGCTAGCAAGCTGGGGGTAGAGAGGCCTGCAGTGAAAATGTGAAGTCGAAACTGGGGAAAAAAAATGGGGAAAGCAAGCTGTTGCAGTGTTTGTCTTTCTGTTTCCCACTAACTGTACCTATTTTAATCAGCAACAAATTGATTTTGCCCAATTCTGCCATAACAAGAAGTGGTAAGCAATCTCCCTGTCTTTCTCATCCTATTCCCCCCCCACCCCCCCAGTCCTGCTGGATGGGGTGGCAAGTGAGCAGTTGGGTGGGCATTTGGCTATTAGCTAAGGCTAACCCACCACAATTCTATATTATTTAGTTCAATTAAAATCTCCTATTCAAAAAGGACAGCAATTAGAGGAATCCAAATAAAAAAGGTTATTTTATAATAGAATGACAGTACTTCGCCATGAGTATGCTGAAAACCCCAGAAAATTTCACTGACAAGTGTGACAGAGTTCCAGGTCAAAGAAAGCAGAGAAACTTAAAATCTCCAAGTTTTTAGAAGATGTTGCTATTTTAATTTAGAATCATAGAATAGTTAGGGTTGGAAAGGACCTTAAGATCATCTAGTTCCAACCCCCCTGCCATGGACAGGGACACCTCCCAATAAACCATGCCACCCAAGACTCTGTCCAACCTGGCCTTGAACACTTCTCCAGGCTGAACAGCCCCAACTTTCTCAGCCTGTCTTCATATGGGAGGTGCTCCAGTCCCCTGATCATCCTCGTGGCCCTCCTCTGGACTTGTTCCAATAGTTCCATGTCCTTCTTATGTTGAGGACACAGGAACTGCACACAATACTCCAAGTGAGGTCTCCCAAGAGCAGAGTAGAGGGGCAGGATCACCTCCTTCGACCTGCTGGTCACACTCCTTTTGATGCAGCCCAGGATACGGTTGGCCTTCTGGGCTACGAGCGCACACTGCTGGCTCATTTTCATTTTCTCATCAACCAACACCCCCAAGTCCTTCTCCACGGGGCTGCTCTGAATCTCTTCTCTGCCCAACCTGCAGCTGCGCCTGGGATTGCTCTGACCCAGGTGCAATTTCTGGGAAACTAAGTCCAAATAAGCTTGTGACCCCTTTTAAAATGTATTTACTCATGCTGTATGAGGTGGTATGTTGCTATATAGGTATGCTGGGGAGGGACTCTTCATGAGGGACTACAGTGATAGGACAAGGGGTAACGGGTTCAAACTTAAACAGGGGAAGTTTAGATTGGATATGAGGAATAAATTCTTTACTGTGAGGGTGGTGAGGCACTGGAATGGGTTGCCCAGGGAAGCTGTGAATGCTCCAGCCCTGGTGGTGTTCAAGGCCAGGTTGGACAGAGTCTTGGGTGGCATGGTTTAGTGGGAGGTGTCCCTGCCCATGGCTGGGGGGTTGGAACTAGATGATCTTAAGGTCCTTTCCAACCCTAACTATTCTTTGATTCTATGATTCTATATGAGATATCAGTCACATGAGACTCAATGTGTAATTTAGGTTTGAATTTGTTAATAGCTTGCAGCAAAAAATAAGTGCTTTAAAGTTAGTCCACAGAAGGAGAAAAATGACAACTAAACTAATTCAAATTCTATATTAACATATTATTCTGTAATAGCATATACCAATGTACTGACAAGAAGAAATTCACTTAATCCATGTTCTAAGCAAAGTCTGCTCAGCAAGAATGAACTGTGTTTACTCAGCCTGAAGAAGAGAAGGCTTTTGTAGGGAACTTAACAGTAGCCTTCCAATACCTCCAAGGAGGTCATCAAGAAACTGAGCCAGGCTCTCCACAGCAGTCTCGAGTAGGAAGATATAAACCAATAGTCAGATACTAGAATAAGAGCTACTCAAACTGGATATAATGAAAAACTTTTTCACTATAACAACAGTTGAGCAGAACAGGCTGCCCAGAAAGGCTGTGCAGTCTTCAGCTTTGGAGACTTGAAATAAGACTTGATAAAGCCCTGAGCAATTCAGTCTGATCTCAAACTGTACTTCCTTTAAGCAGGAGGTTGGACTAGAGACCTCTTGAGGTCTCTTCCAACCTGAATTACCCTATGATCTCATGAACAAGTTTTAAGTCTGCTATAATTCCTCCAAGTACCTAGATGAAGCAATAATAAATTGTTGACAGAAGTCATAATACAATTAGATAGGACCAGGCCTTTGACATACAGACAAATAAGAGCCAGGAGATGGGCAAGGTTTTAAATGTGGATGTATTTTGTCTGAATGACTTTATTCTTTGAATTGTGTACCACTAACACATACGGAGTAAGACTTGAAGTGTAATATGCACCATATGGAAACATGTTAAATTAAAAAGGAGGCAACAACGGCTAAAGGACTGTACAGGACACCAGCCAGTGATGGCAGGATTCTAGAAGTCAAAGCCTGAAGTATATCCTATCCATTCTTCTAGCACATCTCATCTGAAGAGAGAAGACACGGCTGCTTTTGAGTTGCTATAGTGGTTGAATAGGCTTACCACAAACTATCACTGCTATAAGAATAACAGATATACCACACACACCCCTCAAAAAACAACCAATTGGTATAAAACATGACTTAAAGGAATCTCTTCAATATCCTAAAGGTGAGTGAAATAACTGTATTGTAGACTTTTCAAGTTAGAACTGTTTTCTGTCCACAGTACTGTCACCATCTCTTATCACAATTAAAACATTTCAACATTCAACAAACATTTTGCAAGCATGGATAAATAGGACTTTTAGAGGAAGGCAAGCAATATACTTATTACTGTAGAATACTATCAGGTTCTTTATAGATATAAAAGAAATATAGGAATACTATCTGAACCAGGGCAAAAGAAAATAATACGATAAATAATGTTACTGTATCACCAACAGCCAGGATGAGGTTTTAACATTTTAATCAGAGTAATAAATAATTAAAGCACCTAAAATTAATAAACGTTGGAATAAAAAGTTAAAACCAGCTAATTTGAAATTTCCATTTCAAGCTAAAGAAACAATTTTTTCAACAAAAGTAAAAGGAAAGTTATCTTACCTTATCTAGTCGTCTTTGCCAGCTTTCTTCACGTTTTACCATGAGTTCAACACAATGAGAGAGTGTAGCAAGGATTCCAGCAGTAGTTGCCTTGAAAGTTATAGTTTCTCCTTTAAAGTCTATGCCATTAATTCCTTTGGGTGTCACATGCGGAAACACTAAACCCAAACATGAATCATTCAATAATTGCTGCCTTTAACTCAAACAAGCATTTTAAAAATATGCTTCATATTACAACTGTTTGAACAAAATAGACTGCCTAGAAAGGTAATTTAAAAATAAAAATCAAATGTGCTAATAATTTTCAGCTATCCACAGGATAAGGAAAGAGATTCAAAACAAGGAATGCATCCTTTCAGATTCATTTTGCTATACTGTATTTCAAGTCTGCTTGTAATGCTGTATTACACTGCAAATCATGTAGGTGGAGGGAGAGGGAAAACTTTGCAACAATAGTACTTCGACAGCTTGAATTGGGGCCTAATTAACACAGAGCAGCTTTAAAACATATCAGATACAGCACAAACAAAGGAACACTTTAAAAATGCAATCAAACCCAAAAGGTAACATTTCAAGGTTGCTTTAAGCAGGTAACAATAAATTTAAATACCTCAACATAAAAAGGTATCATATAAAAATATCAAATGTGTTGAAGTATCCACATAACCATGCCAAGTACGAGGTCTTACACATGGATCGGGGCAATCCCAGGCACAGCCACAGGTTGGGCAGAGAAGAGATTCAGAGCAGCCCTGCGGAGAAGGACTTGGGGGTGTTGGTTGATGAGAAAATGAACATGAGCCAGCAGTGTGCGCTCGCAGCCCAGAAAACAAACCATATCCTAGGCTGCATCAAAAGGAGCGTGACCAGCAGGTCGAAGGAGGTGATCCTGCCCCTCTGCTCTGCTCTTGTGAGACCTCACTTGGAGTATTGTGTGCAGTTCTGGTGTCCTCAACATAAAAATGACATGGAACTGTTGGAACAAGTCCAGAGGAGGGCCACAAGAATGATCAGGGGACTGGAGCACCTCCCATATGAAGACAGGCTGAGAAATTTGGGGCTGTTCAGCCTGGAGAAGAGAAGGCTACATGGAGACATCATAGCAGCCTTCCAGTATCTGAAGGGGGCCTATAGGGATGCTGGGGATGGATAATTCATTAGGGACTGTAGTGAGAGGACAAGGGGTAATGGGTTCAAACTTAAACAGGAGAAGTTTAGATTGGATTTTAGAAAGTTTAGAAATTGTTGACTGTGAGGGTGGTGAGGCACTGGAATGGGTTGTCCAAGGAAGTTGTGAGTGCTCCATCCCTGGCGGTGTTCAAGGCCAGGTTGGACATAGCCTTGGGTGTGGCATGGTTTAGTGGGAGGTGTCCCTGCCCATGGCAGGGGGGGTTGGAACTAGATGATCTTAAGGTCCTTTCCAACCCTAACTATTCTATGATTCTATGATTTTCAAACAGATGTTTACACATCAAATGCTACTTCAAATACCTCAAGAAGCATACATACTATGGTAGAAGACAGCTTATTTTTTTTGATTCATGTAAATCAAGAATGCTCCCTAAAAAGGGAAAGGAGGAAGGATGCAGGAAGGAAGGAAGCTGTAGGAAGAAAAGAAAGAAAGAAGTGGAAGGAAGAAAAGAAAGAAAGAAAGAAGGGGAAGGAAGAAAAGAAAGAAAGAAAGAAGTGGAAGGAAGAAAAGAAAGAAAGAAAGAAGAAGGAAGGAAGGATCTGTTTCTGAAGCAGTAACGAGCTCTCCCTCCCCATAACAGCTGCAGAGGGAACACAGAAGAGGTTAAGACTGTAAGTGGCATAATCTGGCAAGGAGGTGATGCAGTGAACTCATTGAATAAAGAAAATTAGACAACAAGAGCTTCACCAATAACACACTTGAGTAACGAAAAAAAAAGCAGTTTATGCTAATAATATGTCCTGCTGGTATAGACCATGTTCATGTGTAGACTTACCAGCACAGCTATGCTGCCTATAGATGTGATTTTTCTCTTAAATATGCTATATGCTAGATACACTGAAGAAATTACCACTGGCTGCAACATTATAAAATAATTTCAGAAATCTATGGTAGATTGTAAGGGAGATGCAGCAGCACAGCCTCATTTTGTGGAAAAAAGCCAGCTTCTGTTCCTGGATTTCTTTAGGTCTCAGCTATAAGTCATTAATACTTCCATACAGTTTCAGTCATCATATATTCTGTATCATTCTTTAATGACTAGCCTCAAAGTAGCTTGCAGTTTCAAAGTCGGTATCCATAGTTCCTTTCAGGCATTATAACTGTGGACTAAACCAAACTTGTTTCAGAAAGGTGCAAGGCCTGTTTCTTTGAAGAGAAGATCACTCAAGATATTCCTTACTGTGGATGGGAGTATTTTGATTCACTCCTAATCACAGGAGATATTTGTTTTCCCAGAACATGTCAGAAGACAGCCTCAAACCCCATCTCAGCAACAGCTGAACCTCAGCACATTAGAAGTATCTCTCAGGAGATTTTTTTCTATTTGGAGAGGTGAATATCTTTCTTATTCCCTTTTTAACATCTTTTTCTCATGTGTCGTGGTTTAAGCACAGCCAGTAACTCAGAACCACGCAGCTGCTCCGTCACTTCCCCCCTTCTTCTTCCCCCCGCTCCTAGAGGGATGGGGAGGAGAATCGAAAGAATGTAAATCCCACGGGTTGAGATAAGAACAGTCCAGTAACTAAGGTACAGTACAAAACTACTACTGCTACCACCAATAATAATAATAATAAGGGAAATAACAAGCAGAGAGAATACAACTACTCACCACCCGCTGACCAATACCCAGCCCAACCCGAGCAGTGATCTGGGCCTTCCAGGTAACTCCCCCCAGTTTATATACTGGCCTCCCCCCGCTCCCGGACCAGAATCGCCACACGGAGACCAGACTCAAGTCCTGGTCTCCATGTGGAGGCGTGGGTTTTTACTGGGCATGACTATGCAGCCAACTGAAAGAAGCAGCAATATGATTTTTCTTCTACTTTAACTTAAATTTCAGCATCTTCCAAGTGGTTCCTTTTTAATTTTCCTGTCTTCTAAGCATTTTGCTTTATTTGTAAATTGATTTTTGTAGCCTTTTTCATAATGGATTTTCACACCACACTTTAGCATTCTTCAAAAGCTCTTCAGCCCTTCTCACCTACACACCTTCATGTCTGTTAGGATCGATCAGTTTTACCATCTTGCTCATAAGATGCTGTTTATAATACTTTCCCAAATGTCCCAAATATCAATTGGTTGGTAAAATCTATTTTCCAGTGAAATGGAAGATTATTTTTAAAAGACAGCAAGTACAAAACCAAAGTTCCTTTATCTTTTCAATTTTATGCCATCTTAAAATTTTACTCACTCCCTACCCTGTGGGATGGGGATAAGAATCAGAAAAAAGGTAAAACCCATTGAGCTGAGATAAGAGCAATTTAATAACTGAAATGAAGTAAAATATAATAATAGAAATAATAAAATAAGAACAATAATAATAATGATAGAAAAAAAAATAAAAATCAGAAAACAAGTGATGCCCAATACAATTGCTCACCACCCACTGACTGATACCCAGGCTGACCCAAGCAGCAATCCCTCTTGGCTAACTGAGCATGATGTTCTAAAGTGTGGAATACCCCTTTGGCTGAATCAGGTCAGCTGTCCTGGCTGCGCTCTCTGCCAGCTTCTTGTGCACCTGGTCACTGTCAGAACATAAGAAATCAAGAAATTCTTGGTTTAGATTAAGCACTATGTAGAAACAACTAAAACCACGGGGGTGTTATCAACATTATTCTCAGACTAAAGCCAAAACATGGTACTGTACCAGATACTAGGCAGAAAATTAACTCTATGCCAGGGGAAATCAAGACAGTATCGATCCCTTATCACATACCATTTATATCATGCCAGGTCCACACTTCCCAATACACCATCACCTGTTCTGTCTCTTGATATACACACAAAGATATCATTCCCTTAGTCTATGGACCATCTCTACCAAGGCTCGTTGAGTTCATTAAGTCCATGACTTTGGGGCTCCATCAGTCATAAGACTTTCAGGATAGGAAAGATGAACTGTGTGTGGTGTTACTACTGAATGATGGAGCCAGTTCTGATTAAAGAATCATAGAATAGTTAGGGTTGGAAAGGACCTTAAGATAGAATCATAGAATAGTTAGGGTTGAAAGGACCTTAAGATCATCTAGTCCCAACCCCCCTGCCAGGGGCAGGGACACCTCACACTAAACTATGTCAACCAAGGCTCTGTCCAACCTGGCCTTGAACACCGCCAGCGATGGAGCATTCACAACTTCCCTGGGCAACCCATTCCAGTGCCTCACTACCTTTACAGTAAAGAATTTCTTCCTCATATTCAATCTAAACTTCCCCTGTTTAAGTTTGA
>CABHOG010000126.1:492392-512050 GCA_902168055.1 Aratinga solstitialis | reverse complement strand
GTTGGAACTAGATGATCTTAAGGTCCTTTCCAACCCTAACTATTCTATGATTCTATGATTCTATGAGCTGAGCCTATTTAGAGAAGACTCAGAGAGGAGCTTATTAATGCAAATAAATAACTCAAAAGCGGGTGCCAGGAGGATGGTGACACTCTTTTCAGTTGTGCCCAGTGACAGGATGAGGAGCAATGACATAAGCTAAAACTCAAGAAATTTCACCTCCACATGAGGAAGAACTTCTTTATGTTGAGGGTGGCAGAGCACTGGAACAGGCGGCCCAGGGCGGGTGTGGAGTCTCCCTCTCTGGAGACATTCAAAACCTGCCTGGACGCACTCCTGTGTAACCTACTATAGGCAGCCCTGCGTGGCAGGAGAGTTGGCCTACATGGTCTCCAGAAGTGGCTTCCAACCCTAACAATTCTGTGATTCTGTATGATTCTGATTCTTGGGTACATACATGGGCGTTTACATGGTGTATCTTCACAACCAGGTCCTCCACCTGGACAGCAGTATCTTGTAACAGTGCGGTAGCCTAGAGGGGTTTCCCTCTGTGCTACTCTGCTTCTATTGCTGCAACCACCCCCACATGTCATTTGCCACCATTTCCATTTGTATTTGTACTCCCTGATTCCCATCCATAAGCTGATCCATAGACTGGAGAGCCAAGGAGGGATCAGTAGGACACACTCAGCCTTTAATAGCCCCATAGGGCCAGTGAAAAGTCAGAGTGGAGACTAACAGTAGACTATTGTGGCCTGAATTAAGTCACACCACCATTGAGTGCTGCCATACCAGACATGCTGGAACTTCAACAGGAACTGGAGTCCAAGGCAGCCAAGTGGGATGCCACAATTGATATTGCCAATGCATTTTTCTCAATTCCTTTGGCAGCAGAGTGCAGGCCACAGTTTGCTTTTACTTGGAGGGGTATCCAGTACACTTGGAACCAACTGCCCCAGGCAGGGGTGGAAACACAGCCCTACCATCTGCCATGGACTGATCCAGACTGCACTGGAAAAGGGGCAAGCTCCAGAACACCTGTAATACATCAATGACATTATCATATTGGGTGATACAGCAGAAGTTTCTGAGAAAGGGAGGAAAATAATCCAAATCCTTCTGAATCCTGAATCGTTAGGGCATTTCAACTCAGGGATCCAACACCTGCAATGAGAACAATTAGAAAACGGAATAATCACCCCAGGATAGGAGTGGATTGCCCAGTAAATATGTAAAATTCAGCTGGACAGAGTACTGGACATTTAGTCTAGGTCATGCTTGCCTAGAAAGGTTGGACCAGATGATCCTTGAGGTCCCCCCCAACCTGGTATTCTATGATACCTGCAATACATTGATGACATCGTGTGGGGCGATACAGCAGAAGATTCTGAGAAAGGGAAGAAAACAATCCAAATCCTACTGAAAGCTGGTTTTGCCATAAAACAAAGTAAGGCCAAGGGACCCGCACAGGAGATTCAGTTTTGGGGAATAAAATGGCAAGATGCCAATGGATGTGATCAACAAGATAACAGCAATGTCTCCACCAACTAATAAAAAAAAAATCCACAAGCTTTCTTAGGTGTTGTGGGGTTCTGGAAAATGCACATCCCAAGTTACAGTCTGATTGTAATCCCTCTCTATCACGTGACTCAGAAGGAGAATTATTTCAAATGGGCCCTGAGCAACAACAAGCCTTAGAAAAATTAAATGAGAGAGAGTTCATGCAGTAGCCCTTGGACCAGTCCGGACCAGTAAAGATGTCAAAAATGTACTGTACACCGCAGCCGGGGAGAATGGTCCTACCTGGAGCCTCTGGCAGAATGCACCCTTGTGTTTTGGAGTCAGGGATACAGAGGATCCGAGGCCAGCTATACTCCAATTGAGAAAGAGATACTGGCAGCCTATGAAGGGGTTTGAGCTGCTTTGGTGATTGGCACTGTTGGAACTAGAGGATCTTAAGATTCTTTCCAACCCTAACTATTCTATGATTCCTCCTGGCACACCGGTTGCCTGTCCTGGGCTGGGTGTTCAAAGGCAGGGTCTCCTCTACACATAATGCAACCGATGCTACATGGAGTAAGTGGGCTGCATTAATTACACAACGAGCTTGAATAAGAAATCCCAGCTGGCCAGGAATCTTGGAAGTGATCATGGAATGGTCAGAAGGCAAAGATTTCGGAATGTCACCAGAAGAGGTGATGTGTGCTGAAGAGGCCCCACCATATAATAAACTGTCAGAAAGTGAGAAGCAATATGCTTTGTTTACTGATAGGTCCTGACATATTGTGGGAAAGCATGGGAGATGGAAGGCAGCTGTATGGAGTCCTTGATGACAAATTGCAGAAACTGCTGAAGGAGAGGGTGGATCAAGTCAGTTTGCAGAGGTGAAAGCCATCCAGCTGGCCTTGGACATTGCTGAATGAGAAAAATGGCCAGTACTTTATACTGACTCATGGATGGTGGCAAACGCCCTGTGGGGGTGATTGCAGCAATAGAAGCAAAAACACTGGCAACGCAGAGGTAAATCCACCTGAGCTGCTGCACTGTGGCAAGATGGGACTCCTTTTGCTCAAGGACCTGGGTGCACTTGGTGGGTCATGCAGGAGGATGGGGAAGCCTATTATGTGCCCCAAGGGGATGTGATTTTGGGCAAGAATAGCCATTGAATTAAACTGTATGCTGTTGACTGCTATATAACACTTCTATGGCAGCTATATACCTGTTACTACACTGGGCATCTTGTGGTGCCCATGTCCACTGCTCCAGACTTGCGGGCCTGAACCTGACTCCCTTTTGATCGTCACATTAATGAAGAATGAACTTTGATGAAACTGGATGAGCACAGCAGTGATGAAATCAGACCTGGTTTCAGCAGGCAACAATTCAACACCACACACCATCGCTCCTGCCCTGAAAGACTGTTATGATAAGATGGGACCCAGTACTGGCCTGAATGAACTCAGTGAACTTCTATAGGACTAGTTCATAGACTAAGGGAATGATATCTGTATTTATATACATATGTCAAGAGACAGAAAAGGTGATGGTATACTGGAAAGTGTGGGATCTGATCATGATGTAAATAGTATGGAATAAGGGGTGGATACTGTCCTGGTTTCCCATGGAATAGAGTAAATTTTCTGCCTAGTAGCTGGTACAGTGCCATGTTTTGGCTTTAGTCTGAGAATAATGTTGATAACACCCCCATGGTTTTAGTTGTTTCTACATAGTGCTTAATCTAAACCAAGAATTTCTTAGTTTCTTATGTTCTGACAGTGACCAGGTGCACAAGAAGCTGGCAGGGAGCACAGCCAGGACAGCTGACCTGAACTAGCCAAAGGAATATTCCATACCATAGAACATAATGATTCTATGATTCTATGATCATGCTCAGTATATAAACTGGGGAGAGCTGGCCAGAAGGGGCCAATCACTGCTCAGGGACAGGTTGGGCATAGGTCAGCTAGTGGTAAGCAATTGTATTCTGCTTCACTTGTGTTTTCTGATTATTTTTGTTTGTTTGTTTCAGTTTCCAGATTTTCTAACTGGAAAGTGAGCTATAAATTTAAATACCTTCATAGTGCTCTTTTTAACTATTCACACAAAGATCCTAGAGAACACAAAAAAGGAAAAGCCTACACAAAATGTCTTCTTCAGAGCAGTATACAAATTTCTAAGGTCATGCTAACTTTTTCGTCCCACAAGAGAAATGCGTATATCACTTAAATTCCTGTGAGTGTTGCAAGCTTGATTATATTTGCTTATAAGAGGTAAGAAAGATTTATTTGAAACTTCAAAGTTATATGCTACTTAACCTCTGAAATCAGCACTACAATTAATCCTTAGCAGGGCAAGCACTTTATATCAGTGAAAAAATCTACTCATATGATTAATTCTCTGGAAGTATACTGAAAGCTCCTTCCATTTCCTTACATCATAACAGTTCTAGCAATAATCTAAACAGAGCATTTAAATACAACAAGGAAACATGCAACACACAGGGAACTAGAGGCAGTTAAAAAGAAAACAGAAGACAGAAAAGGATTATTGTGCCAATATATTTTCCAGGTTCTTGAAAATATTATTTTGAACAGTACTTCTTTTGGATATTCCATCAGATTTGAAACTGTTTGGCTTCAAAATTTTGTAAACCAAAGTCTAACAAATAATGAATTACCAACAACTAGAGAATGTAAATACTGAAATTATTTCAGTTGGTAAGCAAGAAAAAGTATAAGAAGAATGCAAATAGAATTTTAAATGCATATACAACTTCTGGCAGGCCAGAAATATCAGCTTTCTAAAACAGCAAGACTTGTGCAAGTTCTTCACATTTATTGCATGGATGCAGTGAGTACAATGACTATAACCATACCATTTAAGATAAGAATAAAAATCAGAATTCTGTTCATCATAACATTGGAAAACAGAGTTAAAAAAAGAGCTAAAATTATGATGAGTCATACAATGTTGACTTAACCATTACATAGCCATAGAACTTAGAGAAAACATAATAGGGCACAGGTAACTGAAAAAGCATTGTGTTCTGCCACACTGCTAAAGCAGATAACACTTGCAATAAAAACTACAATTGCTTGTTATAAATCTCAGTTCCCAATATCCAAATGATGCAGCCGTTTCAACAGAATTTTGTAGTGGAAATAGCTTTGGACACAGAACAGGAAATTACAGTTTGACAGGCTTACATTAATATGTCTGAATTAAGAGTAACTCAGATTATAATTCCTTAGCTGCTTTTCATGATTATCCTAACATGAATAAGAACTTCCTGTCACATACATTCAAATAACTATTCTTGTCATTTTCTGCTTAGAAAAGAGCATAAATCCCCATCTTGTATCAGGCTTATCATAAGATTCATATGAATTTTCAGTGAAAAAGGTGACACACTTACATTTTTCCTTACTGCTATTACTGTTATGTAAAAAGTCCCCATCGGATTGCATTGTAGGGAAATCATCTTCATCATCTTCTACCACTAAATGTGAAAGAGAGTGTGTTATGGGAGTGAGAAAGCTTTCCCAATTCTTTACTGTGCAAGAAAGAATTAAGAGCATGGTCTAGGGTGAGGTGTCCCTGCCCATGGCAGGGGGGTTGGAACTAGATGATCTTAAGGACCTTTCCAATCCTAACTATTCTATGATTCTATGAAAAGCATCTTCATAGCTAAGCACTATTTAAGATTTTTTCCTATAACAACAGTCATGACACCACCACCACCCATTTTTTTTTAACCTGAGACCACTATCAACATTACTGTCAGAAACCATCAGGAGACGAACATTTGCTCAGTGTCAAAATTTAGCACTTGATCGTAAGAAGAATATTATTTTGGTGTTACAACTGGATAAGCAAGGAGCCACAACTGAGCAATTATCTACTGTTTTACACTAGGAAGTTCTCAAAGTGGAATAGTACTTATCTATTGTTTTCTCACTATCAAAAGTTTCAGGCTGCCAGAACAAATGCGAGGATGAATATAAATACCTCAAGAGAGTTCCTGAATACAACAAGCTGTGTTCTGAGAACAATTCAGAGATATGTAGACATCCATACCTGAGTCTACTAGGACATTACATGCATACTCAGTACTCTAGCTGCAGCCAATACATCTCAGGAGCATTCATTATGGCAGAACCTTTGCCTTTTTTAAAGAACATATTTTTCCTATCAAAACTAATATCCTATTGTTTTTCCAAATAAGGGTAAGAGATACAATGTTAAACTAACTTGAATTCATTTTATGGGGTAAACAATTATTGTTCTATAACATCAAGTGCTTAAAAGAACATTACTTTTATACAGTTGACAGCTACAGGTTTATATTTAAGTTAAGAAGATTTTTATGGGAATCCAACTTCTGAAGTGAAAATAGTTAACAGTTGATGCAGAAATATCTATGATTAATCCCATTACTACAGAGTATATTTAAGATATATATTTTATTTATATGGTATCAAATGCTATAGTAACTATTGTGTTACCACAAAAGTCGGTTGGAGAAACTCTCTAAGACTCAATGTGGAGTTTTAGAAAGCAGCACTCTTTATTGCAGCATGTGGGCGCACACGTGAATCATTTCGCAAAGGTGAGCGCACCCAATACTTGCCGGCAGAATATCTGCATTCTAATTACGCATGCACTTTCTTGCTGAGTGAGGGTCTCTGGTGGTCGCTGATAGTCTTCCTCACTGGGTTTACTGAATGACCTCAGTGCTTGTGCAAGCTCACAAGGTCCTAGTGCTGAGTTAGCAATCGGTATGTCCTTGCTTTTGTTCTCCTCCAGTCTCTGTTACCTTGAAGGCTAGCATCCTTGGTCTCATTTGCTGTCTCCTTAGTTGTTATAAGTCCAGTGATGTTCCTTCCCCCATTAGCTGAACATTCCTTTCTCTCTCTGTGTTAGCAAGTTAGAACAGTTTGCTGTATTTTACTATGCTAGTTTAAAGCCACACACACTACTGTTATTTTAAACTTATAATTTAAGCCTACAATTGTGTAACAGTTAAATTCTATAGAGATAAGAGTTTTTAATTACAGTTTTACCTTTATCTCTCTGGAGTTCATCTTTAGAAACTGCATCAGCACAGGAATCAAAGTATTTCTGTAAAGTATCAACTTGTCTACACAAGATGTCCCTAAATGTTTCAATTTCTGCAAGCTTCTCACGTAAGTTATGGCCCTTCTGAAAATGCAAGAGAAAAAAGGCTCAAATGCTTCTACATACTCAGCAATAATTCAATGCAAAAAAAAATAATTCTGCAGTTATGAAGAAAAACTTCAAGTACACTAAAGACATTTCACATATCAACATATATAAAATACTGTTAATGACAGAAAATATGAAACTGTATAAGTGTTTCTTACTCATTTTAACCACTGATCACTGATCTCAATTTGTCCTCTTGACTGCATCTGCTAATTTAGAGCATTCAATAAAAGCTTATTAAAAACATGATCTTGCATGCTACCAGGTTTACACCTATTTCCCTGAAAACAGTTCTATTTTAAGATCTTTGTTCTAATCTTTACTCCCCCCTTTCTTGTGCTGCTCCTCTTCTGCTCTTCTAAAAGTACAGCTCACCCAAGTTCAAATGTTAAATATTTATACACAGGAAACAAGGAAAGACATCATTTATCAATCAGTAAAGTCACAGAATCAGCATTTCCTTTCATTTAGAAGCCCTGATATTCTCAAAAGCATGCTAGGAAAAGTTAATATATCCTCCTACAGGTTTGACTTTCTTGCCATTTGAAAATGACACCATAGTTTAACATGGACAACTGCATAGAGGCATGAAAAAGCTTCCTGTACGATCTGTTCATCATCACATGCTAATTACTAACACTTATAATAAACCAAAGATATGGTGGGTGTTTTTTTCCTACAATTGTGTGAATAAGTCTTCACATAGCTTATTTCCTTTCCACTTGTGTGTGTTATTTACACACCAATACTAAGAAAATGTTAGTCACTAACCTTGAATGAAGAGGTGGATGTTGCAGAGTATCCACTTGCTCCAGAAACAAGAGACACCATGGAGCCATGGCGTTGTAAACTTGACTCTGATCCATTGCCAGATTCAGTCTAAAAACCAAACCACACAGAAAACTAGAGTTCTGAGGCTCTTAATAAAAGAAATCATGAAAGCAAGTTTAATGTCATCTCTAAAACTAGCCCTTAATTTGTTTCTTGTCAGGAAGCAGCAGGGGCTTAACAACTCGGACTGTGTCTGCAAGTTCAAGATGTTGATGTAGCATCTGTAAAGTTACTACGAATAAAACAAGGTGAAATACTGAAACAAAGAAGAAGAAGACAATAATAGTAACTAATTAAATACTGAAAAAATTTAAAAAAAAAATCTCTTGATTAAAATATCATTAAAAAGACCTAAGAATATTAAGCTTAACAAGTGAAACGAGGATACTGAGGAACTGTAAGAAAACTTTTTCCTCAAAGGTTAAAGTAAAATAGCCCATGCACGGCAAAGGAGAAGAAAACCCCTGAAATAGAACATAAGGTGGTACTAGAAAATCACATTCCCTAACTATTGTACGAATTAGTCTTTATAGTATGAAATCAACTTTCTAAGAATATATAATTTACACTGCATACTGTATAGTCATGATTAAGCAAGCATGACTAAAGCACCCTATCTCACTGCAAGGACACCACGCTAAAAGATAAAGTATACCCCCAGACTATCAAGATAACACTAGCATCCTAGCCCCTCTAACACCTCTATGAAACCATCCATTATCTGACATCACAGACAAGTAACTCTAGCAAGACTGAATTGAGAGACATCCAGATCAAGAAAAAAAAGCAGAAAACGATGCCATAGAATAATAGTTGCTTTGCAAAACAGAACTATGTGTGTGCGTCCTGGTTTCTGATGGGATAGAGTTAATTTTCTTCCTAGTAGCTGGTGCAGTGCTGTGTTTTGGCTTTGGTCTGAGAATAACGCTGATAACACACTGATGGTTTAGTTCTAGCTCAGTAGCACTTACCCTGATCAAGAACTTTTCAGTGTCTCATGCTCTGCTAGTGAGGAGGAGCACGGGAAGCTGGGAGGAAGCAGAGACAGGACACCTGACCCAAACTAGCCAAAGGGGTATTCCATCCCACAGCACATCATGCCCAGCATAGAAACTGGGGGGAGTTACCCGGAAGGCCCAGATCTCTGCTCGGGTCGGGCTGGGTATCGGTCGGTGGGGAGTGAGCAATTGCACTGGCCATTACTTGTGTTTATTGCTTTCTTCATTTTCCCCCTTTTGTTTTATTTTCTCTCCCCTTGTTATTTCCCTTATCATTATTATTATTGGTGATAGCAGTAGTAGTTTTGTATTATACCTTAGCTACTGGACTGTTCTTATCTCAGCCCGTGGGATTTATATTCTTTCAATTCTCCTCCCCATCCCTCCAGGAGCGGGGCGGGGGGAAGAAGGGAGGGAGTGAGCGAGAGACTGTGTGGTTCTGAGTTACTGGCTGGGCTTAAACCACAACAGCATATCTGACCAGGGCATATCAAAACAATTGTTATAAGCATTCACTGTATTGGTTTCATAGCCACTAGTTACAATCTTGACTTACTTGCTTTCAGAGTTGTTGCGCTTTTTCTCAAGGTTATATTATGTCACACCTTACTTGCAGTATGTGTGCTCTGCAGTGATGTTTATCATCCATGGGGCCTGGGGTCAGATTATCACTCTCTTGCACTTTGTAACACTGGCTTATGATATCATAGGATCACTGATTGTGGAACTGGCATTGCCTTCCTTTGAGGGGCACGTAACGGGAACTATTAATAATTATACCTTTTGCATTTACTCCTTGGAGGGCCAACCTATGGAGGAGCCTCCCACAGCTTCCTCCCATAGCTTCTTCAGGCTATTTACAGTAGCAGTTGAAAATTTTGAAAATTTTAATATCCCTATGATCCAGCATGGCCCTACTGCTAGGAACCACCTTGTTGTTGAATATCGTTCAGGTCTTGTTAAAACTTAAGCAACTACTTAAAATAACACTAAGAGATCTTCCCTGAGGATGGATAGTTAAGAGTGGCAGGGTGTGTGGGATAGTATGGGCAAGTACCTAGGCCAGTGAGTCAGTCCAGTACTTTGGAACTTCACCACTGAACAAGAGCAAAATCCAGAAAAACTCGTGAAATATTTAGAAAAGGTATGCTGTCATCCTGGCAATACCAAAGAAGAACAAATAACTTCAAAATGCTGGGGCCTCACCCATGCTTACAGAGTCCTCCTCAACAATATTCAGTACCCTCAAGGCGAAAAGAAGGTTTCGAGATCTGATGGCAAAACAACAGACACCGCAGCTACTCCAACCCCGGGAACAAGCAATGGGGCTAAACCAAAGAACCTGTACCAGTACGACCTTATACACAAGAAGAAATGGACAGGGACAACGTGGGCCCTCTCCAGAACCTATTGTGAGAACTGGCTACCCGGGATTTGGAGAAGGCTGAGGTTCTTAATGACTTCTTTGACTCAGTCTTCACTGGAAAATGCTCCGACCATACCACCCAAGTCTTGGAAGGCAGATGCAGGGACAGTGAGAATGAAGACCCTGGGCCCGCTGTAGGAGAGGATCTGGTTCGAGACCATCTTAAAAACCTGAACGTATACAAGTCCACGGGACCTGATGAAATCTATCCGCGGGTCCTGAAGGAGCTGGCAAATGAACGTTCTAAGCCACTGTCCATCATATTTGAAAAATCATGGCAGTCAGGTGAAGTTCCTGACGACTGGAAAAAGGGAAAAATAACCCCCATTTTCAAGATGGGGAAAATGGATGAGCCAGGGAACTACAGACCAGTCACCCTCACCTCTGTGCCTGGCTAAATCTTGGAGCAGATTCTCCTGGAAAGCATGCTGAGGCACATGAAAAACAACAAGGTGGTTGGTGACAGCCAGCATGGCTTCACTAAGGGGAAATCCTGCCTGACCAATCTGGTGGCTATCTATGATGGGGATAGGGAACTGATGGACAGGGGTAGAGCAGTTGATGGCATCAACATGGACTTGTGTAAAGTGTTTGACACTGTCCCACATGACATCCTTGTCTCTAAGTTGGAGAGACATCAATTTGATAGGTGGACCACCCAGTGGATAAAGAACTGCCTGAATGGCCACACGCAAAGAGTTGTGGTCAATGGCTCAATGTCCAGCTGGAGACCAGCAACGAGTGGTGTCCCTCAGGGATCTGTGTTGGGACAGGTCTTGTTCAACATCTTTGTCAGAGACACGGACAGTGGGATTGAGTGCGCCCTCAGCAAGTTTGCCGATGATGCCAAACTGTGTGGTTCGGTTGATACGCTGGAGGGAAGGAATGCCATCAAGAGGGACCTTGACACACTTGTGAGGTGGGCTGATGCCAACCTGATAAAGTTTAACAATGACAAGTGCAAGGTCCTACACCTGGGTGGGAGCAATCCCAGGCACAGCTACAGGTTGGGCAGGGAAGAGATTCAGAGCAGCCCAGCGGAGAAGGACTTGGGGGTGTTGGTTGATGAAAAAATGAACATGAGCCGGCTTCAGTTTGAGCTTGCAGCTCAGAAAGCCAACCGCATCCTGGGCTGCATCAAAAGGAGCTTGACCAGCAGGTCGAAGGAGGTGATCCTGCCCCTCTACCCTGCTCTCGTGAGACCTCACTTGGAGTACTGTGTGCAGTTCCTGTGTCCTCAACATAAAAAGGACATGGAACTGTTGGAACAAGTCCAGAGGAGGGCCACAAGGATGATCAGGGGACTGGAGCACCTCCCATATGAAGACAGGCTGAGAAAGTTGGGGCTGTTAAGCCTGGAGAAGAGAAGGCTGCGTGGAGACTTCATGGCAGCCTTCCAGTATCTGAAGGGGGCCTATAGGGATGCTGGGGATGGACTCTTCATGAGGGACTGTAGTGAGAGGACAAGGGGTAACAGGTTCAAACTTAAAAAGGGGAAGTTTAGATTGAATATGAGGAAGAAATTCTTTACTGTAAGGGTGGTGAGTCACTGGAATGGGCTGCCCAGGGAAGTTGTGAATGCTCCATCGCTGGCGGTGTTCAAGGCCAGGTTGGACAGAGCCTTGGGTGGCATGGTTTAGTGTGAGGTGTCCCTGCCCCTGGCAGGGGGGTTGGAACTAGATGATCTTAAGGTCCTTTCCAACCAAAACTATTCTATGATTCTATGAATGTCAGCTAGTTTACTGAAGGAAGACAAAGCACGGCCAGCACAAGAACAGGAGGAACAGGCAGAACAAGATCTGCCAGGGAAGAGGGAATGCCGGGAGGAAGCAGACAGGACACCTGACCCAAAGTAGCCAAAGGGGTATTCCATATCACAGAACATCATACCCAGTATATAAGCTGGCGGCAGTTACCTGGAAGGCTCAGATCGTTGCTTGGGTCGGGCCAGGTATCGGTTGGCAGGTGGTGAGCAATTGTATCCTCTCCCCTTGTTATTTCCCTTATCATTATTATTATTGGTGGTAGCAGTAGTGGTTTTATATTATACTTTAGTTAGTGGACTGTTCTTATCTCAACCTGCGGGAGTTACTTTATTTCCATTCTCCTTCCCATCCCTCCAGGAGCAGGCAGAGGAAGAAGGAAGGGGTGAGTGAGCTGCTGTGTGGTTCTGAGTTACCAGCTGGGCTTAAATCACAACAGTTCTTTGTGGCGCCAACGTGGAGCTCGAAGGGTTGAGATAAGGACAAATCTGACCAAAGTGACTCATTGTATTTGTGATAAGCATTCAGTGTTTCGGATTAACACTCACTCGTCACAATGCTGATTCCATCCCAACACACCCAGTCAGTTGCCAGCACCTATGATAAATGCTCGGAGAGATACAGAGATATTTCAGCCACTTCAGCCAATGAGGTGGCTTCACTTGGAGCTGGGCTCAAATGCCTCGACACAAACGCCTGTAGTATAGGGAATAAACAAAAGGAATTCGAGATTTGTGCACATCTATGGGGATAAAACTTGTATCACAGAAACATGGTGGACGGCTCCTATGAGTGGAGTGTTGGAATGGAAGGTTACAGGCTCTCTAGGAAAGAAAGGCCCGGTAGGCGGGGGGTGGGGGGGAAGTTGCGATTTATGTCAGTAATAGGCTGGTGTCATGGGTTCAGCAGTAGCAGTCCTTTTTCTCCTTCTTGGAAGCTGGTGCAGCACTGTGTCTTTGACTTTTGGCCTGGGAACAGCACTGATAACACCAGTGTTTTCAGTTACTGCTTGGTAATGTTTTAGTTTGACCAAAGACTTCCTGAGCCTCATGCTCTGCCAGGGAGGAGGGGAAGCCAGGAGGAAGCAGAGAGAGGACCCCTGACCCAAACTGACCAAAGAGGTATTCCATGCCACAGCACATCATGCCCAGGATATAAAACAGAGAGTAGAGACCTGGAAGGGTGGGGGTGCACTGCATGGTCGGGCTTGGTATCGGTGGTGAGCGATTCTATTCTTTTCCCTTGTATTTCTCTTGTCATTATTATTATTGGTGGTAGCAGTAGTGGTCTTGTGTTATACCTTAGTTACTAAACTGTTCTTATCTCAACCTGTGGGAGTTGCATTCTTTTGATTCTCCTTCTTATCCCCCTGGATGATGGGAAGAAAGAGAGGGGAGTGAGTGAGCAAAACTGCACGAGTTATAGAGGCTTAAACCAGGACAGCTGGAGATTATGGAACTCTATCAGGAGACAGGAGATCAGTTAAGAGAGAGTTTGTGGGCCACAGTCAAAGAGAGAACAGCTATGGGGTACGTTACTGTGGGGACATGTTACAGACAGCCTGATCAAGAAGACTCTGCGGATGAAATGCTCTATAGACAGAAAGGACCAGGCTCACGCTTGCAAGCCCTTGTCCCCATGGGGGACTTCAACCACCCTGATATCTGATGGAGGGACAGTACGGCCCAGCACAACCGATCCAGGAGCTTCCTCAATTGTGTGGAGGACAACTTCCTCCTGCAAGTAACAGAGGAGCAGACAAGGAGAGGTGCCATGCTTGACATCGTGCTCACCAACAGGGAAGGGCTGGTTGGAAATGTGGTGCTCCAAGGCAACCTTGGCTGTAGAGATCATGAGATGATCTAGTTCGAGATCCTCAGGACAGTGAAAAGGGCACACAGCAAGCTCACTGCCCTGGACTTCAAGAGAGCAGACTTTGGCCTCTTCAGGAACCTGCTCAGTAAGGTTCCATGGGATATAGCCCTAGAAGGAAAAGGGCCCAAGGCTGTTGGTTGATATTCAAGGATCACCTGCTGCAAGCTCAGGAGTGTTGCATCCCAACTAGAAGGAAGTGCAGCTGGAGGGCCAGGAGACCTCCTTGGATGGATAAGGAGCTGCTGAGAAAAAGAGAAAAAAGAGGCTTATAAAGGGTGGAAGACAGAAGAGGCGGATTGGGAAAAAAACAAGGATGTTGTCTGGGAAGCTAGGGACCAGGTTAGGAAAGCTAAGGCCCTCTTAGAATTAAACTTGTCAAGGGGTGTTTCAGACAAGAGAAAGGGATTCTATAGTTACACTGCGAATAAAAGACAGACTAGGGACAACGTGGGCCCTCTCCAGAAGCTATCAGGAGAACTGGCTAGCCTGGATTTGGAGAAGGCTGAGGTTCTTAATGACTTATCTGCCTCAGTCTTCACTGGAAAATGCTCTGACCACACCACCCAAGTCTTGGAAGGCAGATGCAGGTACTGAGAGAATGAAGACCTTAGGCTCACTGTAGGAGAAGATCTGGTTCGAGACCATCTTAGGAACCTGAACCTGTGCAAGTCCATGGAACCTGATGAAATCCATCCATGGGTCCTGAAGGAGCTGGCAAATGAAGTTGCTAAGCAACTGTCCATCTGTGGAATAATTAGGAAATGTGGGATAACTGGGAATTAAATCTGTATTCAAAATGCAGCATTGTCCACACATAAGAGAAAAACGGACTTCCAGGGCCTCTCGGGGCGAGATGCAGCCAAACCTGGTACGTCAGGAATGTGCACTTCACAGTGATTCCCGTAACAGATGGAGGGTGGAGTGAGGTGGAGATCTCGCGGTTACGCTTTGTCCTAACTTCAGCAAAAAGATGGGAACTAGGTGGTACAAGAAACTGATAAGCTGCATACATGCTACCCAGAGCCAGCGGCCTGCCATCTTTTGACAAAATGCCGTCCTCTGTGTGAGCTTTGCTTCATTATAATGTCATTATAATGCATTTACATGCTAAAATACACACCCATCTCCAATGTGACCCCCTCCCTGAAATAAGACCACCCCTCTCTGAGCATGCGCTCTGGATTTTTGGTCTCATATACCTTTAAATCGAGGCGAGAGAAATTTGCACCAATGGTAATAAAGGTATGTATGACTAGAGTCACTCAAGCTCCACCTTGAAGGCAAAAATAATATAAAATGACCCAAGAGAAAGGGGGATATTTGGGGGAAGATACCATCGTGGACAAGTCAAGAAAGATAACATCAACAGACTCCTGGGACCGGTCGACAGGTTGGACCTCTCTTCCCCCCCCATAGGGACGCCTGTGGGTAAGACTCGCACTGTATCCAGTGCTTTCCCCGGGAAAACTTAGAATCTCTATAGAGTTACTCTTATTGTCACCTGTATATTCTAGAGCTATGCTGTGTTAACTTTATCAAGCGCTTGTATCCATGTAACTATTATTTGCACATGCTTTTCCAGACAGTATTTATCACCGGCAATCCATAAGAACCTGTATCTGTTGCATTAATAAATTCAGTGTTACTGTGAGTGTGAGCACAGTGTGGTGCATTATCAGTGAATCCAATATCAGACGCGCTCGGACTGATAGTCGTAACTGTCTGTGTAATATCAGTGAATCCGATATCAGACGCGCTCGGACTGATAGTTCCATACAGGAACTGTCCCTGTGGTGAACTATCAGTGAATCCGATACCAGATGCGCTCAGACTGATAGTTGTGTATTAGGGCTGTTCCTGGCTCCCTTTTATAAAGTAAGGGGTTTATCTTCCCCCCCTTTAACGCAATACCATCATATTTGAAAAATCATAGCAGTCAGGTGAAGTTCCCGATGACTAGAAAAAGGGAAATATAACCCCCATTTTCAAGAAGGGGAAAATGGATGAGCCAGGGAACTACAGACCAGTCAAGAGTCTTACCTCTGTGCCTGGAAAAATCCTGGAGTAGATACTCCCGGAAAGCAAGTTAAGGTACATGAAAAACAACAAGGTGGGTGGTGACAGCCAGCATGGCTTCACTTAAGGGGAAATCCTGCCTGACCAATCTGGTGGCCTTCTATGATGGGGATAGGGAACTGATGGACAGGGGCAGAGCAGCTGACATCATCTACCTGGACATGTGCAAAGCTTTCAACACTGTCCCATACAACATCCTTATCAATAAGTTGGAGAGACATCAATTGGATAGGTGGACCACTCAGTGGATAAAGAACTGGATGGATGGCCGCACGCAAAGAGTTGTGCTCAATGGCCTAATGTCCAGTTGGAAACCAGTAATGAGTGGTGTCCCTCAGGGATTGGTGTTGGAACCAGTCTTGTTCAACATCTTTGTCGGTGACATGGACAGTGGGATTGAGTGCGCCCTCAGCAAGTTTGCCGATGACACCAAGCTGTGTGGTTCAGTTGATACATTGGAGGGCAGGAATGCCATCCAGAGGGACCTTGACACGCTTGTGAGGTGGGCTGATGCCAACCTCATGAAGTTCAACCATGCCAAGTGCAAGGTCCTACACCTGGGTCGGGGCAATCCCAGGCACAGCTACAGGTTGGTCAGAGAAGAGATACAGAGCAGTCCTGCAGGGAAGGACTTGGGGGTATTGGTTGATGAAAAAATTAACATGAGCCGGCAGTATGCACTTGCAGCCCAGAAAGCCAACCATATCCTGGGCTGCATCAAAAGGAGCTACAGGAGCTGACAGTGAATATCCTGAGCAGAAGGAGATAGAGAAAGAGAGAAACAAATGACTGCAAAACATCACTTGGGGGCAACTGAAAAGTAACAGCTTGAATATGTGTGCTTATAAAGTAGCTATTATTAGAGGCTGTGATTTTGTGTATAAAACCACCTGTACTTACTAGCCAGTTGCTAATAAGAAACTACACCTTGTATTGTATGGATTTGTCACTTGTAAAAGAGATGTTAGAGCACGCAAATTTGCAGCAGCTGCTAGAAACTGCTAAGGCAAAAGCCAGAAAGATTCTAATACAATGGTAGTGTTATACAGCAGACAATGGAACAAATTAAGAGGGTGAGAGAACTCCACTGATAAGAAATTTCTTTGGCTGGTCCCTCACTGCCATTGGCATCTTCAACATGCTGCTGCACCCTGTAGTATACATACTGCTAATGCAAATCTATAAGTGCTTTGCCATAGTAGCGATTTGTTACTGGATGAAGCAGGTGAAGCTCTGCAATGACAACGAGCTGCAAGGACTGAGGTTGGCCAAATGCCTCCTACCACAGACAAGGGCAAGACTGGGTTGGCCTCTGTGTTTCCCACCAAGAAGAACCTTTAGCTCCGCTGTTGGCTGCAACCCAGCAGGCGTAGAGCGGTGGGAACACATGCCATGCCAGACCTTGATGTGAGGGATGGCCTCCCCTGTTATCGGAGAGCTATACAGGAGATACGGCTGTGTACAGCTAGCGACCAGAACTCAACAACATAAAGAAACGACAGTGACAGAAATCTTTGTAAGATCTGTTCTATTATGTGTGATGTGACTTCAAATCAGACTAATTTTACTGAAATAATGCTGCCTGGAGTAGTGGGTGATTACGTTAATTACACAGCTCAAGCAGTAACAGAGCAGACACAGCAAATTGTAAAAAACATGCCAGTAAAACAAAAAGGGGGAATGATAGGGGGGACCCCAAATGCACAAATCAACAAAGTATTCTTTGTCTTAAATGTTTTAACAATATCCAGCTCTGATTTACACACGGGCATGAATGTCCCCCCAATGATTAGGCATTTTTCTGCACTAACCCATGTAGGCCCAAATCCAAAACCAAGGAAAGAACCCGTTAAGGTAATGGTAAAGTCTTTGGAAAATCATATCTGGGAAGGTCCATATAGGTTAATAACTTGAGGAAGAGGCTATGCTTGTGTCTCCATAGAACAAGGACCCGGATGGATCCCCGTGCGATGGGTGTTAGAGAATGGACATATGCCTGCTCTGAATGAAAGCAACTACATGCAGCTGGCCATGTAGCAGGGGTAACTCCTGGTTACCTCTGTGCAGCCGACCGTGGAAAAGAAGTAACTCCCGGATAGCTAATGAAACAAGAATGCAGGCCTAGAAGATAAGAAGGAGCTAAGGTAAGGAGGTTGCTAAATGGGACTGAAAACCTTGCTTGCTTACAAAAACCACACTTTAGGTTATCACGAAACATGTAAACCAATAGTATGCCTCTTGCTATGTATATGTAACCAATCGCAGAAAGACATGTAATGTTAGAGCTCTAAGCCTAAAGCATATAAACTGTACCTGCGCCATCAATAAACGGGCTTTAGTCTAATCATATTGATTCCTTGGACTGAGTCCTTGTGGCAGAATGCCATCCAGCTGGCCTTGGATATTGCTGAACAAGAAAAGCGGCCAGAACTTCATCTCTATACTGACTCATGGATGGTAGCAAATGCCCTGTGGGGGTGGTTGCAGCAATGGAAGCAAAGCAACTGCTAATACAGAGTTAAACATGTCTGGGCTGCTGCACTGCAGCAAGATATCGCTGCCCGGGTGCAGAACCTGGTGCTGAAGGTACACCATGTAGATACTCATGTACCCAAGAGTCAGGACACTGAGGAACACCAGAACAACCAAGAGGATAAAGCTGCTAAGATTGAAGTGGCTCAGGTGGACTTAGATTTGCAACATAAGGGTGAATTATTTTGAGCCCAGTGGGCCCATGACACTTCAGGCCATCAAGGCAGGGATGCAACATACAGATGAGCTTGTGATGGAGGGGTGGACTTAAATATGGACAAAATTGCCCAGGTTATTCACAACTGTGAAACGTGCTGCAATTAAGCAAGCCAAGCGGTTAAAGCCTTTCTGGTATGGAGGGCAATGGCTGAAGTACAAATATGGGGAGGCCTGGCAAACTGACTATACCACACTCCCACCGACCTGCCAAGGTAAGCACCATGTGCTTACCATGGGGGAAGCAACCACCGGATGGCTGGAAACATACAATGTGCCCCACGCCACTGCCCGGGACACTATCCTCGGCCTTGAGGAACAATTTTTGTGGCAACACAGCACCCCAGACAGAAGTGTGTGAGACAATAGGACTCATGTCCGAAACAACCTTATAGACATTTAGGCCACAGAGCATGGCATTGAGTGGATATATCACATCCCCTACCATGCACCAGCCTCTGGGAAAACCAAACGATACAACGGGCTGTTAAAAACTACACTGAGAGCAATGGGTGGTGGGACTTTAACACATTGGGACACACATTTAACAAAAGCTACCTGGTTGGTCAACACTAGGGGATCAGCCGACAAGGCTGGCCCAGCAACATCAGAACTTTTGCGTCTGTAGAGGGGGAAAAAGTTCCTGCAGTGCACATAAAGAATTTGTTGGGGACTCAATGTCCAGCTGGAGACCAGTAACGAGTGGTGTCCCTCAGGGATCGATGCTGGGACCGCTCTTGTTCAACATCTTTGTCGGGGACATGCACAGTGGGATTGAGTGTGCCCTCAGCAAGTTTGCTGATGACACCAAGCTGTGGGGTTTGGTTGATATGCTGGAGGGAAGGAATGCCATCCAGAGGGACCTAGACACACTTGTGAGGTGGGCTGATGCTAGCCTGATGAAGGTTTAACCATGCCAAGTGCAAGGTCCTCCACCTGGGTCAGAGCAATCCCAGGCACAGCTACAGGTGGGGCAGAGAAGAGATTCAGAGCAGCCCTGCAGAGAAGGACTTGGGGGTGTTGGTCGATGAAAAAATGAACATGAGCCGGCAGTGTGCGCTCGCAGCCCAGAAAGCCAACCGGATCCTGGGCTGCATCAAAAGGAGCGTGACCAGCAGGTTGAGGGAGGTGATCCTGCCCCTCTACTCTGCTCCTGTGAGACCTCACTTGGAGTATTGTGGGCAGTTCTGGTCTCCTCAACATAAAAAGGACATG
>CABHOG010000126.1:469099-492197 GCA_902168055.1 Aratinga solstitialis | reverse complement strand
GCTGGGGAGGGACTCTTCATGAGGGACTGTAGTGAGAGGACAAGGGGTAACAGGTTCAAACTTAAACAGGGGAAGTTTAGATTGGATATGAGGAAGAAATTCTTTACTGTAAGGGTGGTGAGTCACTGGAATGGGTTACCCAGGGAAGTTGTGAATGCTCCATCGCTGGCCGTGTTCCAGGCCAGGTTGGACAGAGTCTTGGGAAGAATGGTTTAGTGTGAGGTGTCCCTGCCCATGGCAGGGGGGTTGGAACTAGATGGTCTTAAGGTCCTTTCCAACCCTAACTATTCTATGATTCTAAAACAGTCTGGGTTATTCCTGCTCCAGGTAAAGGCAAACCCACTCATGGGACTGCTTTTGCTCAAGGACCCAGATATACTTGGTTGGAAATGCGGGCAGATGGGCAAGTCTGATGTGTACCTGAAGGGGATTTGATTTCAGGGGAAAACAGCCAATGAACTCGATTATATGCTATTGCCTGCTATGTAGCACTTTTATAGCCCACCAACTAGATGTCTTCAGGTCACCAGCGACTGGCCCTGACTTCCCTCCTACCACCATCCCAACAAAGAATGAGCTTTGACGAAACCAGATGAGCTCAGCAGTGACCAGACGAGTTCTGCAGTGTCATCAGCAGGAAACAATCCAACACTACACACCATCTCTCCTGCCCTGAAACAGTTACAAGAGATGGAGCCCGACATCATGGACTAGATGAATTCAGCAGCTTTATAGGGATTGGTCCATGGACTAAGGAATGCTATCTCTCTATTTGCATGTGTGTGTATATATATATATGAGACAAAAGCAATGGTGTACTGAAGAAAGTGGGATCTGAGCATGACATGAGTGGTATGGAATAAGGGGTGGATAGCGCCCTGCGTTCAGCAGTAGCAGTCATTTTTTCTCCTTAGTAGCTGGTGCTGTGTTTTTGACTTTCAGCCTGTGAATAATGCAGTTAACACCAATTTTTTTAGTTGATACTAAATAAGGTTTACTCCGACCACGGACTTTCTCCTGGACAAACTGACTATTGGAGAATTTTACACTTCATGGGGTAAAACAAAACAGAGGGATGGCAGAGCCCAAAGAGTGGTGGTAAATGGTGTCCCAACTAGTTGACAACCAGTCATTAGTGGTGTCCTTCCAGGCTTGTTATTAGGGGCAGTGTTGCTTAATATGTTGATTGATGATCTGGATGAGGGGATTGAGCATACCCTCAGTAAATTTGCAGATAACACCAAATTGGGTGGGAGTGTTGATCTGCTGGAGGATAGGAAGGCTCTGCAGAGGGATCTGGACAGGCTGGATCAATGGCTTGTGGTCAACAAGGCAAACTGCCAAGTCCTGCTCCTGGGCAGTGGCATCCTGGCCTGTATCAGCACCAGTGTGGCCAGCAGGGCCAGGGCAGTGATTGTCTTCCTATACTGAGCACTGGTGAGGCCACACTTCAAATCCTGTGTTCAGTTCTGGGCTACAAGAGAGAGACAGAGTTGCTGGAGTGGGTCCAGAGAAGGTCAGCTGATACACATATATTTCCAAGTAAACTAGAATTGGGACTTTTATTTTTGAAAAGATTCTTTCCTGAAGGTCCCCCTTGAGCCTTCTCTTCTCCAGAAGAAACAACCCCAGCTCCCACTCTTCGTAAGACTTCTGTTCCAGGCCCTTCACCAGCTTCGTTGCCCTTCACCAAGTTGCTGGAACAGATTCAGAAACTCTCCTGTAGTGAGGGGCCCAAAACTCAACACAGGATTTGAGGTGCGGCCTTCACAAGTACACAGACCTCTGGGAAAATGAAATGGACAGTTAAAAATTACACTGAGAGCATCAGGTGGTAGAACTTCCAAACACTGAGATACGCATTTAGCACAAGCCACCTAGTTGGTTCAACACTAGGGGATCTGCCAACAGGGCTAGCCTTTCCCAATCAAAACTATTGCACACTGTAAAGGGGGATAAAGTTCTTGTAGTGCATGTAAAGAATCCGCTGGGGAAAACAGTCTGGGTTATTCCTGACTCAGGCGAAGGCAAAGCCACTCTTGGGATTGCTTTGCTCAAGGACCTGGGTGCAGTTGATGGGGAATGTGGGAGGATGGGCAAGTCCGGTGTGTACCTCAAGAGGACTTGATTCTGGGGGAAAGCAGCCACTGAACTGAATTGTATGATGCTGTACAACACTGAATATTATCACTACCATGGCTGCTATATATCCATCACTGTGCTGGATGCTTCATGGCACCCATTTCCAACTCTTTGGATTTGAGGATCTGATCACCACATTAATGAAGAATGAACTTTGATAAAACTGGAGAGGTGCAGTGATAATGGAATTTGAACTGGCTTCAGCAGGTAACAATCCAACACCACACACCATTTTTCCTGCCCGGAAAGACTGTTATGATAGATGGAGCCCCAATCACGGAGTGAATTAACTCAAGGAACTTCTCTAGGGATGTTCCATCGACTAAGGGAGTGATATCTGTGTGCATGTGATATATATATCTTTATCAAAAGACAGAAAAGATGATGGTGGGAAGTGTAAGACCTGCAATGACATAAGGGGTAGATACTGCTCTGGTTTCAGCTGCCACAGTTTTCTACCTAGTAGCTTTTGCAATGCTGTGTTTCGGCTCTAGTCTTGGAATAATGCTGATAAAACACTGATGTTTTAGCTGTTGCTAAGTAGCGCTTCCCCAATCAAGGACTTTTCAGTCTCTCATGCGGTGCAGTGAGGAGGGGCATGGGAAGCCGGGAGGAAGCAGAGACACCTGACCCAAACTAGCCAAAGGGGTATTCCATACCACAGCAGGTCATGCCCTGTATAGAAACTGGGGTGAGTTACCCAGAAGGCCCAGATCGCTACTCAGGTCGGGCTAGGTATCGGTTGGCAGGTGGTAAGCAACTGTATTCTCTCCCTTTATCATTATTATTATTGGTGGTAACTGGGGAGGAAGAAGGGGGGGAGTGAGCGAGCTGTGTGGTTCTGAGTTGCTGGCTGGGCTTAAACCACGATGCTCAGTCACAGAGAACGGAAAGTAGCTGAGCTTCAAATTACTGACAAGTCAAGCAAGTAGGGAAGAAGGCCAGCTTGGCTGAGCAGGGATCTTCTTCTAGAACTTAGGAGGAAAAGGAAAGTGTATGGACATTGGAAGCAAGGACAACTGACATGAGAGGACTACAGAGATGCTGTTTGCCATCGTAGAGAGATTTCTGTGGCCAAAGCTCAATTAGAGTTCAAGCTGGCTCGTACTGTGAAGGACAACAAAAAGTGCTTTTTTAAAATATGTCAGCAGCAAAAGGAGGATCAGAGATAATACTGGTCTGTTACTTGATGAAGTTGGTCACCTCACAAATAGGGACGCAGACAAATCAGAAACATTCAATGCCTTCTTTGCTTTTAACACTGGTGATATGCCCTGGGACCCCTGAAGCCCTGTGTTGGAAGGCCATGACTGGGAGTGAATGATAAACTCCCAGCTGACCCTGAACTTGCTTGAGACTTGATGCACATAAAAATACATGGCCCAATGGGATTTATCATGGGGTACTGAAAGAACTGACTGATGTTATCTCAGGACCCCTCCATTATTTTTTCTGGAGAGGTCCCAGTCGACTGGAAGCTAGCAATGCCTAGAGGCTAGCAAATGTTGTCCCAATTTTCAAGAAGGGTTAGAAGGAAGCCCCTGATAATTACAGGCCTGTCAGTCTCACTTCAGTTCCTGGTAAAATTATGGAGAAGATTATTCTGGAAGTTCCTGAAAAACGTTTAAGAGACAAGGCAGTCGTTGGTCACAGACAGAACAGGTTCACAAGGGGAAAGACTTACTTAACCAACTTAATTTCCTTTTATGACAAGGTCACCCATCTAGTCGGCCAAGAGAAGCCAGTAGATGTGTGGGGTTGTTTTTTGTGGTTTTTTTTTGTTTGGTTGGTTTTTTTTGGGAGGGGGTGTTTGGGTTTTTTGTTTGTTTGGTTTTTTGCTTGTTTTTTTTTTTTTTTTTTTTTTTAAGCAAAGCTTTTGTTACTGTCTTTCATAGTATACTTCTGGATGAAATGTCCAGCACACAACTAGATAAGTCCATTATACACTGTCTGAACAACTAGCTGATGATGAGTCAAACTCAAAGAGTTATAGTAAACGGGGTCACATCAGGCTGGCAGACAGCTACCAGTGGGGTTCCCCAGGGCTCAATTTTAGGGCTCCATGCTCTTTAATGTTTTGATAAATGATCTGGATTCAGAAGTCAAATGTACATTAAGTTTGCCAATGATACCAAAGTAGGGGGAGCTGTGGACTCCCTCAGGGGTAGAGCTGGACAAGGAGGCAGGGAGTTGGACTCAATGATGCTGATGGGTTCCTTCTAACTCAAGTTATTGTGATTCTACCTGTATAACCCAGATGTAGAAGTTCCATTGTGCTAGGCATTGGAGTTAAATTCCACACTTTGAAGGAATGCCTATCCTGTTTCTGAAAACATAACAGATGTTTTGTGTGCTACATACTTTAAAAATACCCAACCTTTAAGCCCTTTAGGTAAAATGACAGTAAGAGTTCATTGGAAGAGATAAGGCATAGACCAGGAAAGCTAAACCAAAATAGTGATGAACAGTAGAGCCTTAAAAGACAAGGAAACAAAAGCCAGTAATCAGATACAATAAAAGCAGCCAAGTGATGAAAGAGATAAGCCTAAAAACCAGAATTATAACCTAGGAGAACGGACTCTAACAAGTTTAACATCTAGGACATCTAGATAAGAATCAATTCAATAATCAGTGACAGAGGACGGCCAAAACCATTAATAAGTCACTCAAACATAACACAAGCTTTTTCTTTTCCGAGCTAGAGAGCTCAAGAAAGGTTCACAGTTGCTTGCTCCCAGTTCTCTAAACTTTCACATATGAAGGATAAGTAAATCAACTCTTTTGGAACATATTTAACACACAGCTTTAATCTTGCAGCTTTTATCTGTCATAAATACCATGACTATATTAATGACTGTATAGTGAAGCTTACAACACTCTACAAGCACCACCAGATCTAATGAAGGAGTAAGAGAGGAAATCAGGAAAAAAAAAAACCCCACCAACCAAAACAAAACACCAACACACATACCTTGTGTTGTCCTATTGCATCTACCCACTGTTGTCTGCAGTCTGGGTCCTGAGCTCGGAGATACCAAACACTATCATTTACACTAATATCAAACCTGCATTCATCAAAGTCATGGGGCTGTGAATGAAGAGAGGGTAAAACAAAACCTAAAATTATCAACATGATCAATAGCATCTTACACTCTAAAATACTATAACTAGAAAACCTGATTGATATTGCCTTGAATTCATCCCGGACTCTAAACTTCAATTAATGTAGCTGTCAAAAAATGAACACAAACTTTCTACACTGGAGGGAAGGAATGCCATCCAGAGGGACCCTGACACACTTGTGAGGTGGGCTGATGCCAACCTCATGAAGTTCAACAAAGTGAAATGCAAGGTCCTACACCTGGGTCAGGGCAATCCCAGGCCCTGCTAAAAGGTTGGGCAGGGAAGAGATTCAGAGCAGCCCAGCGGAGAAGGACTTTGGGGTGTTGGTTGATGAAAAAATGAACATGAGCCGGCTTCAGTTTGAGCTTGCAGCCCAGAAAGCCAACCGTATCCTGGGCTGCATCAAAAGGAGCATGACCAGCAGGACGAGGGAAGTGATCCTGCCCCTCTACTCTGCTCCTGTGAGACCACACTTGGAGCATTGTGTACTGTTCTGGTGTCCTCAACATAAAAAGGACATGAAACTGTTGGAACAAGTCCAGAGGAGGGCCACGAGGATGATCAGGGGACTGGAGCACCTCCCGTATGAAGACAGGATGAGAAAGTTGGGGCTGTTCAGCCTGGAGAAGAGAAGGCTGCGTGGAGACCTCATAGCAGCCTTCCAATAACTGAAGGGGGCCTATAGGGATGCTGGGGAGGSACTCTTCATGAGGRACTGTAGTGAKAGGACAAGGGGTAATGGGTTCAAACTTARACAGGGGAAGTTTAGATTGGATATGAGGAAGAAATTCTTTACTGTAAGGGTGGTGARGCACTGGAATGGGTTGCCCARGGAAGYTGTGAATGCTCCATCGCTGGCGGTGTTCAAGGCCTGGTTGGACATAGCCATGGGAGTCATGGTTTAGTGTGAGGTGTCCCTGCCCCTGGCAGGGGGGTTGGAACTAGATGATCTTAAGGTCCTTTCCAACCCTAACTATTCTATGATTCTATGTATCCCTAAAGCTTTGACATAGCAGTTTTCATTAAGGTTTTTTTGTTATGGCAAAAAGTCATTATTTTAATAAAAGTGTAAGAAAACTTTAGTATGGCTGCACATTGACTTCGCCCAGAGCTAAATGTGCAGACCTGTTCAGCTGCTGAATAATTCTTGATATTTCACTATATTCTTGAATTTTTAAGTTCCAGTCATATTTCAGCCATATTCCATGAAACTTCTAATGCTAAATTTCACATTCATCCTACTAGAACACCAGATTTACTTTTCTGTGGGCTAAATTATCACAGCCATAAGACCTCATAAGAGAACTATATTCATAAAGAGTCATTTTACAATGAAAGCAAATATTATGTACTACCTGTTTTATTTCCTCCAATAGAACTTGTATTGAGTTTGCATGGCAAGGCTTTGGCAGCAGGCAAGCTACAGGGGTATCTTCCCCCATGTCTGACACAATCAATGCCAGACAGCACCAAGACAGACCCACTGCTGGCCAAGGCTGAGCAAATTGGTGGCAGTGGTAGCAGCTCTGTGATAACATATTTAAGGGGGAAAAGCTATTGTGCAAGAACAGCAGCAGCCAGAGAGGAGTGAGAATATGTAAGAGGAAAAACTCTTCAGACAACAAAGTCAGTGAAGGAGGGAGAGAAGGTGCTTCAGGCGCCAGAGCAGAGATTCCCCTGCAATTCATGGTGAAGACCATAGTGAGGCAGGCTGTCCCCCTGCATCCCATGGAGGTCCACAGTGGATCAGATATCCACCTGCAGCCCATAGAGGACACCACACCAGAGAAGGCGGATGCCTGACAGAGGCTGTGAGCCTGTGGGAAGACTGAGGTGGAGTAGGGGTCAGGTGTCCTGTCTCTGGTCCCTCCCTGCTTCCCATGCCCCTCCTCACTGCAGAGCATGAGACTGAAAAGTCCTTGATCAGCGTAAGCACTACTTAGCAACAACTAAAACATCAGTGGTTTATCAGCAATGTTCTCAGACTAAAGCCAAAACACAGCACTGCACCAGCTGTTATGAAGAAAATTAACTCTATCCCAGCCAAAACCAGGACAATTGGTTATATAGATATTTTATGTAATTGGGAATTTTCACCTTTTCATAATCCTTACAATAAGCCATAAATGCCTTCAAATTTGAAGTGCTGTGTTTTGATAATGGTCCTCTCTGAAAACCGTTAGTCTCAATTCAAGTATTAGTCCATTTATACCTTGCTATTTCGCATTAATTTTGATACAGAGGTAGCATTCAGACAACAAAATTAAGTTTCAAAAACCAGGATACTTATCTGCATTTTAGTGAGGAAAAAAAACCCCAACCCAAACAAAAAACAAAATAAAAAAACCCCAAACAAACCCAAAAAAACCACACACAAAACAAACAAAAAAAAACAGCTCCAAAAAAACCAAACCAAAGTTAATCATGGAGTGGTTTTGATATGAAAAATACTGCAATTTGTTACTCGCTGTAAAACGTATCCTTAGAGATGGCATTTTAAAAACTGTTTTATAGGCATAGGGTGATGGGACTGTGGAACTTGATAACCCTGGACTGAAATTCTCAGACTAAAGTTGAAAACACAGCACTGTACCAGATACTAAGAAGGAGAAAAATAACTCTTACAGCTGAATCCAGGACAGCAATGAAGGGCAACTCATGTAGCAAAAGGAAGACAAAGACTCGGCAACATCTGAACGAGAGGAATTAGTACAGGAATTGCAGGAAGAAGAAGAGGTAACTTATCATTAAGTTATCCTGACCTCAACTGAGCTGCAGAATATACAGAAAGATTTCAGTCATCTTCCAGAGGAGCACATCACCTGGATGCTACAATGCTGGGACAATGGGGCTGATGGTGACCAACTAGAAGGTACTGAAGCCAAGCAGCTGGGATCACTTGCTAAGGAAGGGGGGATTGACAAAGCAATTGCAAAAGAGAAATGAGTGCTCAGGCTTTGGGGGCTGCTCTTGGCAGCTGTGAAGGAAAGGTTTCCCTACAAGGATATGTGCCGCTCAGCCAACTAGACCACAATAGAGAGGCATCCAGGCCCTGAGAGAATTGGCCATTCTAGAGATGATCTATCATAGGCAGAACGCCAGAAATGCATCCATAGATCCAGATGAAGTCAAATGTACATGACCCATGTGGCAAGTATCATCAGCAAACTTGCTGAGGGCACACTCAATCCCACTGTCCATGTCACCAACAAATGTTGAACAAGACCGGCCCCAACACCAAACCCTGAGGGACACCACTCATTACTTCATTACTGGTCTCCAATTCTTGATCCTGCCAGGCTCTGCAGAGAGACTGATGGTCAGTGGCATGAGGTTCAACAAGGCCAAGTGCCAGGTCCTGCATTTGGGCCACAACCCCATGCAACATTACAGGCTTGGGGAAGAGTGGCTGGAAAGCTGTTCAGCAGAAAAGGACCTGGGGTGCTGATTGACAGCCAGCTGAATATGAGCTAGATTGTGCCTAGGCAGCCAGGAGCTTCCTGGCCTGTATCAGAAATAGTGTGGCCAGCAGGGCCAGGGCAGTGATTGTCCCCCTGAAGTGTGGCCTCACCAGTGCCCAGTACAAATCCTGTGTTCAGTTCTGGGCACCTCACTTCAAGAGAGACATTGAAGTGCTGAAGCAGAACCAGAGAAGGGCAACAGAGCTGGTGAGAACAAGTCTGATGAGAAGCAGCTGAGAGAACCATGGTTGTTTAGTCTGGAGAAGAGAATGCTCAGGGGGGACCTTATCACTCTACAACTACCTGAAAGGAGGATGGAGCAAGGAAGTGGCTGATCTCTTTTCCCAGGTAGAGTAATAGGACAAAGTAATGGCCTCAAGCTGTGCCGGGGAGGTTTAGACTGGATATTAGGAAAAATTTCCTCACTGAAAGGGTAATCAGGCATTGAAACAGGATGCCCAAGGCAGTGGTGGAATCACCATCCCTGAAAGCACTTAAAGACTGTGTAGATGAGGCACTTAGTGACATGGTTTAGTGGTGGACTTGACAGTCCTGGGGTAAAGGTTGGACTTGATGATCTTTGAGTTTTTCCAACCTAGTTGATTCCATGAAAGCATTATTGCAAACAAGTAAGGGAGACCACTTCATGTCAACCAAAATGGTGATCCTTTTAGGTCACAAAACATAGGCTATCTAATCATTCAAACATCTGTTTATTACTACATTAAAAAGAAAAACTCTCTCATAATGTCATTTACATGTACAGAAAAATCTTATCAAGAAAATAGGCTTAAAAATATGAAAGCCTGTTAAGTGCTTTTACATCTTGTGCTGCTACCCAAGCTTTTTACTTCAGATCTTACATTAGGATATTTGCCTTTCAAAATGTAATGAATATTGCTTTTTCTTTTAAAAAAAATAATTACCTTAGGTTTTTCAACCTTGGCTGAATTTGAAGCCCACTGCACCCATGAAAGCAGAAGTACACTAAGCAGAATTTAATATTAGCTTGCTAACATGCTATGCAAGCTTTAAAGTTAGCTTGGTTTAATCCATTGCAAAGAAGCCCTCTCATCTGAGAATCAACTTTTTATGTCTGGAACAAGCATATACTGTATGTGTTACTTTTAAACTTGAAACCCACAGTTCTCATGAATGAGCCTGGTAAATCTGCACCATCAGTACAGACATTCAGATGAAGGAGTGATCATATAAAAATAATTTTAGTAATTCCTGTGTGGAATTAACTATCCTATAGTCTTATACTATGCAATTTGTTAATGAATATTTTATCCAGTTATTTTCCTGTTAACAATGTGGAATTACTATGTAATATGAAGTCATGCTATATTGGTTTACATGCAAACACACCTCTGACCTGCTATTCCCAACTTCCCACTGAGGAAAAAAAAAATTTGCAATAGCAAAACTTAAACACAACAAATGTGCACTGGAAATACCAGCTAAACTTTGATCAAAGACATGGAATGGCATGGAAACTTTATTAAAAGTCATAACTCATATGTTTAATGCCTCCAGGACATGAGATACTGGAAATGTAAGCATGCATGTTGTCACCTTTGTGGGAATTAAGCCAGAAAACTGAGTCCCCTGCAGAAAAACGCAAATGATGCTTCTCAGGTGTCCATTAGGAGCAAAATATTTTCAACATTCACCAACATTATAAATTAGTCATGCAGAAAAAAGAAATAATCAGAATTCTAACTATCTGGAAAAACCCATCAGCTTCCATTTGATATGAAATCACCAAGTTAAACTCATTAGGAATCCCACCATACACAGGAAGAAGTTATTAATCAGGCAGTAAGCAAAGCAACTTCATCTCAACTTTAGAGAAGGCAGAAACCCTATTTTTTTTTTTTTTTTAGGACAGACAAAATACAGGAACAGGAATCACATATAATGCTGCACCCCTAAAATCACTATTTGTGTATTGATTAGCTGTATTTTTGTGATGGCATACTATGTACTGCAATATGCCATAACAGATCCAAAAGCTATACATACACCAATAATCCACTAGAGATTTCACAAGAAAACTATGAGGCAACACCCAGACAGGATACTCTACCCTAATAGCAAAGCCATACTTTGCAGCAGTACAACTGAGCTGTCTGAGTACAGCACTCTGGGTTAACTCACAGCAATGGAAATGGAGAATTCCCATTCTATGAAAGTAGAGGAGCTGCAGCTAGAGCAGAGGCCTGCCATACCCATGAAAGCAGCACACTAATCAAACTAAGATTAGCTTGTTTTGAATCCAAACATAAGCAACTTCAAACAGCACAACCATATAAGCATTTCTATAAATGCAGGACTATCATTAGTAACAACATGTTGTAAGCCTTATACTAACTATGCAAGGCCCCAGTCCTAATCTAAAAAATCGTTATCAACTTGTTAGGAAAACTGGCTCAGTGAACTAGAACTTGGCACCACCAGCTGTCTCTTGTTATGACACACAATTTAAGCATGAGATACAGGACTTGAAAATATCAACAGAGACTAAAAGCAGAGGCTCCAGAATAATAAACAACTCAATGATCAATTACTGATCAGTGAAAAAGCACAGCCTCCAGAGCTAGGAAAACTACTGCTTTTGCTCTAAGCAGTAGCCACTATAGAAGGGGGAAGGAGCAACAAAAAAGAAACAGAAAAAAAAAAACCAAAACCAAAACCCAACAACCAAAACACACCCACCCCACCCCCAAAAAACACCCACAACAAACAAAACCCCAAACAAAACCCTAAACCCACCCACAACAACAAAAGAAAACAAAACAACAAAACAAAACCCAAAACAGCTGAGCAATTGGGCAATAACAGCCTGAGAAAGTAACAACCCCACTGGACTACCAACATCACACAGCATAAAGTGCAAGGAGCAGCAGCGAAGGATTAAAAATCACCTAGAAACTCAAGCATTTGATAAAATATGCCTGTAAACAAAAGTCCTAAATTGAGGTAGGGATGGCAGAAGATTCCATCCTAGTATCAACTGGGATAAAGTTAATTTTCTTCCTAGCAGCTGGTGCAATGCTGTGTTTTAGCTGTAGCCCAATAAAAATGCTGATAACACACCGATGTATTAGTTGATGCGCAGCAGCACTTACCCCAATCAAAGACTTTTCAGTATCAAGCTCTGCCAGTGAGGAAGGGCACAGGAAGCTGGGAGGAAACAGGACATCATGTGAAAAATCATGGCAGTCAGGTGAAGTTCCTGATGACTGGAAAAAGGGAAATATAACCCCCATTTTCAAGATGGGGAAAATGGATGAGCCGGGGAACTACAGACCAGTCACCCTCACCTCTGTGCCTGGAAAAATCCAGGAGCAGATACTCCCAGAAAGCAGGTTAAGGTACATGAAAAACAAGGTGGTTGGTGACAGCCAACATGGCTTCACTAACGGGAAAACCTGCCTGACCAACTTGGGGGCCCTTCTATGATGGGGATAGGAAACTGATGGACAGGGGTAGAGCAGTTGACATCATCTCCCTGGACTTGTGCAAACTGTTCAACACTGTCCCACACAACATCCTTGTCTCTAAATTGGAGAGACACCAGTTTGATGGATGGACCACTCAGTGGATAAAGAACTGCCTGGATGGCCACACACAAAGAGTTGTGGTCAATGGCTCAATGTCCAGCTGGAGACCAGTAACGAGTGGTGTCCCTCAGGGATTGGTGTTTGGAAAAGTCTTGTTCAACATCTTTGTTGGTGACATGGACAGTGGGATTGAAAGCGCCCTCAGCAAGTTTGCCGATGACACCAAGCTGTGTGGTTCGGTTGATAAGCTGGAGGGAAGGAATGCCATCCAGAGGGACCTTGACACACTTGTGAGGTGGGCTGATGACAACCTGATAAAGTTTAACCATGACAAGTGCAAGATCCTACACCTGGGTCAGAACAACCATAGGGACAGCAACAGGTTGGGAGGAGAAGGACTTGGGGGTGTGGGTTGATGAGAAACTTAACATGAGCTGGCAGTGTGCGCTTGCAGCCCAGAAAGCTAACTGTATCCTACGCTGCATCAAAAGGAGCGTGACCAGCAGGTCGAGGGAGGTGATCCTGCCCCTCTACTCTGCTCTTGTGAGACCTCACTTGGAATGTACAGTTCTGGTGTCCTCAACATAAAAAGGATATGGAGGTGTTCCAGTATCTGAAGGGGGCCTATAAGGACGCTGGGGAGGGACTCATTATTAGGGACTGTAGTGATAGGACAAGGGGTAACAGGTTAAAACATAAACAGCTCAAGTTTAGATTGGCTATAAGGAGGAAATTGTTTAAAGGTGGTGAGGCACTAGAATGGGTTGCCCAAGAAAGTTGTGAGTGCTCCATCCCTGGAGGTGTTCAAGTCCAGGTTGAACAGAGCCTTGGGTGACATGGTTCAGTGTGAGGTGTCCCTGCCCATGGCAGGGAGGGTTGGAACTAGATGATCTTAAGGTCCTTTCCAACCTTAACTAACCTATGACACCTGACCCAAAGTAGCCAAATGGGTATTCCATACCACTGCACATCATGCTCAGCATCGAAACTGAGGGAGCTTACCCAGAAGCAGGATCACTGCTTGTGTCAGACTGGGTATCAGTCAGCAGGTGGTGAGCAATTGCATTGTGCATCACTTGTTTTTTCTGAGTTTTCATGTCTTGTTTTGTTGCTCCCTATTATTATCATCATCAGTATTGTTATTGTTGGTATTCTATTATCACTATATTTTACTTGATTTCAATTATTAAACTGCTCTTATCTCGACCCACACCTTTTTACATTCCCCCCCCAGTCTCCTGCCCATCCCACTGGTGAGGGAGGGATGAGTGAGCAGCTGCATGGTACTTGGTTAATAGCCATGCTTAAACCATGACACAACTATCACAGAAGAATTTGCTGGGGTATATAATCATAATTTTAACACCAAATGTAAACACCAGAATTAAAGGCTGCTACAGCATCTGTGAGACATGCTCCACCATATGAAAATGCTCAGATATAACCAATGGGCAGGAATTATCCCTGAAGTACACATCAAATCAGTGACACTTAAAATTTAACTTTTATTTAAAAAGTGGGTGAATGATATTCTAATTGATAATAAATTGACAGAAGTACTGTTGGATTACAGCCCCAATTTCAAATGTGTGGTAACATATAATCATATTCAAGTACTAAACCAGCATTCTTCAGCAATATTAAGTAATCCTAGAATATTTAATACACATTGCTGATTTTCACACACACGCACAGAGTTCATGAGAAAGAATTCCATTATGATTAACAGTCACACTTAAGGTGATCTGAACACCTATTTTTCCACTTCTGACTTATTTCCTCAATACATACTAAAGGAAGGAATCTTCCATTTCTCCACACAGCCAAATAATTGCTTTTTGCTTGCCAAGGATATTAGCACTCTGTAGCACTCTGATAAATACAGGATAACATTCTGACATTTTCACTTTTAATATTAACCCATCCATTGCTGGTTCAGATAATGCAAAGACTAAGATTCATATATAAATTTGTACAGAGGATACAAATGCAACTTCTAACTGCCTCACCAACAGCAGCCCCATATCATTATCTCCTAGGTATCAACTCTTTCTCTCTTCTGTTGCTCTTTGACATTTTCCTCTCCAGAATACAATCACCTCAGGCCTTTCACATAGGAGTAAGCATTGCTGACCACACCTCTGTAGGGTTTCTTGGATGCACTGTCTAGACACTCCAATCAGACTTCTTTCCCATTTAACCAAGATTTTTCCACCAATCTGGATGTAACTGTTTTATTAAGGCACACACCAAAGCCTAAGTTACTAATTGCTTCATGTTCTAAATAAACCCCAATCTACTTAGGACTTGTATTCTGTTGTCCTGGGTTCAGCAACCACAACATCTTTGTCTTAGTTTCGTCATCTTTTCGGAAGCACTTCCTAAGCCTAAGGAAGCACTTTATAAAGTTACATAAAATGATTTAATTAAATGCTCATTACTTCATACAAAACCAGATTGTTTTCCAACCTCAGATGGTTGGAAACAATATTTCTGCATGCAATTAGCAATTTTTACAAATTTATTGCTATGGTATTTCTACCCAGGGCATGGATTTATAGCTTAGCTTATTAATAAAAGCTTTCACCAGCTGAAAGCTATCAGTTTCCATTCAAATTAACTAGCAGCTGACAAACATACCAGTCCATAAGTCACAATGACATCATTCTATTATCATAAGCAGGTCTGTTAGCAAGATCAAAGTTCAGAGCAGTAGCTAGAAAAAGCTAATCCAAAGTTGACCCACATTAATCCTCTAAGTAGGTCCACTTCTAAACACTACCACTCCAACTGGTTCTGAAATTGTATTAAATTGCGTAAAATATGAAATGCAACATCAAGACACCAATGCACTACTCATATTATGATGACTTTCTTGAAAATGTGTTTTGCGAGATATAATTCTTCATGCTACTAGTGCTTTAAACAGTATTGCTAAGAATATTTGTTTGAAGACATAGGTTAAAAAAAAAACAAAAAAAGCCACAACATTCAATTTGCTACTGAACAGCTATCAAACCAGAAGCATTTATTCTAAAACTCTGGCTTAAAAGAATAACTTCTGAAAAATAAGAAATAAAAATAATCACATGGCAGTTTCAGAAGTAAATTTCTATACCCTAGAAACACATGAAATTGCCCAATAGTATTTCTGAACCTCTAACACACAGCAATCACTAACTGCAGCTAGAAATAAGCAACATGAGTTCACCAGGTTTCAGAGATGCCATTTCAAGCTACAATCAAACAAACTGTCAAATATCTCACAAGTCACAATCCCAAATGAAAACAGAACAACTAAAATACTGGGAAGGAGGCATGCACCTAGAAGTAGTTTCAGTGTTACACACTTCCTAGTCAAAAGATAAGTAGCTCACAAACCTCCCTTTACAAAGGGCAACATACCGAAACAGTCCAAAAGCAACATCAGCATCACTATAATCTCTTTGCCACAACAACTGGAATTCAAACTGCTGAGATGTGCTCTACAGCACACTTCGAGAAATCCCTTGCCACCACCTTCCTGTCTCTGCCTGGTTAAGCCTCTCACTAGTGAATTAGATATCTTTTTGGAAGTCATGATCAGAGGCTGGTACCTCTACAAACAGAACACTTCTAGATACTCCTGCTGTGTACCATATATTCCTGAATAAGTCAAATCTTGAACAAGTTTTAAAAGTTTAAGCAGCTTTAAAAAGAGCTTTAAAAGAAATTTTAGGCTGAGAAAGTTGGGGCTGTTCAGCCTGGAGAAGGCTGAGTGGAGACCTCATAGCAGCATTCCAGTATCTGAAAGGGGCCTACAAGGATGCTGGAGAGGGACTCTTCATTAGGGACTGTAGTGATAGGACAAGGGGTAACGAGTTCAAACTTAAACAGGGAAAGTTTAGATTGGATATGAGGAAGAAGTTCTTTACTGTAAGGGTGGTGCGGCACTGGAATGGGTTGCCCAGGGAAGTTGTGAATGCTCCATTGCTGGCGGTGTTCAAGGCCAGGTTGGACAGAGCCTTGGGTGACATGGTTTAGTGTGAGGTGTCCCTGCCCATGGCAGAGTGGTTGGAACTAGATGATCTTAAGGTTCTTTCCAACCCTAACTATTCTATGATTCTAATTAGGTAATTGTTTTACTTTTTAGATGACTGCAATACCCATCAGACATCTAGATGTAGAAATTTGCCTTTTCTTCACAATCTTTTTTCCAAAATACACACAGTTTATGCAATCAGTAGTCTTTTTCCAAACTAAAGTGTGTTTTGAAAAAGTTCTATTTGTAAGCTGAATATTAGTAAGAAGATGAAGCTTCTTGTCATCCCCAATTCAGTTTTAAAGCAAAACATTTGGTGGAATAAGAGCATAAATAGTAAGATTTAATGCTACTGCTCTAGGAAGTTATGTGCTACACAAGTCCAGCTACCACCACCCCCTCCCCATCAAATAATTCTACTGACTATTTAACAGTAACACAGAAAAACAAAAGCATCCTTTTTGGCAAGTATTATTAATAATACATATCATAATTAAGCTACCAAAAGGGGTGGGTTTTTTCTTCTTCTAAGGTCAATTCATCTTTATGAGATTACACTTATATGCAGGCTCTTCATTCTTACCAGCATAATACTGGACCTTTTAGCATTAGGCAAAACCAGCACCACAGTTTACAGGAGGAAACACACAGTAGAACATTATCTTCCGGAAATGTTGTACAGAGTCATGTTCAGAAAGTACAAAGAAATAACTACCCTCTTCCTAGTACAAAGTGTAAGGAATGTGATGAATGCTGCCTCCTTTGGGACATTGGTCTAGGGTCTTAGGCTAACCCCTGTGAAAACTCTGCCTCCTCCAACAGCAAACTGTATCCCCACCCACAGAAACCTCTAAGATAAGACATGAGAAGCTGCTTACTGCAGTCTCAAATGAGAACAGCTTTTCTTAACTCCTTGCCCTGCTCCACAGTGTTGCACTAAGGTCATTAAGTTAATATTAAGCAACCTGACAGAATTTGACATACCCATATTTGCTTTCATCAGACATTAGCCTACAAATATGTAACACTCCAAAACATGAAAAGATAACACTGAAATAACTCTTTACCGTGATCACAGCCCTGCTCAGACAGATAGAGCCTCTGCAGCCATACTGTGTTTCATCTTCAGACTTGTAATAACTAAGTGTGCTGCTTTTCAGAACTACCCAACGATCCTGCCACCCATGAATGTAGTTGGTCCACTGTAAAAAAAAATAATAAAAATTCAAAGATCAGCTAATAGAAAGGCAACAATAAAAATAGTTTGGCTGATGTTTCTCAGGCTTTAAGCACCAAAAAAAACCACAAACACCCACACTAACGCCTATAAAAGTACTTCCCAACTGAGAACTTCTATCCCTCTTCTGTCCAGAGCTCTCAAGTCAGTTTACAAACTCCTGGAGGTACTAAAAACCAGCTTTTTCAAATAAAAAATAAAATAACAGGCACCTTAACTGCAACTGCATTGCCAAAACAACTTAAATTAAAGGAAATAAACATACTGATGACAAATGGGGGTAGGGGTGTGTGGTGTAAATAAGGAATAAAACGCTAATCACTAAGGTGAGTTTATTCATTTGATTTAAAAATCAGGAGTTAGACCAAAAGTCAAGCTTAAGCAAAACATTAATTTTATATAAAAAGTTAATTTCTACAAAAATGATTTTACCGAAGTATCTAGCTCTCTTCATATAAATAAAAACACACCATTATCCCACCAGTACAGTATATAACTACTACAGTGCCTAGAGCAATCAATTCTTTATCAATTTAGTATTTTCTATAGATATTGCTTTAGGTTTTAATTCCTAACCACTTTCTAAGATGATACTTGCTAATCAGCAGGCATACAATCATCCTTTTGTTATTCAGATTTTTCTAAGCACTCCATATCCACAGATGGAATGAAAGGGATATTCTAGGAACAAGTCCTGGATTCATTAAAAAAAAAAAATTTCATGACTGGAAAGAGTTAGCAGAATCTATCACCAAAAGTAGAGTGCTGCCCCATTACAGCTGTTTTCTCAGCATCCAGGGCTGTTTATGGATCTCAGTATTCCATGACCCGTGCCTTGCCTTATTGGGTAAGAAAGGAAAGAAATTCAAAACACAGTGCTTTAATTCTAAAGTTATTTCGACATTACTTTGAAAGCATTTCCTGTAAAAAAATATCTGCTTCCAAGCTTAACAATTCAATAATCAAGTTTGAAGCACTCCTAGTTTCCCAGTACCATCCAACACATGCTTGCAAGTCATTTTATTTTCAATGATAAAAGAGTAAAAAAGTATTTTTTAAAGAGGAAAAATAAGCTTCCTCTCACTCCTCCCCACCTCCCATATCTCTTGCTGCAGGAGTATTTTATTGCCCCGTTTTGATACTTGGACTACAAGTTATGTTGCTCTTGTGCTGAGGCCTGCTCCTGGGAAGTCACCACGGGCTGCGTCTGCCTTCAGGAGCTCTCAAGACAAGAAATCGGGATGCCGCGGGCCCAACCCTCAAGCGGGCCCACCGCGAGCTTCGGCCAGGAGCCTGAGTGGAGAAGACACCCTCTCCACACACACCCGGCAGCCCCCTCGCGGGCTTCGTTCTCTAGAAGCTCATGTCAGACAACCAGCGAGATCAGTACGGAGGGGGGTGGCAGGGACTCCAAAGGCCGGGCGCCAACACCTCCCTCAGCCAGGGCTGAAGTCGCACCCGCGGCTCTTCTTTCCCAAGAAAGTGTTTCCACACACCACTTCTCAGGGGTAAGCAGGGTCGCGCTGCACAGATGTGGGGGTAAATACGCGACACCCCCCCCCCCCAACGCCCATCGAGAACGTGGCTAGTGCCCCCCGGCTGAGGGAAGGGGTGTGGGCGGTTCGCGCCAGACGCCAGAGCAGATTCCTCGCCATCAGAGGGCGACTGCCTCGGCCATACCGGCGTCTCTCACACCCCCCCCAGGCCCCTCAGTCTGGTCGCCCAAAGCGGTGCGGTGAGGAGCAAACGAGATTGACAACCCCCCAGCCAGCTGCAGGGGAAAGAGAACGTAGCATGGAGAAGTAAGAGGCCACTGGGCACAAATTGCAGAGGAGGAAAGGCAGTTTACCTTGCTGAGCACCCCGCAGAGCTCAACAGGCAGTCCAAGCTCGGTCTCGGGGTCCTCTTCGGAGCTGGAGGAATTACAACTCTGATTGTCTGACATAACAGAACAGGAAAGGGCCAAGCAACCCCACCCCCCACAGCAGCAACCTCAGCAGCCGCCGCCTCCTCCTGGTGCTGCTACTTGAAGGATCAGCAGGCTCTATCTGAGCAGCACCGCCCGCCCTTGCCAGAGACCAGCTGGCGCCGAGGCAAACAAGCTTAAACTCTCTCCTCACTATAGCTCCACAGCCCCTACTCTTAACAAGAGCCACAAGGCTGTGGTAGCTAGAAAAGGAAGATCAAATACGTATCTGCTTGCCGCACACTTCGCTTAGAGCACAGCCACCGCCAGCACTAGCTAACGTAAGGCGAGTGCTCCGTATCACCATTTATCAGCTCCGCCTCTCACCTTCCCTCCCATCTCCACTAGCCGGGCCGCGCGGCGCCTGCAGGGAGTTGTAGTCTTTTGCACAGCTGTAAGCCTAGCCACAGTTGGTTCCCGGAGACATAATGTGTTGCAGCGGAAAGCCGCCATTTTGGTTTTGTCCTTTCTGTAGCGCTACCGTTGGGTTACACCTCTGTAACCTGAGACAAGGAGACACAAAAGCACAAAATGTAATCAGTTCTAAGTAACGTTAAGTTTGATGGCTTTGTAATGGAAAATAACAAGTGTTTGAATGTAGTTGACATAGTTTTAGGTCCTTAGGACCTTAGTACAAAAAGTGTAAGAAAAACAATAGGAAAACAGGACCTGGGGATAGGGAGTATCTGAGACTAGCAGATGTCTAGGATGGGCACAGTTAAACTAACTGATAAGTGGGACAGGATGATTGCTATGTTAATTGTAATAAATGTAGACCATTAATTTGCTGAAAGTTGTAATAATGAAGAAAAGCACTAAGGGTTTGTACTCATTATAGCTGAGCAGTCACATACGGTGTGTATATGATAACTATGTAACCATTAGGTTAGATAAACCCAAATGTCCCTGAACATAGTGTCCAGAAATGCTGATACAGCTACAAAATGGTGTTAAATTACAGAAGGGCCCCAATTATGCTGGGCTGCATCCTGCCCCTTATCTACAGGGCTGTAAATTCCCAAGGACAGTCAAGAGGGGGGGTGGAAGAACCAGCAAAGGACATGCGCGAGGAAAGAAAGTAAAAAGTTCAACCTCAAGAAGTCTGTATAAAGATCACTGAGGAAGACTCTTACTTCATCCCGAGACCCTCGCCCAAGACCACCAGGAAGCAGTGCGCATGCGAGAAGGACTTGTAAAATTAGTTAGCATACGAAGCGGGAGCAAATTTCTTTATTACGATATCCTAATGAATATGCATGTATAGGCTCTATAAAAGAAGTAACTGTGTAATCCTCGGTGTGCGTGTTGGTGGAGCAGTGACTCCCGGCACACCCAGCGCTGCTTTGTTTATTGCCTTTTTGTATTAAAATACAATAAATTACCTTTGATTTTATAATTGGACTACGATCATTTATAACATAATGAACCCATTAAGTTGGTGTAAACATCTACTGGGGAGTATCCGGGACTGGCAGATGTTATAAACGCTGTTATAAACGCCAATTTTGTTATAAAAAAACCCAAGGTCAGCACTGACATTAGCAGCCAATTGCTTTATTGTGCTCATTGATGGGAGATAAGCAAGCAGCGCTGGGTGCACGGGGAGTCATCACTCCACCCAAGCCGCACACCGAGGGGTTAAGAGAGCAGATATTTATTACACACAAACATACAAATTCAGTAGGTTTCCGAGAGAACAGCAGGGATGTTACAATTAGTTTAGGTACTCATTATCATAAGTCTCCTCCCTTTTGGCGCTTGCGCACTGCCCTCCGATGGTCGTGGGCAGGGGTCTTCAAGATGAAGTAAGCAGTCTTCCTCAGGRTGCACTTTTCASCTTTRGCACRRTTGRATGYCCYWGTRRTCMCAATTAGCTGAAACCAGCCATACTGKCGAGTTTCTGACAACTGGTAAAGATTTAGAGCAGTGTGTCTTYCTTACAAGAGATAAGCAACACCATAYGGGCAGATAAGGAGTGTTTGAAGCTTAGCAGATGCCCAGGAGGCACTGTTTTCAGGCTGACTGCTAAGTAGAAGGGCTACTAAATCTTATTATCACATCACAGACTTACAACACAAACATTGTTCTCTAAATTAGGCTGAAAGTATTTTAACCCATGTTATCCAAACACTTAATTTTCTTTTACCCAAAGAAGTAAGGGATGGCGACTTTTTATTAATATTGCCTTAGCTATGTGGATATAATAGCTCAGTTTCCCGTATAGTTACTATTCTGCTCCATATTAATGGTTTCTCGTTTCATGAATTTTCACACCATATTTTGTAACAAACTATCATTTCTCTATTTTCTTTTTTAACAAGAATCATAGTCTATTCTATCACACAGATGTCCAGGATGGGAGCAGTTAAACTACCTGATAAGTAGAAGGACGTGATTGCTATGACTGTAATGTTAATTAAGCTGGTGCTTCAAAGACTGACAGCAGTTATGAAGATTGTTGGAAGAAGTAAACTGTGGATGAAGGGATAGAAATAGTTAATGAAACAGATTCAGGCTTTATCACCCTGGTCAGGCTTTACCCCTGGGAACAGTGAAGAAAACACCAGGTGCTGTTGCCCAGGTCTAGTCTAAGCCTTGGGAAATGTAAAGACAACAATGAAGGGTAAAGATTGGTTAGCAAAACAAACAGGACAGTTTGCAAGACAAAGCAGGATGTGCATCTCAAAGACAGAACAAACAATGTGAATATTTGTAACCCTTAGTAGTTTTGCTAAATCGGGATGATAAGGTGCCAGGTGCCATGGTTTAAGCCTCTCAGCCATGCAGTTTTGCTCACTCACTCCCCTCTCTTTCTTCCCCCTGCTCCCGGAGGGATGGGAAGGAGAATCAAAAGAATGCAACTCCCACAGGTTGAGATAAGAACAGTTTAGTAACTAAAGTATAACACAAGACCACTACTGCTACCAGAACAGAAATCACTACTGATACCACCAATAATAATAATGACCAGGGAAATACAAGGGAAAAGAATACAATCGCTCACCACCCGATACCCAGCCCAACCACGCAGTGCACCCCCACCCTTCCGGGTCTCTCCGCTCTCTGCTTCACATCCTGGGCATGACGTGCTGTGGCATGGAATACCTCTTTCATCAGTTTGGGTCAGGTGTCCTGTCTCTGCTTCCTCCCAGCTTCCCCCCTTCCCTGGCAGAGCATGAGGCTCAGAAAGTCCTTGGCCAGACCAAAACATTACCAAGCAGTAACTGAAAACACAGGTGTTATCAGCGCTGCTCCCAGGCCCAAAATCAAAAACACAGCGCTGCACCAGTGTCGTGGTTTAAGACTAACTCACACAGTCTCTCTCTCACTCACTTCCCCCTCTTTCTTCCCCCCACTCCTGGGTGGATGGGAAGGAGAATTGAAAAGAATGCAACTCCCACAGGTTGAGATAAGAACAGTTTAGTAACTAAAGTATAATACAAGATCACTACTGCTACCACCAATAATAATAATGACAAGGCAAATACAAGAAAGAATACAATTTCTCACCACCTAAAACCAAGCCCGACCACGCAGTGCACCCCCACCCTTCTGCGTCTCTGCTCTCTGCTCTCCATC
>CABHOG010000126.1:433959-450312 GCA_902168055.1 Aratinga solstitialis | reverse complement strand
TGCGTGGTCGGGCTTGGTTTTAGGTGGTGAGAAATTGTATTCTTTCCTTGTATTTGCCTTGTCATTATTATTATTGGTGGTAGCAGTAGTGATCTTGTGTTATACCTTGGTTACTAAACTGTTCTTATCTCAACCTGTGGGAGTTGCATTCTTTCGATTCTCCTTCCCATCCCTCCGGGAGTGAGGGGAAGAAAGAGGGGGGAGTGAGTGAGAGAACGGGCTGCGTCATTTACGGCTTAAACCACGACAATGAGGTAAGAATAGCAGAGATGATATATTAAGAGGCCATTTGGTCTGATATTAAGCTGGAACTAAGAGAAGAAGGTATCATTTTCTGAGACATGTTTTGGATTTGATCCTCTTTTTGCCACTACCTTTAAACCAGAAAAGAAGGAAAAACATGACATTCCCTGCGCTTCTTACTGAATTCTGCACTTCCAGTCCTAAAAATGGGTATAGAATATGTTAGCATTCTTGTCATGAGATTTCTGTCCAGCTCCTTGTGCCAGGCCATTATCATATGACTAAAGAAAAAAATCCACAAACCAGTTACTTTAGAGCGAAATCACTTTTACAGACATTACAGTTTATCAGTTTATTAGCAAATTTATCATTAGGTCATTCTGCCGTTTTAATCTAGTTAAATTCTGAACCTATGTCTCAAAACGCTCTTGGCAGAAATCAGTGTTGTTGTTTCAATACAGGCAGTTTTTATGATTTTTTCTTCAATCAAAGAGTATGGAGTTCATTTCAGTTGTGATATGTGTTAAAAGTTCTTTGCCAAAAAGGGAAAACACGCAGTGTAGATAGCCATTAGAAAAGACCTGCAAGTTTGGTTCCTTTCTAAGAAGGGAAAATGGATACATCATTCCAAAGAAAATTGAAGCCCATAAATTAAATCAGTCTCTAACCCACAAGATGGTCAATGTACATGAAGACATAATGTAGGGTACTACTGTATTTCTTGTACTGTATGAAGAACAAGAAATGTTTTAGTATGAAGGAAGCATCAGCCTTTCAAAATCTGAAGACTGGGGGGGGGGGAGAAGCAACAATATACTAAGCATACTATTTTGCGTTGAACTTTACCTGCCTTATAAAATAAAATAACTGCTGGAAAAAAATGCTTTGTAAAGTGAAATAAAATGGAGCTTCATTGATAAACAAAGCACCAAAAGAATACTGACAACACTTCATCTTTTTTACAGAGAATATGTAATAGAAATTTAATAATAGAAAAGATGTTACATCCTTACTGCACTGTAAGGGGATATACTGGACTGGGAGCATTTAATAAGTTTGACTTGATCTCAGTAATTAGTTTTTCCATTTATTCTGTGTATGATTGAAAAGAGCAGTGCTAGAGCTCATTCACAGAACTTTGAGGATTTAGTGATGAAGTGTTTTACTTATGCATTTGCTAAAGTTATAGGCACTTCAGGCCTCAATTTTTAAAAATTTGTTTTCAGTTTAAAACAAATTTTAAAGAAAAAAGATCAGATTTAATTTAACTTGCAGCAGACACACGCAACCAAGATGATTACTTTGCTAGCACAAACATTGCAATGAAAATATAAAAACAAAAAAGGAATGTACTTTTTCAAGTAATTTAAGTAAGAATAGAAAAGAAAAAAACACTGTAATATTTCTATTTGGATGGGTAGATTTTTAGTCATAGTATCTAAAGCTATTAAGTTAAAAATGCATTGAGAAATAACACTTTGGGAATACTCACCATGCTGCTTTTAATGTAGTCTACTGCTTTTTTTGTATCCATGCCTGACCAGTTACTGAGCATGTAGCAGATGCAGGAAGCACAGTATACAAACCTCATATCATTCTCACTTCCTTCCAGCGCTGCACAGAAACTGAAAGAAAGGTTTCTTTCATTATACATTTTATAGCCTGTTACATTAGATGATTCAGAGAAAATTCCAGGAATAAACTTGCCAACAAAGTTTTCAAGTTGACAAGCCGGTATTCTTTATTGTGGCGCTGGAAGAAAGAGGGGGGAGTGAGTGAAGGAAACAGAGTGAGCTATAGAGGCTTAAACCACGACAGTTTCCCACATACATACAAAAATGTGATGGTGGTCTTTGAGAGTCGTTTACTTCTTCCAACAATCTTCATAACTGCTGGCAGTCTTTGAAGCAACAGCTTAATTAACATTACAGACATAGCAATAATCCTGCCCTTCTACTTATCAGTTAGTTTAACTGCTCCCATCCTGGACATCTGCTAGTCCCAGATACTCCCCAGTAGATGTCTACACCAGCTTAATGGGTTCATTAACAGCACAAACACAGCAATCACCCTGTCCTTCTACCTATCAGTTAGTTTAACTGTGCCCATCCTAGACATCTGCTAGTCCCAGATACTCCCCATCCCCAGGTCCTGTTTTCCTATTGTTTTTCTTACACTTTTTGTACTAAGGTAAGGACCTAAAACTATGCCAACTACCTTCAAGCACTTCAGTTATTTTCCTTTACAAAGCTATCAAACTTAACCTTACTTAGAACTGATTACATTTTGTGCTTTTGTACCTCCTTGTCACATAAAAAATACAGAAAGCATTTTAGGAATTGCATTATTTTTCCTTTTAAAATACATTAGTTACTTCCATTTATAGAATTCACATGAATGCAACTCAAAGCTACATTAATTTTCTTTTCAGAAGATGTGATTCTAACCAAGCTAAGCAAAATTAATAGAACTATTAACAGTTAGTGGCTTGGATAATATTATTTCCAGTGATGTCATGACACTGGACTTTATCCAAATATGTTAATGTTTACATTCTTTCATGTATCACAGTATACAACTATGCATGAGTTACTGTTGTAGAATCTACTGTTCTTATCAGAATTCTTTTCCTCCCTAGAAATTGATTTGGAAAATACACCAGGAACAAACTTGCCAACAAAGTTTTAAGTTGACAAGCAGGTATTCTTTATTGCGGCACCGGCAGACACGGGGGAGAGCTCCTCCTAACATGTGTCCCTGTATTGCTTCACAAGCTGACCTTATACAGCTGCTGGGCATACATACATATTCATGAGGCTACGTATGGATTACATCATTTTCCAGRAAGTTCCCCGCATGCGTACAAAAATGTGGTGGTGGTCTTTGAGGGTCGTTTACTTCTTCCAACAATCTTCATCACTGCTGGCAGTCTTTGAAGCACCAGCTTAATTAACATTACAGACATAGCAATCATCCTGTCCTTCTACTTATCAGTTAGTTTAACTGCAGCCCATCCTGGACCCCTGCCATTCCAGATACTCCTTATCCTTATGTCCTGTTCTTCTAGTCTGGTTTTCTTCCACTCATTTTGTACTAAGGTCATAAAGGCCTAAAACTGCATCAACTACGAGGGTTTATCTTATACAAGAATTCTCAATATGTTCTCTAGCTGTACTCTATTTTTTTTCTGTGTATCATGTACCTCAGTAATTTTCCATTGCTACTGTTACAAAGCCATCAAGCTTAACATTACTTAAAACTGATTCTAAAGGTTTATATATTTCATTTTGTGATTTTGTGCCTCCCTTGTCTCAAAATCTTCATAGCTCACATGGCTTTCCTGCCCAACTTTAGGATCAGATTCCCATGTATGTATAAATGTAATTGCTATCTTTACAATTTCTAATATATGTGGTGAAAATTACTGGCTACTGCTCGCTGTTGCAAAAATAGGACTCCACTCCATTACTCTTAGTTACTTTGGGTATAGCAAAGGATATTCTTGGGAACCAGGACACTTAAGTTGTTACAGTGTTGTGGTTTACATCTTCATCCCATACTTAGGTAACAAGTGCCTTGTATGTTATCTAGATACTTCAAATTACATTAAGCCAAGGTAAAATATACATGCAACTACACACATTTATTCATGAAATTTAAGAAGAGACAATCTATTTTTCTTGTTTAGTTAATAAAAGGTATGGATGAAGAAATAAAAGCTAAGTCTAGTATACTAGGGTAACACCAGACAAGTTTCCCTTTCCCTCAATCTGTCCGCTTTGTTGTTTCCATCTGGACAAGATGTTATGTCAGGTTCCAGCCTTTGTGCATCCTTCCCCTTTGGTGCAGTAAAAGTTGTTTTAATAGGTATGAAAATGCCTGTTGTACTAAAAGTCAACTTCTGACCAAGTAGCAATTGTGCCCCATAGAGGTGCAAAGCACTTTCCCTCTGGTGGCTAGCTGGCACTCTTCAACTGGGAATACAAAATGCAGGATCAACTATACGAGGTATCAATCTGTACATTAAAACCGTAGATGATACAAACATGTAGAACAGGTTAACTGTGTTCAGTTTATTACTGTAATTAGGCATGATGACAAGCAACCACTTCAAGTGATGCACAGAATCAGACTCTACAACTCAAGGAGAGTTATAAAGCTGGTATGTTTTGTACGGCACCAGGTGCAAGGGGGATCGCTCCTCCTAACTTGCACACCGAGAGGTTAAGCAAGCAGTTATTTATTACACACGAGCATGCATATTCATTAGGTTCCCGAGAGAGCGGTGGGGATATTACAATTAGCTTAGGTACTCATTATCACCAGTCTCCTCCCTTTTGGTGCTTGCACACTGCCCTCCGATGGTTGTGGGCAGGGGTCTTCAAGATGAAGTAAGGAGTCTTCCTCATGTGGGCAGGGGTCTTCAAGATGAAGTAAGCAGTCTTCCTCAGGGTGCACTTTTCACCTTTGGCACAGTTGGATGCCCCAGTAATCACAATTAGCTGAAACCAGCCATATCTGCAAGTTTCTGATAGCTGGCAAAGATTTAGATCAGTGTGACCTTCGTACAAAATTTATTGCAGGCAGGACAGGATGGGCAGACAAGGACTATCCTAAGCTAGCAGATGTTCAGGAGTCACTGTCTCCAAACTAACTGATAAATTAGAAGAATGGTAAGAAAGAATTCACTTATTAGAAGGATAAAAAGCAATAATCACTCTTGTTAGTAAGACTACTAAAATCTGTTATCGCAACACAGACTTAAAACACAAACTTTGTTCTCTATCTTAGACCTAAGTTAAGTTAAAAGTATTTTTACCCTATATTTTCCAGGCACTTGCTTTCCTTATATCACAAGATGCTAGCAGGTTTGGGGCAACTCATTCCTAACTCCTTTCACTTGAATAAACTTTTAACAACAAAAATAGTACAAAATATAATAGGAATGCATACAGCGGTGGTAGAAGCACCCTCACATGCTAGAAGATGCTGCAAATGTAAGTAGACCAACAAATCCATGTATACATACATTAAAATTTAGCCCATTAAAGTCAGTCTGTTGCTATAAGCAACAGGAAATTGTAGATCAAAAAGTTCATGGCCAAGGTCATGGAGCGGTTCCAGGCCGCTCTAGACCAGGAGGAAGCTGGTGGAGGAGGCCCCGACAGAGGCGCAGCTGAGCCTGGCAATGGCAGCACGGAGAGCAAGGTGGTCGAGAGCAGAGAGGGCGCCTTGCAGCTCCACCAAGGGGAAGGCCCCGACCAGGCCGCAGCCTCCATCGCGGAGGACGACGATGAAGAAGGTCTGGAGGCCACCGATGGTGACGCCATGGAGCTAGGCGAGGAGAAAGGCGAGCGGCCGGGAGCTGGTGACAGCCCCATAGAAGAGGAGGCAGGTGGCGAGGAGAAAGGAGATGGAGCATGAGGTTGAGAATGGAGACAACCAGGGTTTCCAAGAAGAGAAGGATGTGGCCAGGGATGCCATCGGGCACTGGGAGCAGCAGCACCTGCAGCTCCTCCAGCTGCGCGGCGCTGCCAAGAAAGCCCCCAGCAACAGCACTGGCAACGCCTCGAGGCCCCCGGCAGAGGCGGCCTCCGGCCCGGCAGGCCCACCAAGCAGGTGTAACAGCAGAAGAAAGCGGAAGGCAGTGGCGGTCACCCCGGGGCACAGGCCGCTGGGGGAGATACTACTTTATTATTTTTCAATTGCTGAGGCAAGTAGCTCGAGAGAGGACGCCTTCAACACCGGAGTGGGGGGAAGCTCAGCATCCAGAAGCCTCAATTCAGAGCGGCAAGAAAGAACCCCAAAACCACAGCCAGACTTGCCTGGGAGCCAGCAGCTCAGCTGACGTGAGCAGCTGACTCACAGGGGGCGGTGCCAGGAGGGGCAGCACCAGCCCTGACTGGTTAAAAACCCGCCCCAGAGAGTGCAAGTGACTAGGAGGTGAAAGTCAGGGCATGGTGTGGCGGTTAGCACAGGTAGGGCGAGCTGGCAGGCGAACGGGATGGTGAGCACTCGCCTCATGACCAGGCCCCGGTCTGGGAGCTCTGCTCTGGCTGCCCCGGTGGTGGCCAGCGTARGCACCCAGACAGAGCAGATGAGAGGGGAGGCTGCAGCGCAGAGCTCGAAGTGTAGAGAGTGCCTGCAGTGGTTTCTTGAGGCGAGGGTGCACAATGGRCAGGGCTGCACTCGGTGTGCCCTGGTAGAGGTCCTCCTGCAGCAGGTGCCTGAGCTGCGGACCACTGTCAATAGGCTAAAAGATGTCAGGGACGCTGAGAGGAAGCAGGACTGCTTGCTCCAGGCCCAAACTGTGCAGGGGCCTCAAACATCCCTCATAGCTAATGGAGGAAAAAACGAGGRCATTAACCCAGGAAGCTGGGAACTACTAACAAAAAAAAAGGAACAAAGAAAGGAGGAAGAGGACAATTAAAAGCAAGGGGCTTGCTCCTAAATCTGATGTCCCCAACCAGAACAGCTTTGCTGTCCTGCAGGGAGCTAACGAGGAAGCACACACCTTGCCACATGAACAACTGGCTGATGCACCAGTGAAGAAGATCACTACTGGTGCTGCCAGGAAAAAGCGACGGGTCGTAGTAGTAGGGGACTCTACTTTGAAAGGCACAGAGGCACCCATCTGTCGGCCTGACCCAGTCTCAAGGGAGGTGTGTTGCCTACAGGGGCTCGGATCAGGGATGTTGCAGAGAGGCTACCTGTTCTAGTAAGTCCCACTGACTATTACCCACTTCTAGTCATCCATGGGGGTGCTAGTGATATAGGTAGCAGTAGCCTGGAGAACATAAAGAAGGGCCACAGAGGTCTGGGAGAGGTGGCTAGGGGCTCTGGAGCTCAGATTGTCTTTTCATCAGTTCTCCAGGATACAGGGCAGGACCTTAAAAAGGCTAGGAAGTTTGGCCAGGTTAATAAATGGTTAGAAGGGTGGTGCTATAGTCAGGGGTTTGGGTATCTTGAACACAGGACTCAATTTAGTAGTGCAGATCTACTGGGGGCTGGTGGAGCCGGTCTGAAAAAGAAGGGGAAGAGTGGATTTGGGAGGAGGCTTGCCAGACTGGTCAAGGATGCTTAAAACTAGATGTGTTGGGGGAGGGGGGCATCATTCCATCCCAACACACCCAGTCACTTGTCAGCACCTATAATAAATGCTTGGAGCGATGTAGAGGCATTTTAGCCACTCCAGCCAATGAGCCGGCTTCATTTGGTGCTCGGCTCAGATGTCTCTATACAAACGCCCATAGCATGGGGAACAAACAAGAGGAGTTAGAGATGTGTGCACATGTACAGGGGTACGATATCATAGGCATCACAGAAACATGGTGGGATGGCTCCTATGACTGGAGTGTTGGAATGGAAGATTATAGGCTCTTTAGAAAAGACAGGCCCATCAGAGGGGGAGGGGGAGTTGCTATTTATGTCAGTGATTGGCTGGAGAGTATGGAACTCTGTCTGGGGACAGGTGGTCAGTCAACTGAGAGCTTGTGGGTCAGGGTCAAAGGGAGGAAAGCAATGGGGGAAATTACTGTGGGGATCTGTTACAGACTGCCTGATCAGGAGGACTCGGTGGATGAAGCACTCTATAGATGGATAGGAACAGCCTCATGCTTGCAGGCCCTTGTCCTCATGGGGGACTTCAACCACCCTGATATCTGTTGGAGGGACGGTACGGCCTAGCACAAGCAATACAGGAGGTTCCTCGATTGTGTGGAAGAGAACTTCCTTCTGCAAGTAATAGAGGGGCCAACAAGAAGAGGTGCCATACTTGACCTTGTGCACACCAACAGTGAGGGGCTGGTTGGAAATGTGATGCTCCAAGGCAGCCTTGGTTGTAGAGATCACGAGATGGTCATGTTCGAGATACTCAGGACAGTGAGAAGAGCATGCAGCAAGCTCACTACTATGATGGGGCTAGGGAACTGATGGACAGGGGTAGAGCAGTTGACGTCATCTACCTGGTCCTGTGAACAGAGTTCGACTCTGTCCCMCACAATATCCTTGTCTCGAAATTGGAGAGACATCAATTTGATAGGTGGACCACTCAGGGGATAAAGAATTGGCTGGATGGCCACACGCAAAGAGTTGTGGTCAATGGCTCAATGTCCAGCTGGAGACCAGTAACGAGTGGTGTCCCTCAGGGATCGATGTTGGGAACGGTCTTGTTCAACATCTTTTTCGGTGACATGGACAGTGGGATTGAGTGCACCCTCAGCAAGTTTGCTGATGACACCAATCTGTGTGGTTTGGTTGATAAGCTGGAGGGAAGGAATGTCATCCAGAGGGACCTTGACATGCTTGTGAGGTGGGCTGATGACAACCTCATGAAGTTTAACCATGACAAGTGCAAGGTCCTACACCTGGGTGGGAGCAATCCCAGGCACAGCTACAGGTGGGGCAGAGAAGAGATTCAGAGCAGCCCTGTGGAGAAGGACTTGGAGGTATTGGTCGATGAGAAACTTAACATGAGCTGGCAGTGTGCGCTTGCAGCCCTGAAAGCCAACCATATCCTGGGCTGCATCAAGAGGAGCGTGACCAGCAGGTCGAGGGAGGTGATCCTGCCCCTCTACTCTGCTCTYGTGAGASCTCRCTTGGAGTATTGTGTGCAGTTCTGTTGTCCTCAACATAAAAAGGACATGGAACTGTTGGARCARGTCCARAGGAGGGCCACGAGGATGATCAGGGGACTGGAGCACCTCCCATATAAAGATAGGCTGAGGATTTTGGGTCTGTTCAGCCTGGAGAAGAGAAGGCTGTGTGGAGACCTCATAGCAGCCTTCCAGTATCTGAAGGGTGCCGATAAGGATGCTGGGGAGGGACTCTTCTTTAGGGACTGTAGTGAGAGGACAAGGGGTAAAGGGTTAAAAATTAAACAGGGGAAGTTTAGGTTAGATATAAGAAAGAATTTCTTTACTGTGAGGGTGGTGAGGGACTGGAATGGATTGCTTAAGCAAGTTGTCAGTGCTCCATCCCTGGTGGTGTTCTAGGGTTCAAGAGCCTTGGATGACATGGTTTAGTGGGAGGTATCCTTGACCATGCATGGGGGTTKTAACTTGATGATCTTGAGGTCCTTTCCGAGCCTAGCTATTCTATGATTCTATGATTCTATATTCGCTACTTACATTTAGAACATTCTAGAGGGGGGACGTGTTTGTTTAGTTTTTTTTTTGTGTTGTCGTTACCCAACTGGTAACTAAGTCCCATGCTGGTGCTCGCTCACTCCCAGGCAGGATGGGGAGCAGTTTGTTTTTTAAACCTGCACAAGTAACACTGCATTTTAATAGTTATGCTCCCTTTAAAAAAATAAAAAGAAATTATAGGAGTCTTCTAATCTTCAAGGGCAAAGTCATTTTACCAAAACAAAGGCTTTCGTATCTCGTAAACAGGGACAGCAATTTCATTATGAAGAGAAACATAATCTCTTCAGGAATAAGATTTATATAGTTAAGCTTTTCTTAAAGTACTCTTTATAAAATGATATTTGCTAAAATCTAAGTACACAGACAGACCATGTTGCCTAGCATTTTTCATTAGCTACCATCTCCAGACTACATAAAAAACAGATGTAGCATAAAGGGCATATACCAACTTTTTAAAAAAAAATGCATGCAAAAAGGATGAATGGCACAATGAATTTTAATAATATTATACTCCGATTATAAGTTAAAGGTTAATTAATACTTTATATTAATCTCTCAAAATTTAATAAAAATCACCCTCCCTGAAATCAGAGCAAGCATCATCTTAAAAGTGCTCTACCAGGGCCTTGCAAAACCAGAGAACACAAACAGAGAAAACCTCACTTATCTGAAGGATATAAGAAAACAARCAAAGGAACAAAACAACTATCCCCAAGTGTCCGGGGTTCGGCTGTAGCAGTTATTTTTGCATCAAAAGGAGCGTGACCAGCAGGTCGAGGGAGGTGATCCTGCCCCTCTACTCTGCTCTTGTGAGACCTCACTTGGAGTATTGTGTGCAGTTCTGTTGTCCTCAACATAAAAAGGGCATGGAACTGTTGGAACAAGTCCAGAGGAGGGCCACRAGGATGATCAGGGGACTGGAGCACCTCCCRTATGAAGAYAGGCTGAGAAAGTTGGGGCTGTTCAGCCTGGAGAAGAGAAGGCTGCRTGGAGACCTCATAGCATCCTTCCAGTATCTGAAGGGGGCCTATAGGGATGCTGGGGATGGACTCTTCATGAGGGACTGTAGTGAGAGGACAAGGGGTAACGGGTTCAAACTTAAGCAGGGGAAGTTTAGATTGGATATCAGGAAAAAATTCTTTACTGTAATGGTGGAGAGGCACTGGAATGGGTTGCCCAGGGAAGTTGTGAATGCTCCATCCCTGGCGGTGTTCAAGGCTGGATTGGACATTGCCTTGGGTGGCATGGTTTAGTGTGAGGTGTCTCTGCCCCTGGCAGGGGGGTTGGAACTAGATGATCTTCAGGTCCTTTCCAACCCTAGCTATTCTATGATTATATGATTTTTCTTCTTCTTAGTAGCTGGTGCAGTGCTTTGTTTTTGACCTTAGTCTGAGAACAACGCTGATAACACACTGATGTTTTTAGTTGTTGCTAAGTAATGCTTACTCTGATCAAGGACTCTTCATTCTCATGCCCTGCCAGTGATGGGGGGTGCAAGAAGCCGGGAGGAAACAGAGATAGGTCACCTGACCCAAAGTAGTCAAAGGGGCATTCCATACCACAGCACATCATGCCCAGTATAGAAACCTGGGGGAGTTACCTGGAAGGCCCAGATCACTGCTCGGGTCAGGCTGGGTATTGGTCAGTAGATGGTGAGCAATTGCATTGTGCATCACTTCTTTTTATTGGTTTCTTTTCCTTTTCCCCTTTGAGTTTTATATTCTCTCCGCTTGTTATTTCCCTTATCATTATTGCTATTGGTAGTAGCAATAGTGGTTTTGCATTATACCTTAGTTACTGGACTGTTCTTATCTCAACCCATGGGTTTTACATTCTTTGGTTCTCCTTCCCATCCCTCTGGGAGAGGGGGGAAGATGGGGGGAGGGGGAGTGAGAGAGCAGCTGCGTGTTTCTGAGTTGCCAGCTGGGCTTAAACCACAGCAGCAACTATTTTACAAAAATTTAAAAACTTGTTGTAATCTTTTCCTTTCAGAAAAAACTTTTCATTTCTGTTTTGTGGCAAAAAATGGTCACAGGACCAGTTTCTGCAAATGTAATGACTTCCCATTTAATATTTTATGTGTTTTTATAAAAGTGGGGTTTTTTCCTTTTTTTTTTTCCCCCTTGGAATATCTAGTTTTTCTAAATGATGTCCCCTCAAGGAAACCCTGTTATTTGGGCCCCGGCATGTTAGTTGAATTAGTGTCTTAAGTACATACCGAAGCTTTGCAGACAATATGGATGTGTGTGTATATAAAAAAAGTACAATTAAGAGAAAGCAGGAATTTTCAGTTACTTTGTGTTGACATGGTGTAAGATATTGCCACGTAAAGGGGAATATTCTTTTGAGATTTACAGATGCCGTAGAAAATTTATGAAATATCCAAGCACCTTTGTAGTAGTTAAGACATTTGGATAGAATTTCTGTAACCATGGTTTTAAAAACTGAAGCCTGAATTTCCTTAACATAATTCTCATTTGCTTAGTAAATATAATCTTCCTCTGGAAACAGAATTTTCAAAATTAAAATTGAACAGTTTCACTATACCTACTTGCTCTCTGGGGGCCCCCAGAGCATGAAGGAAGCAAAGATATCTTGAAGGAGAAAGAGAATTCAGAAAAAATGCTGTCTGTCCAGCACGTATTAAGCCGAGTGTCAGCTCTTGCAGGCTATCAGCCTGCTGTTATGAAGTAAACAGTTACTCTTTCCCTTATTGCAGACTTGCAATACATAAAGGGAGCTTATAAGAAGCATGGTGAAAGATTTTTTTACCAGAGCCTGTAGTGACAGAACAAGGAGCGGCACTTTTACATTGACAGAGAGTAGATTTACATTAGACGTGAGACATTTTTTATGATGAGGGTGTTGAGACACTAGAACAGGTTGCCCAGAGAAGTTGCGGGTGCCCTATCCTTGGAAATGTTCAAGGCCAGGTTAGATGGGGCTTTGAGCAACCTGGTCTAGTGATCATCTAGGCTTGACCTAGATAATCTTTAAAGGTCCCTTCTGACCCAAACCAGTCTATGACTCTCAGTTTGGAAACTTAGTCTTCTTCATACTGATGATGTTACTTTTTGTAGGCTTTTGTTGCGAAATATCAAATAATCTTTTGTCCTGGGTTCAGCTGTAGCAGTTATTTTTCCCCTTCTCAGTAGCTGGTGCAGTGCTGTGTTTTTGACTTTAGTCTGAGAACTGTGCTGATAACACACCGGTGTTTTTAGTTGTTGCTAAGTAGTGCTTAATGTGATCAAGGACATTCTCAGTCTCATGCTCTGCCGGTGACGAAGGGCACAAGAAGCCGGGAGGAAACAGAGACAGGACACCTGACCCAACGTAGCCAAAGGGGCATTCCATACCACAGCACGCCATGCCCAGTATAGAAATTGGGTCAAGTTACCCAGAAAGCCCAGATTGCTGCTTGGGTCAGGCTGGGTATCAGTCAGAAGCTTCTGAGCAATTGTGTTCTCCCCTCTTGTTATTTCCCTTATCTTTATTATTATTGGTGGTAGTGAGATGGGGAATGAACAAGAAAGACAGAATGAAGGATAGCTCATTGTAAATAGAACAAACATTTTGCTTGTAACTGAGTGACCAGGTGGACTCTGTAACAATGATAAGGAAGAGAACTCTTCAGTTAATGTTTGGGGAAACTAGTTAGAACCGACTAAGGAGCTGGTAAACGGATAAGAAGGCTGGCCAGCTCCGAAGTTCAGACAAAGGACAAAGTGATGAAGAGGAAGATGATGAAGAAATGACCACCAGGGGTCCCAAAGACCACTACCACATTATTGTACGCATGCGGAAAGAATTTTCTAGAGATATGATGTAATGCATAAGTAAATTCATGAGTACGCATATAATGTAGTGAATATGTATATTAAATGATTAGATAATCACAGCTTGCTTGATGCTCGAATGAGACACACTCGGAGGAGCTATCCCGTGTCTCCCAGCGCCGCAGTAGAGAATACCTGCTTGTCACCTTAAACTTTGTCAGCGAGTTCTTAGAGTTTTTCTATGAATCAGTAGTAGTAGTGGTTTTGTGTTATACCTTAGTTACTGGACTGTTCTTATCTCAGCCTGTGGGGCTTACATTCTTTCAGTTCCCTTCCCCGTCCCTCTGGGAGTAGGGGGAGGAAGAAGGGGGGGAGTGAGAGAGCGGCTTCATGGTTCTGAGTTACCAGCTGGGCTTAAACCACAACACCTTTCAAGATTTTTTTCATCTGCTAATCTGTGTCATGTATTTCATTTGACTAAATATGTGAGGAGTTTTAGCTACTGTGTTAGGCCAGCCTAACACGTGAGGTAATGGTCCGTGGTGGCTCCTCCCTGGTGAGTCCTGCTTTGGCTCCTCCCTGGCAAATCCTGCTTTAGAAATCACTGGAAAAGTCCCGACCCTTGGAGACCTTTCTAGATATTGCAGGACACTTCTTCCAACATAGGCTGGCCCCCTGCGTCAGAATGAGTGTGCATTTTTGTTAGTATAAAAAGCCCGAGCCTCATGCAATGCGAGGAAGCAGAACCTCATACTACCCAGGTCAATGTTGCCTCCGCAGGGATGCCCGCTTTGATAGAGCCTGCCAGCTTGCACTGCAATGATGATTCTTGGAGCTGGTTTCCTGATTGCCCTCACAGGGTCATTGGGGTTGGTAAGATATCCACTCTTCAGAAATATCCTTTATTGTATCTGTTAGTATCTTTATATTTTCCTATATTAATAAACTAGTTGTGTGTTCTCTATTTGTGTCTTGTTTCTCTCATCCGGAATCCTCAAACTCTGGAATAGCTGCTGAGCTGGGACACTGAGAAACTTTTGAGAGCCAAAATTTTTTCAAATTGGTTTTCAGGAGAGTTTCGCTTTGTTTAAAAGTTAAATGATTGACTTCATGAAACTGAATACTTTTCTGTGACAGCAAGTTTGTATCACTCTATATACAGATTTTTAGAGTGAAAAATCTAAATTTCAAATATGTTGATACATCACAAGGACTAAGCTGCTTATAATAAAATTATGGTATGATAGGCCAAGTTGTTCCTTCAGAGATTAGAGCCTGTCATCCATCCAAGAAAAACTTGTTTCACGACTGCAATAGTTCTCCAGTCCATTTGAGTATGTTGTGTTCCTCCATTGATGGGGTGCCCCGTAGGGAAGTGTGTCTGGGACCGGGGAACGTGGAAGGGAACGGTGTGATGACAGCAGTGGCACAGGGACAGGAGTGGTAGCCAGGTATGACTGCTGAGATTTTTGTACCACTTCTTGACAGACACTCTGGGGCCAGACATGAGAGAGAGGAGGGACAGCTCTCAGCACTTGCCTCTTCCTCTGTTGCATAGCTAGAGCTTTTTTAGTGCTGTTGCAGACACTTTCACCTTGTTTTGTGCTTGCCTACCCCAATGTAGGCAAGCACAATGTTCACACAAATGTCCTCTAGTGTGAGAACAGTGGGCAATAGGTATTTTTATCCTGGCTTATTTAAAATAACGTTTTCTGGCTTGGGAAACAAGCATGGATTGACCTGAAAAATAGTGCGCACCCATAATATGATCTCATTTACCTTGGTATTGTACTGCTTTTTACATGTGTTTTTAATATGAATTGCAAAATAAAAATGGCAATTGGCATAATCCTAGTAAAATGTGCTTTAAAAACTTGTCCATCTTTGTTGCTCGGTACATAAATATCTCTTTTATCCTCATTAAAAGAAAAAAAAAGTTATCTTCTGGTTGTTCCAAATTGATCCATCCTAAGTACCATACTAAGTATCCAAAGTCATCTTGTTACATGTAGTTTGTGTTGTCATGCATTGGTACAGTCCAGGATGTACCTATAAAATATCACAAGGAAAAAATAATAATTTTGGGACAGCTGTATCAAGCTCCCTCCTTTTTTGTTTTGTTCCATGTAACTAATCAACATTTAATTCTCATTTTAGCTTCCCAGGTAATTTTATTTTTTATGCAAATGGTTTGTTTAAACTCTGATTATTTTTTAATAATATAGATGAAAGTAGATGAGGGACTAATTTGTTTTCCCTTCAACTGACAGAGACATTAACAATAATCCCTCACACTACTTTTTACTTGTAGGTCATTAGGTTCTAAAATCTTTACGGAAGGAACCTGTAGAGGTATGACTATATAACAGAGACATCCCCCAACTGTCAGGGAACTAATGCCCAGTAGTGTGTCAGGATAAATAGACATGGTTCAGAACATTTGTTTCTTTTTGCTTAACTCTTGCATGAATATCAGTGTTGACATAGTCCTGTTCCAAAGCTTCCTACTGATAAGCTGTTTGCAAGGGTAGCAGAGTTTCATCCAGAAAAGTTGAGTGAGATGCATTCAGTCTAACCATAATCAGTGAAGGAAAACGAACTTTGCTTGCCTTTTTAATAATAAAAAATGAATATGTGATTGTAATATAAGTTCTTATGGTGTGAGTTTTTTCTTTCTTTGTTTTCCCCTTAAGGGTCCTGGTATGTCTCATCCCTATGACAGTGGGCACATAGCAATGACTTACACAGGTCTTTCGTGTCTGGTTATTCTTGGAGGTGATTTAAGTCGAGTAAATAAAGATGCCTTACTGGCAGGACTGAGAGCTCTCCAGCTGGAGGATGAAAGGTAAAAGATATAAAATATCTTTAAACTCTCTGGAGGGTTAACAGAAAACCCAAGTGTAGAATTAAACATAATACAAGCTTTTATGAAAATAGCTGTATAATATTTTCTTTTGAGCATAAAATATTTTGGTGGGAATAAGCAATAAAACTACATACTAGTTTATAGGACCAAAGAGCACATTATGTCCAGAGTTGCTTTCATACTAGAGAATTACGATATTTGGTTATAGCTGTAGAAACATGATATTGGAAAGTTAATAGTTTTGATCATGTCTTGGTATTGTGGTTTAAGCTCAGCTGGTACCTCAGAACCACACAGCTGCTCGCTCACTCCCCCCCCCCCC
>CABHOG010000126.1:384939-395978 GCA_902168055.1 Aratinga solstitialis | reverse complement strand
CGTGGCCCTCCTCTGGACTTGTTCCAACAGTTCCATGTCCTTTTTATGTTGAGGACATCAGAACTGCACACAGTACTCCAAGTGAGGTCTCCTGTAACTAAGGTATAACACAAACCACTGCTGCTACCACCAATAATAATAATGACAAGGCAAATACAAGGGAAGAGAATACAACTGCTCACCACCCAACGACCGAGCCGTGAACTAACTCTTCTGGGTTCCTGCCCCCAGTTTTTACATCCTGGGCATGACGTGATGTGGTATGGAATACCTCTTTGGCTAGTTTGTGTCAGGTGTCCTGTCTCTGCTCCCTCCCTGCTTCCCCTCCTCCCTGCCAGAGCATGAGACTCAGGAAGTCCCTGGCCAGTCCAAACACCAACAAGCAGTAACTGAAAACATCAGTGTTTTCAGTGCTGTTCCCAGGCCGAAAGTCAAAAACACAGCACTGCACTAGCTACCAAGAAGGAGAAAAATGACTGCTATTGCTGAACCCAGGACACGGGGACCATAACTGAACACAGTGTTCCAGGTGTGGCCTGACAAGGGCTGTGTAGAGTGGGATAATTATTTATTTATCTCTGCTGGTGATGCCCTTGTTGATGTAACCCAGCATCCTGATGGCTTTCTTTGCTGCACTTGTGCACTGTTCACTCATATTTAGCTTGTTGTCCACCAGGACCCCAGGTCCCTTTCAACAGAGCTGCTCCCCAGCCAAGTAGATATCAGTCTGTGCTGCACTCTTGGATTGTTTTCCCAGGTGCAAGACCTTACGCTTGTCCTTCTTGAACTTCATAATGTTCTTGTTAGCCCTGCCAAAACCAGGACAGCAACTAAGTTTAAAGTGTTGTGAATTAAGTTTAGTTAGCTGAATTCCTTCTTTTGACTAAGTGGTTGTGCTTAGCATGTGTAGTTTCTTAGCATGGCAAGCTGAAGTCCACAGAGCCTTAGGCCACAAGCAACTCCCACCCAGATAAAGCTGAACTTAATTTACAACATGTACTTAGTTATGTAAACAAAGACCTTGAGACCAGTGCAAATTGGAAGATAAAAGAGTTGAATTTTTAGTAGACACGGGAGCTACCCGATCCCTTTCAAACTTTACCCCAAAAAGTCTGGGGGCTCACCAGATACCCCTGCAAATGAGTCTCCACCTGTGGGAGGGTTCCAAGAGAGCCTGGCCCTATAAAGAGGCTGCCATCGTTTAGCCATGTGGGATGCATGCCTCCACTCTGATCCCCAGCGAACTCTCTGACTAAAAGTACCACAAGGACTACAACTGAAAGAATTTCCACTCGCTGACTGAGAAGACGTTGCTGGATCCAAGGGGTGGTGATCCTATTTTTATATTTTCTTTCCTGTGGCGTATCAAAGATTGACTTCAGTTCCTCGTGAAATATGAAGACCTTTATTTCGCATCTCGCATCCCTTTTATAGTCTATTAAGTGCTAAACTGTAACTTTCCACTCTCTTACTTCCTTATCATCCCAATTCAGCAAAACTACTAAGGCTTATAAATATTTACATCGCTTGGTCTGTTTCTGTGATGCACATCCTGCTTTATCTTGCAAACTGCCTACTTTGTTTTGCTAACTGATCTTTACCCTTCATTGTTCTCTTTACAGTTCCCAAGGCTTAGGCCCAACCAGGGCATTAACACCTGGTATTTTCTTCACTGTTCCCAAGGCTTAAGCCAGACCAGGGCGATAATGCCTCAGTCCATTTCATTAACTATTTCTATCCCTCACTCACACTTACCTTCTTTCTTTCTTTTCTCATTTTCTTCTTCTGCTTTGTATCTTTTATAAGAATAAGAACCTGCCAAGACTTTTGTTCCTCCTGACACAGTTTTAGGGAAGTTTACAATAAAATTAATTGTTGTTTCATTTTTTCAACCTCTGGAGAGCCTGTGGCCATGCAGGCTATTGTAAAAGATCACCTCCCCCGACACCCACTGAGTGGGATATGACAACATCATCAGGAAAAAAGGTATCATGTAGAGAAGAAATACCCAGTCTACTGGACTCAATCCAGCTATCTAATGAGATTGCTGTAATACATTGTCCAGGGACTTGCATCACAGCTAAGACCAGGCTATTGGACGGAGATGAACAGTTGACCCAGCATGTTATAAATACGCTTGATGATGTCAGTCCATACCACCTGAAATACAGGTACATGAGGTATAACCTGGAGATGAAGTGTTAATTAAGGTATTTCACAAAAATCCATATACTGCCCTACTATGCTATTATTTTACTGTTAAAGTTTTTATGCACAATGGAACTGTATTCTATCCACTAGAACATAGAGTATGGGCCAAACAAAACAGAAAAAAATGGCAAGCTATTAATGGTAATACATGCACTGTGGAACAACAAGGATTTACATATGAGAGTAACACCATCAAAACCCAAGACATTTGTCTTGACACTAAACAAAATGCATGTCATTTTGAAATACATCCCAATGAAACCCCTGAAACTCTACTTGTATATATTGCTGTGTTTGTATGAAAAACCTTTGTGATTTTTCATAGATAATATTACTGTAGATACAGGTAATCACTCAAATATTTGTGTTTGCAACCTTTCTAAAATTATGGGATGTGTTTGTAGTCATTCAACTCCTATTATGTCTTCATAATCATAGAAACATAGAATAGTTAGGGTTGGAAAGAACCTTAAGATCATCTAGTTCCAACCACCCTGCCATGGGCAGGGACACCTCACACTAAACCATGTCACCCAAGGCTATGTCCAACCTGGACTTGAACACCTCCAGGGATGGAGCATTCACAACCTCCTTGGCAACCCATTCCAGTGCCTCACCACCCTTACAGTAAAGAACTTCTTCCTTATATCCAATCTAAACTTCCCCTGTTTAAGTTTTAACCTGTTACCCCTTGTCCTATCAGTACAGTCCCTAATGAAGAGTCCCTCCCCAGCATCCTTATAGGCCCCCTTCAGATACTGGAAGGCTGCTATGAGGTCTCCATGCAGCCTTCTCTTCTCCAGGCTGAACAGCCCTGACTTTCTCAGCCTGTCTTCATACAGGAGGTGCTCCAGCCCCCTGATCATCCTCGTGGCCCTCCTCTGGACTTGTTCCAAGAGTTCCATGTGCTTTTTATGTTGAGGACACCAGAACTGTACACTGTAATGGTACTGTATGTGAGACTATGGACATTGGTAAAATGTATTTAAAACTTCATAATTTTTTTCCGACATATTAAGAAGTATGCTTAAGTCTCTTCTAACACTAGCAAAATTATCTAAGTTTTTCTAATATTTTAGCAGGGTTGGTTAATAAAAACAAAGGGAGGACTGCTGTGAGTTAAGTTTCATTATCTGAATCCTTTAACTGAGTTTTTTTTTTGTCACCAAAAGTCTTTATAACAGGATTGTTCTTTAAGCATATTTCACATTTTGCAGTTGTCATTTTAGCTATTTCTAGCATTTTTACTGATACTATGTTTCTCTTTAAAAGTGTCACTAATGCTTCTGCTCCCCAATTACATTCCTTATGTTTTGTCTGTATTATTTCCCTCATCATAAGTGGTGGGATTGCTACTTGGCCTTGTGATGTCACCCACCATCCTGCCAGATTCTTTCGTGCATTTAGCAACTTTCCTAATTTCTCATCTTCCTCTGAATATTTAGGTTTATCTCTTGGTGGAGCAATGGTTTTGGTAGGGATTAATGCCATTTGGAAGGCATCTCTTTTTGCAATTCTCCTAGCTGTTCTGTCTGCCAATTTGTTTCCTATAATTTCTTTTGTATTTCCTGACTGATGTGCTTTACAGTGCATGATTGCCACCTTAATTGGTTTCTGGACTACTTGTATTAATTTTAAGATTAAGTATTTAATTCCCTGGGAGGATAATAATCCCCTTTCCTTCCACAGGACTCCATGAACATGTACCACACCAAAGGCATATTTTGGATCATTCCAAATATTCACTTAGTTCTCTGATGCTATCATCAAGGCTATCAGTTCTGCCTTTCGAGCTGAAGTAGTGCAAGGTAAAGAATTTGCTTCTATGACTGAATTCTCAGTAGTCACCACATATACTGCTTATCGAATTCCATCCTCCACAGAACTGCTACTATCTGTGTATAATTCCCAATCAGGATCATCCAGCGATCTATCCTTTAAGCCTTCTCGACTGGAATAGACATGTTCAATGGTTGCCAAACAGTCATATTCTAATTTTCCTTCTTCCTGCACAGAGTTCAAAAAGACTGCATGGTTAATCAGGTTAGTTGTTTTCAAAATAACATCATCTTGTTCTGTCAAAATCATTTGGTATTTCATCATTCTGCTAGGGGATAACCAATAACAATTATTCTAAAACAGCAATTACCATGTGTGGTACATTTACTGTTATTGTCCTCTCCAAAGTTAGTTTTCGAGCTTCTTGTATTAGCATCATTGTAGCGGCAACTGCCCGAAGACAAGTAGGCCATCCTTTACTTATGGTGTCCAGTTGTTTAGAGAAATACCCAGCTGGTCTTTTCCAACTTCCCATTTTCTGAGTCAGCATCCCGAGTGCAAGATGTTGTCTTTCATGAACAAATAACTGAAAATCTTTGTTTAGGTCTGGAAGTCCCAATACTGGTGCAGTCATTAAAGCCTGTTTTAAGTTCAGAAAGGCCTTTTGCTGTTCCAGGCCCCACACAAACAGTACAACCTTTTGGGCTTCATATAGCTGCTTTGCTATCAGACCGTAATTCATTATCCAGAGGTGACACCATCCAGCCATTCCCAGAAATGCTCTTAATTCATGAACATTTATAGGTTCGGGAATACTGCAGATTGCCTCTTTACAGTCTGTTCCCAATTGTTATTGTCCTTTTAAAGTGTCAAAGCCCAGATATATTACGGTTTGGCTTGCTATCTGAGCCTTATTTCTAGATGCCCATTTAGTCTAAGAAAGTTTAAAAGGTCTATTGTTACCTTGAGACAGGACAGTTTCTTTTCTGTAGCAATCAAGATGTCATCCACGTATTGTAGAAGCAGGTGTCCAAGTTTAGGTTTTGAATCACTTTGCTTCTACCATTCCAGCTCTTTCACCAACTGGTTACCAAAGATTGTTGGACTAGTTTTGAATCCTTGTGGCAATCTTGTTAATGTTAATTGTTTTTCATCCTGTTTGTGGATTTTCCCACTCAAAAGCTAATAATTTTCATCTTTCCTTCTCCAGGGGTGTACAACAGAAAGCATCCTTTAAATCAAGCACTGTAAACCACTGATGACCCTCTCTTAAAAGTGTATATGGATTTGCAACTACAGGGTATATATCTTTAACTATTTGATTTATAGCCCTTAAATCCTGAACTAATCTATATTCACCTGAAGGTTTTCTTACAAGTAAAATTGGAGCATTATATTCTGACTCACACTCTTCAAGAATCCCAAACTTTAAGAATTTATCAATTTCTTGATTCCTTGTCTAACCTCTGGCTTGATTGGCTATTGCTTGATTCTCACTGGTTTTGCCTGTTCTTTCAACTCTGTTTTTATAGGTTGTGCTGTCTTTGACTTACCAGGTATGTCTGTATTCCAGACTATAGGTATAACAGCCTGATCTACCTCCCGTGGTATTTGTTCCTTAACTTTCTCCTGTATCATCAATATTTCCCCTGCCTTTGATTCTGGTATCTTTAAAAGAATCTCTCCTTTCTCAAACACTATTTGCACATTTAATTTGGACAATAGATCTTGCCCCAACAAAGGTATTGGACAGTCTGGCACATACAAAAATTCATGTGTAATTACCTTATTTCCAAATTTCAAATCTAGGGGTTGAAGGAATGGCCTATTTTCTTGTTTCCCAGTCACTCCAATTATACTGGCCATTTAATTTCCTAATTTCCCTTTGCAAGTGTTCAAAGCAGAATATGTTGCACCCGTATCTACTAAAAATTCAACCTTATCATCTCCCAACTTAATTATAACCAGAGGCTCAGCTGGGTTCCCCTCTGGTCCTCTTCAGTCATCTAGGGTCATCATCCTTGCAGCTTCTCTCTGGCTTGCCTGTAGTTTCGGGCAGTCTTTTTTCCATTGTCCCTCTTCCCTGCAATATACACATTGATCTGTCCTTAGAGGTGCATCAGGTTCTTGGTTGCCAAAGTTTCAAAACCCACCTCTTCCTCTGTCTTGTCCTCTTCCCTTTACTGCATTCCCTGTTAAAAGAGCTATTAGTCTGCTCTCTCTACCTTTTCCTTTCCTTTCCTTTCCTTTCCTTTCCTTTCCTTTCCTTTCCTTTCCTTTCCTTTCCTTTCCTTTCCTTTCCTTTCCTTTCTTCTTCCTTTTCTTGATTGGTATAAACTTTCCATGTTTCTTCAATCATTTTATTTGAATTTATAGAATCCTCTCCCTCTAATTTTTGGAGTTTTCTTTTGATATTGGGTGCTGATTGTCCCATAAAAATCAAAGCCAACTGTTGTTGTTCTGCCTCATTTTCCAGTTTTAAATCAGTATATTTTATATCAGTCTCCTTTAATTTTTCCAGGAACACAGAGGAAGATTCATTCTTATCTTGTTTTACCTCATATAATTTAGACCAATTTAAAGCCCTTGGCATTGCATACTTTACTCCATACAGCACCCATTTTTGATATCAATTTAATCTTCTTCTATGTTCTATGTTATTCAGATCCCATTGGGGATCTCCCAAAGGAAAATTCTGCTCCAAAATTCCAGGGAGAGTTTCATTCATGTGTGCTGCCTCTGCCTGTGTTTGTGCTACTTTTAATACCATCTGCTTCTCAGTACTATCCAAGAAATTATCCAATATTACTTGTAGAACATTCCAGTCAGGATTCTGAGTTCTAATAATTGTCTCTATCACTCTTCCTATCCTCTCTGGATCTTCTTTGTATACCCGTGCTTCTTGTTTCCATGCTATCAAGTCCATGATGGAAAATGGCAACTTTACATACACTGGCCTGTTCTGTCCTACTCCCTGCCTCAAAGGGACTAACAATTGGGATTGTTGTCTTGTTCTTCGAGATACTGGAGTATGAACTACTACTTCTTCTATCTCATCCCCCATTCCACTACTATCTGGTTCTGCTTCAACACTTCTTTCCCTTACATGTGAAGGAGGGAAATTCTGTCCCTCCTGTGGGGCTGCTACTTCTAGTTCTAATTCCATTTCACTCTCTCTTGGTACTGTACACTTAATACACCTCTTTCCAACATCAGAAGTCGAATAGCAACTCTTTGTTTTCTTATTTTCCGAAGTTAACGCCATCACCAAATTATCTCAACTGATTAATTTACATTCATTCTGCAAATCCATTAATTGTCCCAAATAAAAGAACAAATCTACATATGGCACTTCATTCCATTTACCTTCTCTTCTACAGAACATTAACTGCAAAATAGTATTATAACTCAAAGTTCTGTTTTTTGGCCAATTTTCCTGATCCTCCAAAACATACCAAGGCCACCAAAGATTACAATATTCAATAATCTGGCTTTTGCATAAATCATAGAATAGAATCATAGAATCATAGAATAGTTAGGGTTGGAAAGGACCTTAAGATCATCTAGTTCCAACCCCCCTGCCATGGGCAGGGACGCCTCACAATAAACCATGTCACCCAAGGCTCTGTCCAACCTGGACTTGAACACCTCCAGGGATGGAGCATTCAAAACCTCCTTGGCAACCCATTCCAGTGCCTCACCACCCTTACAGTAAAGAACTTCCTCCTTATATCAAATCTAAACTTCCCCTGTTTAAGTTTTAACCTGTTACCCCTTGTCCTATCACTACAGTCCCTCTTGAAGAGTCCCTCTCCAGCATCCTTATAGGCCCCCTTCAGACACTGGAAGGCTGCTATGAGGTCTCCATGCAGCCTTCTCTTCTCCAGGCTGAACAACCCCAACTTTCTCAGCCTATCTTCATACRGGAGGTGCTCCAGWCCCCTGAWCATCCYYGTGGCCCTCCTYTGSACTTSTTCCAACAGTTCCATGTCCTTTTTACGTTGAGGACACCAGAACTGCACACAATACTCCAAGTGAGGTCTCACAAGAGCAGAGTAGAAGGGCAGGATCACCTCCCTCAACCTGCTGGTCATGCTAAAAATCATCATGCAAATCACCCCAATGTGCTAACAAACATTCCAATGGTGATGTTTTTGGTATCCTTTCACCCATGGTGCTCAAATTTCCAGAACTTATACTCTTAAACAATTCTGCAAATCCTGATGCCATTATGATAAAATATGCAAACTGTAATTAGCAACCAAAGCCCTACCCTGCAATGGCTTTTGCTTATGACTTACAGGCAGATGCCTAGGCTTCCAATGCAAACAGGCACTCTCTTAGCCCCAGCCCTGTGCAGCTTTCACTATGTCTTACAGGCAGGCTTTCCAAACCAAATTCTGAAAGAAGTGCCTTACCCTTTTTCTCCAGGTAATGTTGCAAGGAGCTTTATGAGTTGAAGACAGTGTTCCTCCCCAAGAATTCCTTGGTGCCAGACAGAGTTTGATCAGCACTCGATCTCTTCCAGCCTCCCTTGCAAGGTCCCATTTATGCACAAAAATTACAAGATAGTACACTCCCAGTTACAATGATTGGTTAGTGATTTGCATACAGTTATAATATCTGCAGTGTCATTCTCTTCTGTTTCTAGGCTTGCATGGAGGAAGGGTCTTCACCTGGGCAAGTGTCTTCTCAATCTATGGGTGGGTTTTTTAGTATTATAATGAAGGCAGTTTACTTCAGGGCACCTTAAGAGTAAGTTTTGTTGCCAAGTTGGCCAGCTAGATTTCTACCTTGCCAGTTTCTCACATAACTCATCCTATATACAATAGATTCTAATTGCTCTGGTTATGGTCTAGAGAGTAAGGACTAAGTCTAACATGTTACAGAGAACAAGGACTTCAAGGAACACAGCGTCTGATTTCAAGTAACACAGCAACCCATGATAACAGAAAGGCTATCTTCTTAAATCAAGATGTTCCTATAGGTAACTATTTCACAAAGAAGCACAAAATATGCGGGTTCAACCAGTAGTGAAGCTGTGCACGTAACCCAGAGAAATGCAGACACACATGGAACACTAACACAACTGGTCACACAGACTGCCACTGACAAGGTGCTGCCTTCAACAGCACCTACATATAGGACCCACATAAAACATAAATACATACAGCCAAGTCCCCTTCCTCCTCTTCAGCTGGTGGAGATGGAAGTTCACTAGTGAAGGCACACACACATTTTCAGATCCCCCAAGTACTAGCATGCCTCTATACTCCCACGACCCCTGCCCAGATCCTGGGCCCTCTTACCCTCTTCATGGGTCCCCTACTTGTGGCTAGTCCAGCTTGATGCTCACAAGCAAGTACGCACGCACTCACATGCACATCCCTCATACACTTCACATTCACAAGTTCCCCATGGCATACCAGCACAGACCCCCAATGCCCATCTGATACCCCATCCCAGACCTGAGGCCTCCCCTACTTGCTAGCTAGTCCAATTTAAAGTTTGCTAGTGAATACACACACACACAACACACACCAGGACTAGGGAAGATACAGACACTCAGGCTTCCAGCAGCCAGCACCAGGCATACATGGGCTGTGACCCATGATCTCACTCCAACTGCCAGCATAGAGCACCTCACTTGTGCCAGTGCCCCCCAGTAGCTGGTTTTGATAACACATACTGTTCCTGCACCAGTGGCTTTTTAGCTACTTGCTCCAGTAACTGGCACTAAGACCTCCCCACTCACTCCAGTAGCTGACACCACAGTCCAGGGGCGCCTACACCCTTGTTCTGACTTCAGTAGCTGGCACCTAGTCCACTCATGCTGATCTCCGCAGTAGCTGACACTCTGGGCTCAAAGTCTGTAAGACCTTCCCCAGATCCAGAAAGCTATGGCCCCTCCAAATAAAGACACTAGGACCCTCACTCCATCCAGTAGCTGACACCACATGCCACAGGGTGCTTATACCTCTGGGTCTGACTCCAGTAGCTGTCACAAATTTTCACTCACATGCACACACATACAGATCCCACCAGTAACTGTCACTGAGACCCTCATACTTGCTCCAGTAGCTGACACCACAGACCAGAGGCACTTACACCCCACAGTCTGACTCCAGCAGTTGGCACCAAATTCCACTCATACACATACAGCTCTCACCAGTAGCTGGCACCTAGTCCATGCAGTGAGATTATGCAGGTAGATAGTTAAGAAAATATTTAATATGAAGGTATAAGAAGGTAGGACAGACTGCAGAGATCAGGTGCAGGGCTCAGCCAGACAAGCGTACTGATGGGCCCCATTTCACATGTGACTGGCCCCATTTATACACTTGACTGTCTATTCCTCCTTTGTTCTTCTCCAATTCCATTCCCCTGCACATATCCTCATGGGTTTGTACATGTCAATCAGTTCCCACACCCGTCCCAGACTGCGTTCCCCCTGCTTTGCAATCTTTGCTGTGAAGCCCATGTTAATCTTCCTGGAAGTGACATCAGTTGTTTCTTGATAGCCTATCACTTAGTGTGACTGTTGAGGTTTGTTTCTCATCACTGCATCCCTTCCCATTTGTCAGTAGGTTTGTGTCCCTGTATCATAGAATCATAGAATCATAGAATAATTAGGTTTGGAAAGGACCTTAAGATCATCTAGTTCCAACCTCCCTGCCATGGGCAGGGACTCCTCCCACTAAACCATGCCACCCAAGGCTCTGTCCAACCTGGCCTTGAACAATGCCAGTGATGGAGCATTCACAACTTCCTGGGCAACCCATTCCAGTGCCTCAAACACCCTCACAGTAAAGAACTTCCTCCATATATCCAACCTAACCTTCCCCTGTTTAAGTTTTAACCCGCCACCCCTTGTCCTCTCACTGCAGTCCCTCATGAAGAGTCCCTCCCCAGCATCCCTATAGGCCCCCTTCAGATATTGGAAGGCTGCCAAGAAGTCTCCATGCAGCCTTCTCTTCTCCAGGCTGAATAGCCTCAACTTTCTCAGCCTGTCTTCATATGGGAGGCGCTCCAGTCCCCTGATCATCCTC
>CABHOG010000126.1:358924-372426 GCA_902168055.1 Aratinga solstitialis | reverse complement strand
TACAAACATGCCCTGACTGTCAACCATTTGCAACACACCCACATACTGGAGTAAACCCTCATGGCACCAGTGCCTTACAACTATGGCAAAGTGATGTCACTCACATCCCTGAGTTTGGGAAACAAAGGTATGTCCACGTTTCCATCGATACATTTTCACACATGGTCTGGGCCACAGCAGAAACAGGTGAAAAGGCCCGTGATGTTATTCGTCATTGGCGTGGTGCCTTCGCAGCTCTAGGTGTTCCAAAACAAATAAAAACGGACAATGGCCCTGCCTATAATAGTAATATAATTCAAACATTTCTAAACACCTGGGGGATAAAACACAAGACAGGGATCCCACACTCACTACAAGGACAAGCCATTGTTGAACGATGTCACCAAACACTAAAAAAAAAAATGGGGAATGAAGGGAGAATCACCACAGGCACGACTATATAAAGTAATTTATGTATTAAACTTCTTGACRATTGGAGAGGGAAATGAGACCGTAGCCATTACCAGACATATCCTGTCACACAGCCAAATTTTGCCTAATCCCATAGGGACTCATCAACCAAAGGTTTGGGAAAATCACCACAAATGCTTCGCTGGGAAGGGCCGTATCCACTGATAACTTGGGGGCGAGGGTATGTTTGTGTGTCCAAAGGTCATGGTCCTTGGTAGATACCTGCACRGCTGGCGCGGCCTGTTTTGAACCATCCTGCTGTTACGGACACAGAATCCAGGGGTAATCACCAACACATTGATGTCGACAATGCCACTGACGCCCTGGAATAGCTCCAACATATGGCTGAACTTAGCTAGAACACTGAGTCAAACAACTCTCTGTAATTCAGCATAGYTAGCAGCACAGCCATTTCATACATGTTTAGTAGAGATACCTTGGTCTAATAGTAGCATCATTACTGTATCACTTACAAGAGGGATAAAGCAGTAGAAATGTAAAACTTCTTGTACTGATATTTTCCTTTCTATTAGGTTCCTTGTTCCCTATCTGCTAAATTGTGTGCAAGATATATTGGATAATATGTTAAAGAAGGTTATGTCTTTAGAAAAACAAAAAGGGGGAGATGTGGGTGTAAAGGACCTTGATGTGAAGGATTTCTGAGCTAGACTAGCTGCTGGGAGAGCTTTGAGATAGCAGAGGAATGTTACTGGGAAAGTTTTGAGACCATAGGGGAGCATTGCAGGGAAAGTCTGGCAAGATAAGAAGGAAGGAAGAAAGAAGCGAGGAACCAGTATCCAATGAGGGAACAACCGCGAGAAGCAGGCATCCAATCAAGGCAACCAGTGAGCAAGATACCAACCAATGAAGAAGCGAAAATACCCATGTGGACGGCGATGGCTAACCAATTGTATTAGACACTCATACACGCGGGTACTTCATATAGCCTGTATGAACCCTGGACCTTCTGGAAATAGACGATTTTGTTTCCTAACAAGAAACGGGGTCCATGCCTTACTCTCCACAGGTGATCCTGCCCCTCTGTTCTCGTGAGGCCTCCCTTGGAGTATTGTGTACAGTTCTGGTGTCCTCAACATAAAAAGGACATGGAACTGTTGGAACAAGTCCAGAGGAGGGCCACAAGGGTGATCTGGGGACTAGAGCACCTCCCATATTAAGACAGGCTGAGAAAGTTGGGGCTGTTCAGCCTGGAGAAGAGAAGGCTGTGTGGAGACCTCATAGCAGCCTTCCAGTATCTGAAGGGGGCCTATAAGGATTCTGATGAGGGACTCTTCACTAGGGGCTGTAGTAATAGGGCAAGGAGAAACGGGTTAAAACTTCAAACTTAAACAGGGGAAGTTTAGATTGGATATAAGGAGGAAGTTCTTTACAGTAAGGGTGGTGAGGCACTGGAATGGGCTGCCCAGGGAAGTTGTGAATGCTCCATCCCTGGCAGTGTTCAAGGCCATGTTGGACAAAGCCTTGGGTGACATGGTTTATTGTGAGGCGTCCCTGCCCATGGCGGGGGGGTTGGAACTACATGATCTTAAGGTCCTTTCCAACCCTAACTATTCTATGATTCTATGATTATTTTAAAAAAAAGCATACTATGCACTATCCTATGCTGACCATCCTCGTATTCATTTCCAGTCCTATACACTTTGTTAATATAGCATATTTTAAAGTAATAAGAGGTGTTAGATCACCAGCCGAAACAATTTGTACTAACCCAGGGTGTGCATGTACAACATTGTTCTGTCAGTTTGTGTCAGCTCTAGTTCAGCAAGAAATCACTAACCTCATTCTGTCCTCAGCCAAGGCTTAACTGAGGGTGGCAGGCATGTAGGGGTGTACAATTCTGCACACAAAATCCTTCCAGTACAAGACATCCGCATTTCTTCATAGGCTGCTCATGCACATTTCAGTCCAGGAAACACAACCACTCCATGTCTCATCCTCTCCACCAGTGATCACATGAATGATCACCTTCATTAAGATTAAAAAAAAAAAAAACAACCTAGGGGAAGAGATTTGGTTATCTTAGTAAGACCCAGCCTTAAATTATCTCTGATTTTTTAAAGGAAGCAAAGAAAACCATATCAATTATCGAGGCAATCGCGCTTACCTAGTGCTGATGTTCCTTCAGGGAAAAAAAACAAAACACCACCACCAAACAAACAGAAAGAACAAAACAGACAAAAAAAGAACAAACCCAGAACTATTTCAGTATGGAGAGAAATGATGCTCATTTATATGTGCTGCTTCCCATTTACTGAGATAAGTAGATCCAGAGAGAACGCCTTCAACACCGGAGTGTGGGGAAATACAGTATCCAGGAGCCTCAATCCTGAGCAGCAAGAACCACAGAAGGAGCCTCAAGTCCTCAACAGGACTTGCCCAGGAGCCAGCAGCTCATCTGATGGGAACAGCTGGCTCACAGGGGATGGCGCCAGGAGGGACGGTGGCATCCCTGAGTGGTTAAAATACACCCCAGTGAGCACGAGCTGTCTGGAGCATGGTAGTCAGGGTGGGGCACAGCAGCTGGCCACCGGTAGGGTTAGTGGGCACGCGAGGGGGATGGTGAGTGCTTGCCTCAGGGCCAGGGCTCAGTGTGGGAGCTCTGCTCTGGCTGCCCTGGCGGTGGCCACTGTCAGCACCCAGACAGAAGTGATGAGAGGGGAGGCTACAGTACAGACCTACAGATTCTCATTGTCAATCTGTTTTTCCAGAGCCTCATTAAGTCGGTCTAAAAATTTCATAAATGGCTCTTTTGCTTCTTGTTTGATTCAGACAAAAGGCTGTCTCTGTTTACCAGCTTCAGGGACAGTTTTCAAAACACAAAGTGCCAATTGTTTAACTTGCTGCAAGCCCGCCTGGCAAATCCTAGCTTGCGCAGCATTGGCGCCAAAATCAGCTTGCCCCAGTAATGCATCAGCAATAACCGTGTGCAATGGGTCACATGCCCTCAATGCTAAGTTTTCAGCAGCCTGGGTGCCTGCTAGCTGCCTCATTTTCTATTCCCACATAGTGTATTGCATGTCTGTCATTATCAAACGAAACGACGTTTTGAAATCATTTGGGATAAATACATGAGTATCACAGAGAGACCGTATCAAATGAGTTGCATATGGGGCCCCAAGTCCATGGTCCATCACCATTTGCCTGATATCTTTGATAAGAGCATAAGAGAGACCTTCCCACCGTGGGTCTTGATCCGGAACATGGACCACTGGGAAAGCACACAATACATCTGCATCCCCTGCCCATCTTGCTTCTCCCTTTACAGCTGCCCATTTATCATGAGGGTCTGGGGGATATAAATCAGGCTCCTTTTCCAGATCAATAGGCCCCGGGGCCAAAAGGAACATCTAGGTCATCATCAGAATTATCAGGCAGCAAAACCACAGGAGCAGCTACAGCAGACTGATTTTTTGATTTCACAGCAGAGTTCGGCAAAAAGGGTGGTGGTAAGGGAGCTGAGGGTGCCACTTCTGCTTCTGGTTGTGAGCCGACATGAGCTTTTAAAGTTTCAAAAATAATTTGCCAAAGACTTAAAGCAGTCCCCATAGTTCTCGGCCACTTACCCTCGTCTTGCGATAGGCAATTGAGCACTCTGAATTCGCTTCCTTTCAGCATGCACTTCGGCTGAGCTACGCCACAGGATCGATGACTAGTCGTTTTCGGGCCCCACATTGGGCGCCATTTGTGGTGTATTGAGACACGGACTCAGGTGGGTGAGGATACTGAGACTCAGACCAAGAGTCACCTTTATTGCAATCAAGACCTTTTATCCCCCTGTTCGGTACTTACCCAACCTGCACGAGCACACCACATTCAGTCTCATTGGCTTCTTTAAAAATCCCCAGGTAAATAGTCCAATCACAGTGATCACGTGCTGTTGTCCGGAAGACAGTTTCACCTTCTTGCTTCACTTCTTCTCACATCCCCCACGTCCTCTGGCCTTCAACTGAAATTCTTTGGTACAACAACATCCTGGCTTATCACCCCAAGGCTTGCTTGTTTACAAAGCCTCATAGCTTGTTCCCAGAGTGTTTCTCATGCAAATCCTATGATCTTCACCTCCCACACTTGAGGAAATGGTGCATAAAGAACAGGGCTGCACACGGTCTGTCCTGGTGGAGGTCCTCCTGAAGCAGGTGGCTGAGCTGCGGGAGACTAAGTAGGCTAAAAGATGTCAGGGAAGCTGACAGGAAACTGGACTACTTGCTCCAGGCCCAAACTGTGCAAGGGCCAGAAGTGTCCACCTTAGCACATAGAGAAAAGATGGAGGGCACTAATCCAGGAAGCTGGGAGCTAGCAACTGTGGTGGTTTAAGCCCAGCTGGAAACTCAGAACCATGCAGCCACTCACTCACTACCCCACCTTCTCCCCCCGCTCCCAGAGGGAAGGGGAGGAGAATTGAAAGAATGTAAATCCCACGGGTTAAGAACAGTCCAGTAACTAAGTGTTCCAGAGTTCGAGAATTCCAGGTGAGAGAAAACGAGAGACAAAAAGAGAACTCTCGACTCGTTTATTAATAAAGGAAAATATAGAGATAATAAAAGATACAGTAAAGGATACTTCTGATGTTTGGTTATCTTACCAATCCCAAGGACCCTGTGAAGACAATCAGGAAACCAGCTCTGAGAATCATCATCACAGTGCGAGGTGGCAGGCTCAAACTTTTCAGGCGTTCCCGCAGAGGCAGCGTTGACCTGGGTGGAATGCGGTTCTGCCTCCCCCGCATTGCATGAGGCTTGGGCTTTTATACTGACAAAAATGCACACTCATTCCGATGCAGGGGGCCAGCCTATGTCGGAAGAAGTGGCTAGCAATATCTAGAAAGGTCTCCAAGGGTCAAGACTTTTCTGGGGAGTTCTAAAGCAGAACTTTCTGGGTAGGAACCAAAGCTGGACTTTCTGGTGAGCAGCCAAAGCAGGACTCTCAGGAGAGGATCCAAAGGGGACAAACAGTACTTTTCTTTCATTGTGTGTTTTACCACGGACCATTATCAATTGTCCCTGACACACTAAGATATAATACAAAACTACTACAACTGCTACCAATAATAATAATGATAAGGGAAATAACAAGGGGAGAGAATACAATTGCTCACCACCCCCCGACTGATACCCAGCCCGACCCAAGCAGCGATGTGGGTCTTCCAGGTCACTCCTGCCATTTTATATACTGGGCGTGGCGTGCTGTGGTATGGAATACCCCTTTGGCTACTTTGGGTCCGGTGTCCTGTCTCTGCTTCCTCCCAGCTTCCCATGTCCCTCCTCCCTGGCAGAGCATGAGACTGAGAAAGTCCTTGATCAGGGTAAACACTACTTAGCAACAACTAAAACCATTGGTGTTATCAGCGTTGTTCTCAGGCTGAAAGTCAAAAACATAGCACTGCACCAGCTACTAAGGAGAAGAATGGCTGCTACAGCTGAACCCAGGAAAGTATCCACCCCTTATTCCATACCGTTCACGTCATGCTCAGATCCCATGTTTTTTAAAATGTACCATCGCTTTTTGTCTCATATATATATCTATATATATATATATGCAAACAAAAAGAGAGATATCATTCCTCAGCCCATGGACCATCACGATAAAGTTTGCTGAATTCATTCAGTCCATGATGTGGGGCTCCATCACTTGTAACAGTCTTTCAGGGCAGGAGAGACAGTCTGTAGTGTTGGGTTGTTTCCTGCTGACGTCACTGCTGAGCTCCCGGAGGAACGGGAAGGAGAATCAAAAGAATGTAACTCCCAGGGGTTGAGATAAGAACAGTCGGGTAACTAAGGTATAACACAAAACTACTACTTCTGCCACCTTTAAGAATAATGATAAGGGAAATAACGAGGGGAGAGAATACCATTGCTCATCCCCCCGCCGACTGATACCCAGCCTGATCTGAGCAGCAATGAGGGCCTTTGGGCTAATTCTCCCAAGGTATTTTTATCCAACCCTTTTCATTTTCCTGTCCTTCCAAGTCTACAATTACTTTCATATCTTCTTTAGAGTACCTAGGTTTATTTTGCTCAATTGCCAGTTTACTGTCAGGAATTAGGGACATCACCTCAATTCTTTCTGTTTCTGCTGCCCATTTAGCCTCACAATCAGCCAAATTATTTCCAATCTCTTGATCAGAGTTACCTCTTTGATGTCCTTTACAATGTATGATAGCCACTTCATTAGGTAATTGTACAGCTTCTAACAATTGTAGAATTTCCATTGCATGTTTAATTTGTCTTCCCTGGGTTTTTAAAAGTCCTCGTTCTTTCCAAATTGCTCCATGTGCATGAACTACACCAAAGGCATATTTGGAATCAGTCCATATGTTTATCCGCTTGTCCTTTGCCAACTCCAAGGCTCTAGTCAGGGCTATTATTTCTGCCTTTTGTCCTGAGGTGTTAGAGGGTAATGGTTTAGCTTCTATTACCTTTGAAGTTGTAGTTATGGCTATCCTGCTCTTCGTTTACCATCTTTAACAAAGCTGCTGCCATCGGTGAACCAGGAATCTGCACACTCCAGAGGCTCCTCCTTCAGGTCTGGTCGGCTCGAATATACTCTCTCTATAGAGGCCAAGCAATCATGAGTCAACAGTTCGGTAGGGGTTTCCTGAAGGAAAGATGCTGGATTCACAACATTAGTGATCACAATTTCCACATCATCCAGTTCTACTAGGATGGCTTGATACTTCAAGAAACATGATGGCGATAGCCAATGTGTACCTTTTTGTTCTAGGACTGTTGATACTGCATGTGATACTAACACGGTGATCTTTTGTCCCAGTGTAAATTTTCTGGCCTCTTGAATGTTTAAAATAACTGCTGCCACTGCTCTCAAACATCCAGGCCAGCCTTTACTTGGTTCATTCAGTTGTTTTGAAAAATACGCCACTGGTCTTTTATAAGGTCCCAGCCTTTGAGCCAAAAATCCCCAAGGCAATTCCCTGTTTCTTGTAGGAATACAGCCAAAAGTGTTGTGATATGTACGGGAGCCCCAGAGCTGGAGCTCTCATGAGTTCTGTCTTTAAACTATTAAACTCTTCTTCAGCTTGATCTGTCCATTTTAGGAAGGTTGGATTTTCTTTTAGCAGCTCATATAAGGGTATTACCAGAACACCATTGTCATGGGTTCAGCAGTGGCAGTCATTTTCTCCTTTGTAGTAGCTRGTGCAGTGATGTGTTTTCAATTTTCGGTCTGGGAACAGCGCTGATAACACCGATGTTTATAGTTATGGCTTAGAATGTTTTGGCCTGAGCAAGGACTTTCTGAGTCTCATGCTCTGCCAGGAAGGGGGGGAAGCCGGGAGGAGGTAGAGACAGGACACCTGACCCAAACTGACCAAAGAGCTATTCCATGCCACAGCACGTCATGCCCAGGATGTAAAACTGGGGACAGGAACCCGGAAGAGTTCAGTTCACAGCTCGGTCATCGAGTGGTGAGCAATTGTATCCTCTTTCCTTGTATTTCCCTGGTCATTGGTGGTGGTGGTGGCGGCAGTGGTGGTTTGTGTTATACCTTAGTTACTGGACTGTTCTTATCTCAACCCATGGGAGTTGCATTCTTTTGATTCTTCTCCCCATTCCCCCTCCCCCCCCGGGAGTGGGGGGGAAGAAGGAGGGGGAAATGAGTGGTCGGGCTTTGTATTAGAAGGGGTGAGCTATTGTATTCTTTCCTTGTATTTGCCTTGTCATTATTATTATTGGCGGTAGCAGTAGTGGTCTTGTGTTATACTTTAGTTACTAAACTGTTCTTATCTCAACCTGTGGGAGTTGCGTTCTTTTGATTCTCCTCCCCATCCACCCGGGAGTGGGGGGAAGAAAGAGAGGGGAGTGAGTGAGAGAGCGACTGCGTGATTTACGGCTTAAACCACGACAACCATAATCATGTATCCAGAGTCGACACCATCCTGTCATTCCCAGAAATGTCAAGAGATCTTTAATCGTGGATGGTCGTGGTGTTTGGCAGACTGCTTCCTTCCAAGCTGCTCCAAGTTCTCATTGTCCTCCTGCTATTTCATATCCTAAATAAGATACTTGAGTTCAAATTAGTTGAGCCTTCAATTTAGATACCCAGGATCCATTTAGATCTAGAAAGCTTAACAATTCTACAGTCTATTGGGCACATTCTTCCTCAGTTTCGGTCACAATTAATAGGTTGCCAACATATTGTAGCAAAGTGCCTGCCTGTGTGGGTGCTTCCCAGGGTTCTAATTCTTGTGCCAATTGATTTCCGAAAATGGTTGGACTGCTTTTGAATCCCTGAGGTAACACTGTCCAAGTGAGCTGAGTCATTCCTGTTTCAGGGTTTTCCCATTTGAAAGCAAATAAATTTTTACTTTCGTTGGCCGGGGCAGACAGAAAAATGCATCCTTTAACTCCAGAATGGTAAACCACTCCTGATTATTACTCAATTTAGCCAATAAGGTGTATGGCTAAGCTACTACTGGATGAATACCCTCCACAATTTCGTTGATAGCTCTGAGAACTTGAACTAATCTGTAACTTTTCCCATCGGATTTCTATGTCAACACCCTTGAAGCACCTCAGTTATTTTCAATTACAAAGCCATCAGACTTAACGTTACTTAGAACTGATCACATTTGGTGCCTCCTTGACTCAGGACTTTCCAGAAAGACATGTACACATGCTCGTCTAGGCATACATGCATCACTGATGTGTAAAATTGAAGCTCAAGGTGAAGTTCCTGACGACTGGACAAAGGGTAATATAACCACCATTTTCAAGAAGGGGAAAATGAATGAGCCGGAGAACTACAGACCAGTCAGTCTCACCTCTGTGCCTGACAAAACCTTGGAGCAGATTCTCCTGGAAGGCATGCTAAGGGACATGAAAAACAACAAGGTGGTTGGTGACAGCCAGCATGGCTTCACTAAGGGGAAATCCTGCCTGACCAATTTCTTGGCCTTCTATGATCGGGCTATGGAACTGATGGACAGGGGTAGAGCAGTTCACGTTATCTACCTGGACTTGTGCAAAGTGTTCGACACTGTCTCACATGACATCCTTGTGTCTAAATTGGAGAGACATCAATTTGATAGGTGGACCATTCGGGGGATAAAGAACTGGCTGGATGGCCGCATGCAGAGTTTTCGTCGATGGCTCAATGTCGAGCTGAGTGGTGTCCCTCAGGGATCGTTGTTGGGACCAATCTTGTTCAACATCTTTGTCGGTGACATGGACAGTGAGATTGAGTGTGCTCTCAGCAAGTTTGCTAATGACACCAATCTGAGTGGTACGGCTGATACCTTGGAGGGAAGGAATGGCGTCCAGAGGGACCTTGACATGCTTGTGAGGTGGGCTGATGCCAACCTTAAGAAGTTTAACCATACCAAGTGCAAGATCCCACACCTGGGTGGGAGCAATCCCAGGCACAGCTCCTGGTTGGGCAGAGAAGAGATTCAGAGCAGACCTGTGGAGAAGGATTTGGGGTGTTGGTCAGTGAGAAAATGAAAATTAGCCGGCAGTGTGCGCTCACAGCCCAGAAAGCCAACCGTATCCTGGGCTGCATCAAAAGGAGTGTGGCCAGCAGGTTGAGGGAGGTGATCCTGCCCCTCTACTCTGCTCTTGTGAGACCTCACTTGGAGTATTGTGTGCAGTTCTGGTGTCCTCAACATAAGGGCATGGAACTGTTGGAGCAAATCCAGCACGAGGATGATCAGGGGACTGGAGCACTTCCCATACGAAGACCGGCTGAGAAAGTCGGGGCTGTTCAGCCTGGAGAAGAGAAGGCTGCATGGAGACCTCATAGCAGCCTTCCAGTATTAGAATAGGGCCTATAAGGATGCTGGGGAGGGACTCTTCATGAGGGACTGTAGTGAGAGGACAAGGGGTGGTGGGTTAAAACTTAAACAGGGGAAGGTTAGGTTGGATATAAGGAGGAAGCTCTTTACTGTGAGGGTGTTTGAGGCACTGGAATGGGTTGCCCAGGGAAGTTGTGAATGCTCCATCACTGGCATTGTTCAAGACCAGGTTGGACAGAGCCTTGGGTGGCATGGTTTAGTGGGAGGTGTCCCTGCCCATGGCAGGGGGGTTGTAACTAGATGATCTTAAGGTCCTTTCCAAACCTAATTATTCTATGATTCTATGGTTGATCTTGTTCTCACAGTTGCCTGAAAATCAGGATCCATCAAGATAGAAAACTGCAGAGCAGGTACTCCTTTCCACAGTATTCCTGAGCATCAAGCTAACACCATGCTAACAGAAGCAGCCAAAATCTAGCATCACGGTGCGTGACTATTAGTAATAGCAGTTCAAACGCATACTTGCCAAAAGCGAGTATGAATACTAGGAGAGGGGTGAAAACTTTATCCTTCCACTGTAGCAAGCTTTGAGAACTTTTATTGTCTTAGAATTAGATTCCGTCTCCCTCCCCTCCTCTTTTTTTTCATATTATCAAAAAATAATTTGGAGCTTTCAGCTATTATGAACTTAGGTACAGCAAGATGCATTGTACAATCTGCACCATGAGTAGGATACCTGAAGTAACACATCATGCCTTCAGTCTCTGATATAAAGCTGAGACTTTTGCTATAGGCCTTGAACAATGCCTTCTGCTGGCTGCAGAGGAAGAGAGAACAATTTCTGACTCTTCAGAAGTTAAGACCCTTAACACTCCACCTCTCCAGCATACTGAAGACACAGCTAATTGACGTCAATCACGCCATCCCTTTGCATCCCAACTTTCCTGAATCACATGCTGAATTGAAAGGCCTAAGCTTTCATTTTCTTGATTCCCAACTGGAGAGAAGTTGCTTTCTTCTTCTTAGACATGTAGAATTGTACGTAATTCAACTCATAATTCTGAGCAGCCCTTTTCTGATTAAAAAATGTGTTCAAATATTGATAAGAAAGACATGTATGCTGAGCTCCAATTCTCCTACTTGAATAGACTCCCACTTCTATGAGTGGCTGAGAACAGGTCTGCCAAACTGGAGCGGGAATGGAAATAATTCAGTCAGTCAAAAGTGAAACACACTAGTAGGTGGGCTGATAACAACATTATGAAGTTTAACCATGACAAGTGCAAGGTCCTACACCTGGGTCAGAGCAATCCCAGGCACAGCCACAGGTTGGGCAGGGAAGAGATTCAGAGCAGCCCTGCGGAGGAGGACTTGGGGATGTTGGTCAATGCCAAAATGAACATGAGCCAGCAGTGTGCACTCGCAGCCCTGAAAGCCAACCATATCCCGGGCTGCATCAAAAAGAGTGTGACCAGCAGGACGAGGGAGGTGATCCTGCCCCTCTACTCTGCTCTTGTGAGACCTCACTTGGAGTATTGTGTGCAGTTCTGATGTCTTCAACATAAAAAGGACATGGAACTGTTGGAACAAGTCCAAAGGAGGGCCACGAGGATGATCAGGGGGCTGGAGCACCTCCTGTATGAAGACAGGCTGAGAAAGTCAGGGCTGTTCAGCCTGGAGAAGAGAAGGCTGTGTGGAGACCTCATAGCAGCCTTCCAGTATATGAAGGGGGCCTATAGGGATGCTGAGGAGGGACTCTTCATGAAGGACTGTAGTGAGAGGACAAGGGGTAACGAGTTCAAACTTAAACAGGGAAAGTTTAGATTGGATGTAAGGAAGAAATTCGTTACTGTAACGGTGGTGAGGCACTGGAATGTGTTGCCCAGGGAAGTTGTTAATGCTCCATCGCTGGCGGTGTTGAAGGCTGGATTGGACAGAGCTTTGGGTGGCATGGTTTAGTGGGAGTTGTCCCTGCCCCTGGCTGGGGGGTTGGAACTAGATGTTCTTGAGGTGCTTTCCAACCCTAACTATTCTATGATTCTATGATTTATGCTATTACACAACAAATATTTAAACAGAGGAATATAGGTCAAAAGTAAAAATTCTCAATCAATGCACTTGGTTTGCCTCCCCCCCAATTATTAATATAGCTTTAGGAATATTTTCTATATGCTCAGCAAGCATACCTGTGCACAAGTCTTTAACAAAGAAAGCTAGATTCACTTTTAATAAGAGCAATGAGACAAATTAAAACCACTACCCATTTCTTCCAAGTTATTACTGCCACTGGAAACATAAATGATTAAAAACTTTCCAGTGCTGTTTGCAAATACTGAACCTTAATTTCAAAGTTAGGCACTAATCCATGGAAACAAATCAAAGCGGAACAGAAACACTTGTGACATATGTAAACATTGAGCAGTTAGCATGTGTCTTCTCAAGTGATATAACATCACTCACAGACTTCCAAGAAAAACCCTTCTCGCATGATGAATAAGGGTAATAATTTAAAATACTTGTTATGTTACTACTCATGTGCTTTCAACTCTACACTTAAAAGGCTGTAGACTACACATGGAAAAGCTCTGAACACTGAGTATTTGTGAATATTCTAATCCCCAGAGTATTAATACAGAGGAATGTACGCCAAAAAGAATTACTAATTTGGGGATTTCTTCTTTTCTTTTCCTTGGCCCTTCACTATTCTTCAAATATCTTTGGATAAAGAGACATTATTCATGTCAGAATTTGATATACTTGTTTTAGCCCAGAGCTGAAATTATCACAAGGGCACTGAATTGAATTCTTAGATTTAAAAAACTAGAAGGAAAAGCTTGAACATTCAGTAGTGAGATGCATATCTCTTCTTGCCATTCTCCTCTTTTTTTTTTTTTTTTTTTTTTTAAAGACAGAACAGAATCTGGGCAGTCTCTCATGCCTTTTCTATTTACAGAATAGTTTTTTTGTTTCCTTAGACTCACCCCTTTGGCATTCTCCTTGGGACACACTACATTTGACAAGAAGATAGAAACCTCATTAGTAAAATATTTTGATTTGTGGAAACGAAAAGTCACATGCATAGAAACGCAAACATGAGCTATATGTCTGTATTCTAGCAGCCAAGTAAGCTTCAAGGAAATCTCTGAACCAGAGTAACAGATGCAAATGAAAATTAGAAAATGGATTTAGTATCTTTTATTTTTTTCCCCTCAGAACTCTCGAGATTCTGTTGAAGACAAAGCAGCTTTTTTATTTCAACTATTAAAGTCTTATATATGACAACTCT
>CABHOG010000126.1:291034-306649 GCA_902168055.1 Aratinga solstitialis | reverse complement strand
TGCTCCAGTCCCCTGATCACCCTCGTGGCCCTCCTCTGGACTTGTTCCAACAGTTCCATGTCCTTCTTATGTTGAGGACACAGGAACTGCCACAGTACTCTAAGTGAGGTCTCACAAGAGCAGAGTAGAGGGGCAGGATCACCTCCTTCGACCTGCTGGTCACGCTCCTTTTGATGCAGCCCAGGATACGGGTGGCTTTCTGGGCTGCAAGCACACTGCCAGCTCATGTTAAGTTTCTCATCAACCAACACCCCCAAGTCCTTCTCCGCAGGGCTGCTCTGAATCTCTTCTCTGTCCAACCTGGAGCTGTGCCTGGGATTGCTCCCACCCAGGTGTAGGACCTTGCATTTGGCATGGTTAAACATCATAATGTTGGCATCAGCCCACCTCACAAGTGTGTCAAGACCCCTCTGGATGGCATTCCTTCCCCCCAGCTTATGAACCGAACCACACAGCTTGGTGTCATTGGCAAACTTGCTGAGGGCACACTCAATCCCACTGCCCATGTCCCCGACAAAGATGTTGAACAAGACTGGTCCCAACACAGATCCCTGAGGGACACCACTTGTTACTGGTCTCCAGCTGGACACTGAGCCATTGACCACAACTCTTAGCGTGTGGCCATCCAGGCAGTTCTTTATCCACTGAGTGGTCCACCTATCAAATTGATGCCTCTCCAACTTAGAGACAAGGATGTCATGTGGGACACTGTCAAATGCTTTACACAAGTCCATGTTGATGCTATCAACTGCTCTGCCCCTATCCATCAGTTCCCTATCCCCATCATAGAAGGCCACCAGATTGGTCTGGCAGGATTTCCCCTTAGTGAAGCCATGGTGGCTGTCACCAACCACCTTGTTGTTTTTCATGTGCCTCAGCATGCTTTCCAGGAGAATCTGTTCCAAGATTTAGCCAGGCACAGAGGTGAGGGTGACTGGTCTGTAGTTTCCCGGCTCATCCATTTTCCCCTTCTTGAAAATGGGTGTTATATTTCCCTTTTTCCAGTCGTCAGGAACTTCACCTGACTGCCATGATTTTTCAAATATGATGGACAGTGGCTTAGCAACTTCATTTACCAGGTCCTTCAGGACCCGTGGATGGTTGTAAAGAACATGCATTAGTCTTTACATGAGGGAGATTTTTGCCTTTTATAATGTACTATCAAGAGTGCAGAGGATGTAAGCTAACGGGATAGTGCCAACAAAATCCTTCTCAAATGGGAGTTTGCCAGAAACTTCTACATAGTGAGCATGAGTACTATTGGACAGAAAGGTTTGATTTTAGGTCGAGTGTAATGAGTATTTTTCTTTCCTTGTGAAGGAGTTTTAGTCTCAAAATCTTATTTTTGCTTATATCCTATTTTTGCTAGTGTAGGCAACGTAACAATATATTAAGAAAACAGATTCTGAATACAAAAACAACAGTTAAAACACCATAAGCTTACCTAGCTCTGTAGCTCATCTGTACCTATCAATGGTTCCCCAGCCTATTCGATACTTTGCTTAGGGTGAGCAGATTTCCACCTCTTTCGATCTATTTATTGCATATACCACAATGCTATCACTACCTTATGAGAGTGACCACTAGTTTATGATTACCTAAAGGCCAAGTTTATCTGCTTCAGCTGTGCTGAGCCCCTGTCAGTGTTGGAGGAACTGCTCGTGTCACTGCTTTTGTGATCAAGGTGCCATCAGGATTTGGCTGTTATCCCTACCGTGAAATTGCAGCAACAGTGATGGTTGGGGATGTGTCTTTTCTATGAATGCAGGCTTTTGAACAAAGAGGAAGACTTCATTGGCTACCAGAAATGTGCTATTTTATGTACATGTGCTGTTTAGGATGTGCTTCCTGTAAGTAACCAGATGCATATACAACACATTATTTGACTAGTGTGCTGAAGAGAGGAGGATGAGTTAGATAGAGTCTGCCTCTCTAACTAGAAACTCACAATTATGGCAGTGAAATATTACAGGTTAAGGGTATATTAAGGTATTTGGCAATTTGTACCAAGTCTGGCCAAAATAAAGTGCAACCTACCCCAAATTTTGCAATTTCCTTGCAAAATACTTAAGTTTGCAAATGTAATAAAAGTAGAGGGATGCACTGGTGTGACTTGCATACTCCTTTGGATGGTATCTGGGTGGTTTGCTGTGCTCATGCTCCAGCTCTGAGCTCCTATGGAGGAAACTTTTCTTGCTATGGCTGTGGCAGGTAGGACTGTTGTGGCAGAGCCTGAGGAGAGGAGCTGAGGCCATGGCAGGGCCCACACAACCCCAATGTGGGTGCCAGGTTGCTACACAGCCCCAGACAGACTTTGTTTTGAGCCACAGCTACTGTGGGTATGCCAGCAATCCAAAAACTGTTGCTTTTTGTATTAAACACCTTGTTTTGGTCAGTCTGAAATCCCTCTTTAGCATTTGTTTCCCGGTGGCAAGAAAGATGGGACCTTACCTTAACCTTACCCCACCCTCCTGTTTTCAAGTTGCAGTCACATGTACTACCTACCTATCTGCCTGTCTATGTGTCTATCTGAGCAGCTGTGCAACAGCTTCCTCCCAACAGGCAGGAAGCCTAATGACTTTCACATGTGGCGGTTCAACAGCTCCTGCCCTTGCCCAGGGTGCTGCTGCCTCAGTGTATGGTGGTGCCCCAGTGCAGGCCCAGCAACAGGCCAGGCCAGGCCAGGCCTCCCCTCCCCAGAGCGCACCTGCAGTACTGAGGTAGCTCTGAAAAGGTGGTAAAACCATTTCTGACCATACAAAATGTCTTCCTGTGGGTGACAACTGTGGTCCTAAATCAGCTCAGGTGTTAATACGTGTGAGTCACAGCCACAGCAGGAGGGCCAGGCCTGTGAAGCCTTTGATCCTCAAGGACATCTGAGGGTACTGAGCAAGCCAGGATTTTTCTCTGGTTTATAATGGCTGCTGCAGTTCCACACATATGGACAGTGTCAGTCAATCAGCATGGTACTTCAGCCCAGAAGCCGGTTGGTTTTTCTTTTCCCTCTCCATTGTGTGTACTGGAGGGGAGAATAGACTCTTGTGGTTTAAGGCCAGCTGGTAACTCAGAACCACACAGCCGCTCGCTCACTCCCCCGCTTTCTTCCTCCCCGTGATCCCAGATGGATGGGGAGGAGAAGCTGAAGAATGTAACTCCCACGGGTTGAGATAAGAACAGTCCAGTAACTAAAGTATAATACAAAACTGCTACTGCTACCCCCAATACTAATAATGATAAGGGAAATAATAAGGGGAGAGAATACAATTGCTCACCACCCACCGACTCATACCCAGCCAGACCTGAGCACACCTTTGGCTAGTTTAGGTCAGGTGTCCTGTCTCTGCCTCCTCCTCCTTTGCCCATCCTTGCGAGAGTTCATGGACAACACACTCAGATTAATATAATCAGGTGCTGACAATTTATTGTAACCAAAGCGTCGCCTTTTATAGAAAGTTTCAAGATGCTAGAATATTCATAGAATCATAGAATCGTAGAATAGTTAGGGTTGGAAAGGACCTTAAGATCATCTAGTTCCAACCCCCCTGCCAGGGGCAGGGACACCTCCCACTAAACCATGCCACCCAAGGCTCTGCCCAATCCAGCAGATTCACTAATGTCAAGTAACTGTCTGGATTGCTCATGTGGCCGTTCTCAGCCAAATAACTCTCCACAAATCCCCCTTTTTGCTTTTGAGCAATCCAATCCTGGTTAACAGCACGAGATAACATGCCAATAATACACTTCCATAAACAACAAAGAACCAAAACAATAACAATCAACGTTATTACAATTGTTAAACCTTGTTTGATTAATGCTCCTAGCCAACCACTAATTCCCCAACTTTGCAATAATCCTTGAAACTAGTCCCATTCTGAGAGTACTTGCAACTTTTGCACTCCATCTTTCAAAATTTGAATGTTCTTGTGTATAGGCTCAGAGTGATCAGAGAGATTCATACAACACATTCCCTCAAGAAGTCCCTGCAGCAGTCGTTCCGCCGCATCCGCAAGAGCCGGGTGTCGGGCAAGAAGAGGCTCAATGACAGCTACAAACACTGGCCTGCTCAGCAGCAGCTACAGCTGGCAGCCGGCTGAGCAGCAACCATAAATATCTGTCAGCAACAGTACTTTTGTGTTAACCCTTTCTTGTCCGAAATGTTAATGTTACACATTTAAAACTTTTACATGAATCCAATAACAAAACCAAAATATACAGATACACTGTCTGCCCTCAACACACATACACACATACACACATACACACATACACACATACACATGGGATCCCATAAATAGACTTCACACAAATACAATATTTAAAACACAAAATGCAGACAAAATGTGGTGCAATGACCCTGTGAAGACTATCAAGAAACTAGCTCCAAACAGCATCATCGCAGTGTAAGGTGGCAGGCTCAATCTCAGAGGGTGTCCCTGCAGAGGCTCTGCCTCCCTCACATCATATGAGGCTTGGGCTTTTAAACTGACCAAAATGCACGCTCATTCTGATGCAGGTGGCCAGGCTACATCGGAAGAAGTGGTCAGCAGTATCTATAAAGGTCTGCAAGGGTCGATAGAAACATGGACATACTTATATTTGCTAACTTTTGGTGCATGAATATCACAGAGAGTTTATAAGCACACAATACATCTGCATCCCCCACTCATCTTACTTTTCCCTTTACAGCTGCCCATTTATGATGAGGATCTGGGGGATATAAATCAGGTCTCTTTTCCGGATCAACAGGTACCGGGTCAAAAGCACTATCCAGGTTAGCATCAGAATTATCAGGAGTCAGAATCTCAGGAGCAGCAGCAGCAGTCTGATGAACGTGTACAGTCTCCTCATAAATGTGGTCTGGAGTTTCAGCGTTATCAAATGCAATTAAAACTTTTCCTCGCACAGGTTTCAGGTGATCTGAGAGTAGGCTCTTTCCCGGGACTAACGAGGTCTGGGTCAAAAGGATTGCCTTTATCGCCCTCCTCAGCCTTCTCGAGGCACTATTGGCACCGGCGGGTGCTGCGCCTCAGATGAGATAGTGATAGTTCGCGATGTTGGTTGCAAAGGGATTTTTGGATTTCTAAAGGGTGGTTTTGATGTGTAGTCCGGATCACTCTCGGGTGTTAGTGCAGCAAAGGCAGAGGCAACTGTAACTCGTTCACTTTTCATCTCTGCTAAGGTTTCGCGAATAAGTCACCACAGAGTTGCTAAGCGTTTTGCTTCTTTGGAAGCTTTGCTAATGTCTTCCCACATAGCTTGTCCCATAGTATCCCATGTTTTTACTGCAAAAGCAGTACTGACCCTGGGTAGTAAATTTCTATCTTTAGTCCACAGCAACAGCTGTTTAAACACATCAGCGTCATAATGAATATCTCTCTTAGAGAGTATATGTTGGAGGAGCTTAACTACTGCCTCTTCTTCTTTTGAGAGTGTAGACCCCATCTCAACCCTGACCGCTCACCTGATCAAGGAGAGATTCCGTTCAGTGGACGTCCTTTTTTAACTTCTTCTTGCTGGGGCAGCAAGGATCTTCAGTCAGCTTTCCCGCCACCCTCCTATTCCAGCAGTTTTTATCACTCCGGGAAGCAACGACAAGAGGGTCCCTGTTCGGGCGCCAATTGTGGGAGATCATGGACAACACACGCAGATTAATATAATCAGGTGCTGACAATTTATTGTAACCAAAGGGTCGCCTATTATAGAAAGTTTCAAGATGCTAGAACATTTGGTGATAACTGATTGGTTAATGTCCCTAAGCTAAGTGTTAGTAACAGCTTAATGATTGGTTAACTATAACAGCATACGTTCCAAGGTCGCGGTTATCAGTTCCTCCTTGTACATCCTGTTTTCGTAGCTTTCTGTGCCAACTTTCTCAAAACCTCCGCACGTACGCGTCCTCTAATAACCTTCAGACAAGGCCTCAAAGCCTTTGGTTCACTACTTCACTAATGTCAAGTAACTGTCTGGATTGCTCACGTGGCCGTTCTCAGCCAAATAACTCTCCACACATCCTCATTGGCAGAGCATGAGACTGAAAAGACCTTGATCGGAGTAAACATTACTTAATAAAGACATTGGTGTGTTATCAGCACTGTTCCCAGACAAAAGTCGAAAACCCAGCACTGCACCAGCTACTAAGAAGGAGAAAAAAAACTGCTACAGCCGAACCCAGGACAGTATCCACCCCTTATTCCATACCATTCATGTCATGCTCAGATCCCACATTTTTATATATACCATCACTTTTGTCTCATATATATATACACACACACACAAAGAGAAAGATATCATTCCTTAGTCCATGGACCATGCTTATAAAGTTTGCTGAATTCATTCAGTCCATGATGTCAGGCTCCATCTCTTGTAACAGTTTTTCAGGGCAGGAGAGACGGTGTGTAGTGTTGGATTCTTGCCTGCTAATGACACCACTGAACTCGTCTGGTCAGTGCTGAGCTCATCTGGTTTCATCAAAGTTCATAATTTCTTGGGGTAATGATTGGAGGGAAGTCAGGTTCAGTCAGGGATGACCTGAGGACAGTTCTGCTGCTGATGCCAGCTTTCCCATGACTTTATTTTCCACTGATGATCATGAGAGCACATATATATATATCTTCTTTCAAAGCCCAGAGTGGTGGATTCAGCCATCCGGTGGTTGCTTCCACCACAGTAAGCACATGGCGCTTGCCGTGGCAAGTTGGTGGGAGTGTGATATAGTCAATCTGCCAGGACTGCCCATAATTGTACTTCAGCCATCGTCCTCCATACCAGAGAGGATTTAACTGCTTGGCTTGCTTATTTGCAGCACGTTTCACACTTGTGAATAACCTGGGAGATAGTGTCCATAGTTAAGTCCACCCACGAACCCATCTATATGTTGCAACTCAGCCTTGATGGCCTGAGGTGTCATGGACCCACTGGGCCAAAAATAATTCCCCTTATGTTGCCAATCCAAATCCAAACTTAGCAGCTTTATCCACCTGTCCCTTGTTCTAATGTTCCTCAGTGGCCTAGGCAGTGATATCTTGCCACAGCGCAGTTGCCCAGATGGGTTTATCTCTGTGTTTCTAGTTTATCTGCTTCCATTGCTGCAACCACACCCACAGGGCATTTGCCACCATCCAGCTGCATGGCTTTCACCTCTGCCAACTGACTCAATTCACCCTCTCCTTCAGCAGTTTCTGCAACTTGTTGTAGAGGACTCCATACAGGTGCCATCCACCTACGATGCTTTCCCACAGTACAGCAGGACCCATCGACCCATCAGGAAACAAGGCATATTGCTTCTCACTTTCTGACAGTTCATTATAAGGTGGGGCCTCTTCACCACGCATCACCTCCTTCTCGGGTGACATTCCAAAATCTTTGCCCTCTGGCCAGCCCATGATGACTTCTAGAATTCCTGGATGAGTGGGATTTCCTGTTTGAGCACATTGTGTAATTAGTGCAGCCCACTTACTCCATGTAGCATCTGTAGCATGATGAGACCCTGCCTTTGAACATCCAGCCCAGCATGGGGTGCCAGGAGGAGCTGTGCGTCAGTGCCAATCACTTCCAAAGCAGCTCAAACCCCTTCAGAGGCTGCCAGTATCTCTTTTTCACTTGGGGTATGGCTGGCCTCAGATCCTCTATATCCCCAATTCCAAATGCTGAGGGGTTGACCTCGATTCTCCCCGGGAGCTTTCCGACAGAGGCTCCAGGTAGGACCGTTCTCCCCGGCTGCGGTGTAGAGTACATTTTTTCCCATCCAGCCCAGTCTGGACTGGTCCAAGGGCTACTGAATGAACTATCGCTCGTTTAATTTGTTCAAAAGCTTGTTGTTGCTCAGGGCCCCATTTGAAACCATTCCCCTTCAAGGGTCACATGATAGAGAGGGCTTATAATCAGACTGTAATTTGGGATGTGCATTCTCCAGAACCCCACAACACCCAAGAAAGCTTGTGCTTCTTTCTTATTAGTTGGTGGTGACATTGCTGTTATCTTGTTGATCACATCTGTGGGGATCTGGCAACGTCCATCTTGCCATTTTATTCCCAAAAATTGAATCTCCTGTGCAGGTCCCTTGACCTTACTTTGGTTTATGGCCAAACCAGCTTTCAGCAGGATTTGGATTGTTTTCCTCCCTTTCCCAAAAAACTTCTTCAGCTGTGTCACCCCACACAATAATGTCATCAATGTATTGCAAATGTTCTGGATCTTGCCTCTGTTCCAGTGTGTGGGGAGTGAAGGCAATAAGATCTGCATGAAAAAGGGTTTGGGAATTAGCTCTGAGGCCTTGGTGCTTGACCAGCCCTTGGGCGATGAGTTGGAGTGTTGAAGGACAGGAAAGGTGAAGAAGCATGCCTTGGGAGGATGGGCCAGGATGTAGTTGTGCTGGGAGGATGGGCCAGGATGTAGTTGTGGTGGGAATCTCAGTTGGAGGCCAGAGGATGTGGGGGTTGTGAGAGGGTCCACAGCACTGTGATTGGACTATAAACCTGGAGGTTTTTACAGGGGCCAATGAGATTGAATGTGGCATGTTTGCGCATGTTGGGAAAGTACCGAGCAGGGGGATAAAAAGGGCTTGGCTGTAATAAATTTGGATTTGAGTCTCCTCATCAGCTTGAGCCCATATTGTGAAATGCCACACCAGTGCAGTCTGGATCAGTCCATGGCAGATGGCAGGGATGAGTTTCCACCACTGGGGCAGTCGGTTCCAAGTGCACTGGACGCCCCTCCAAGTAAAAGCAAACTGTGGCCTGCACTCTGCTGCCAAAGGAATTGAGAAAAATGCATTGGCAATATCTATCGTGGCTTCCCACTTGGCTGCCTTTGACTCCAGTTCATACTGAAGTTCTAGCATGTCCTGTACGGCAGCACTCAATGATGTTGTGACTTCATTCAGGACACAATAGTCTACTGTTAGTCTCCACTCTCCGTTAGACTTTCACACTGGCCATATGGGGCTATTAAAGGGTGAGTGGGCCCTACTGATCACTCCTTGACTCTCCAATCTACAGATCAGCTTATGGATAGGAATCAGGGAGTCTCGGTTGGTGCGATATTGACGCCGGGGCACTGTTGTGGTAGTAAACGGCACTTGTTCTTCAACCTTAAGCAAGCCCACAACAGAAGGATCCTCTGAGAGACCAGGCAAGGTGGACAGCTGCTTCATTTCCTTCATCTCGAAGGCAGCAATACCAAGAGTCCATCATTACACTTGGGGGTCTTTGAAATACCCTCTCCTGAGATAGTCTATGCCAAGGATGCATGGAGCCTTTGGACCAGTCACAATGGGGTGTTTTTGCCATTCCCTCCCAGTCAGGCTGATTTCAGCCTCCAGTACAGTCAACTCTTGGGATCCTCCTGTCACCCCAGAAATATAAATGGGTTCCACCACTCGACGGCTTGATGGCATAAGGGTACACTGTGCACCGGTATCTCCTAGAGCCTTATACTTCTGTGRGACTGATGTGCCAGGCCACCTGATCCTCACAGTCCTGTAAATCCAATTGTCCCTCTCCTACACCCTGGCTGGAGGCAGGGCCCCTCTAATAGTGATCACAACATTGGTCACTTACGTCTGGTAGACAGGGATTAGTCTTTATCACAAGAGCTGGAGTAAAATCAGATCTTCCACTCCATCTGGGAACCTGCTCACCAGAGACTGAAGCCGCAGCTTTCATGGGATGATCATCCTTGACCTTTGTTCTCTTCTTCAGTTCATGCACCCGTTCCTCCAGAGCTGAGGTAGGTTTTACTAAGTGCTACATAGCAGGCAACAGCATATAACTGAGTTCATGGCTGTTTTCCCCTAAAATCCAATCCCCTTGAAGTACACATCGGACTTCCCCATATTCCCGCATTACCCCCAAAGTATATCCGGGTCCCTGAGCAAAAGCAATCCCTCGAATCGGTTTACCTTTACCTGAGGGAGAAATAACCCAGACTGCCTTCCCCAGCAAATTCATTGTGTGCAGCACAGGAACTTTTTCCCCTTCTACAGTATGTAAAAGTTCTGACTGAGCTGGGCCAGCCCTGTTGGCAGATCCTCTGGTGTTGACAAGCCAAGCGGCCTTTGGTAAATGTGTATCCCAATGCTTGAAAGTCCCACCACCCATTGCTCTCAGTGTAGTTTTTAATAGCCCATTGTACCATTCGATTTTCCCAGAGGCTGGTGCATGGTAGGGGATGTGATATACCCACTCATTGCCATGCTCTTTGGCCCAAGCATCTATCAGGCTGTTCCAGAAATGAGTCCCATTGTCTGACTCAATTCTCCGTGGGGTGCCGTGTTGCCACAAAATCTGTTTTTCAAGGCCCAGGATAGTGTTCCGGGAAGTGGCGTGGGGCACAGCGTATGTTTCCAGCCATCCAGTGGTTGCCTCCACCATGGTAAGCACATGGCGCTTGCCCTGGCAGCTTGGTGGGAGGGTGATATAGTCAATCTGCCAAGCCTCCCCATATTTGTACTTCAGCCATCGTCCTCCACACCAAAGAGGCTTTAACCATTTAGCTCGCTTAATTGCAGCACATGTTTCACAGTCATGAATAACCTGGGCAATAGTGTCCATTGTTAAGTCCACCCCTCGATCACAAGCCCATCTGTATGCTGCATCTCTGCCTTGATGGCCTGAAGTGTCATGGGCCCACCGGGCCAAAAATAATTCTCCCTTATGTTGCCAATCTAAGTCCATCTGAGCCACTTCAATCTTAGCAGCTTTATCCACTTGCTGGTTGTTCTGGTGCTCCTCAGTGGCCCAACTCTTGGGTACATGAGCATCTACATGGCTGTCCTGGGTTCAGCAGTAGCAGTCATTTTTCTCCTTCTTAGTAGCTGGTGAAGTGCTGTGTTTTTGACTTTCAGCATGGGAACAACACTGATAACACCGATGTTTTTAGCTGCTTCTAAGTAATATTTACTCTGACCAAGGATTTTTCTGAGTCTCATGCTCTGCCAGGGAGGAGGGGAAGCCAGGAAGAAGCAGAGACTGGACACCTGACCCAAACTAGCCAATGAGGTATTCCATACCACAGGATGTCATGCCCAGTCCATAAACTGGGGGCTGTTACCTGGAAGGGCTAGATGACTGCTCGGGTCTGGCTGGGTTTCGGTCGGCAGGTGGTGTGTGGTTGTATTCTCTTCCCTTGTTATTTCTGCTGTAATTATTATTATTGGTGGCAGCGGTAGTGGTTTTGTGTTATACCTTAGTTTCTGGACTGTTCTTATCTCAACCTGTGGGAGTTACATTCTTTCGATTCTCCTCCCCATCCCTCCGGGAGCAGGGGGAGGAAAAGGGAGGTGCGAGTGAGCGGCTGTGTGGTTCTAGGTTGCCAGCTGGGCTTAAACCACAACAGTTCTTTGTGGCGCCCAACGTGTGGCACGAAGGGTTGAGATAACGACAGGTCAGACCAGAGTGTGTCAAATTTGTGATATGCATTCATTGTTTCAGATTAATAGCCACTCGTCAGAATGCTGATTTATTGGCTCTCAAAGTTGTTGCTCTTGATCTCGGAGTTTCAGCATGTTGTACCTTATTTACAGCCGGTATTTGCTGTTTTAGTGTTTATCGGCTGGGGGGCCTGGGCTAGGGTTATTGTTTCGCTGTACTTCATGGCAATGACTTGTAATACAGTAGGCTGCTGGCTTGGGGTGGTGGGTGTGCGGCTTGTCGTTTTCTTGTGCCACCTAGTTCTCATCTTTTGCTGATGTTGGGACGGAGTGTGGCTGCGGGGTCTCTGCCTCACTCCATCCTCCGTCTGTGTTGCCGCAGGGGCCGCTGTATGGTGCGCATTCCTGGCGTGGGAGGCCCTGGGGTCCGTTTTTCCCTTGTGTGTGGACAGTGCTGCATTTCAAATGTGGGTTTAATTCCTAATTATCCCACATTTCCTAATTATTCCACACATACCACAGCACGTCATGCCCAGTATATATACGGGGGGCAGTCACCCGGAAAGGCTAGATCACTGCTGGGTCGGGCTGGGTATCAGTTGGTGGGTGGTGAGCGGTTGTATTCTCTTCCTTTGTTGATTCCCTTCTCATTATTATTATTGGTGGTAGCAGCAGTGGTTTGTGCTATACCTTAGTTTCTGGATTGTTCTTATCTCAACCCATGGGAGTTACATTCTTTTGATTCTCCTCCCCATTCCCCCAGGAGTGGGGGGGGAGGAGGAGGGGGGAGTGAGTGAGCGAGCTACGTGGCTGACTGGACTTAAACCATGACAAGGAGGAGCTAAAATGAGTTAATAGGTAGAAACTTTTTTTGGGACAGAAGGAACTAACACCTTGAATAGAAAAGTTCCACAAAGCAGACACAAGCTTGAAAACTTTAGTGCAATTTACATTTTAGTTACTGAGAAAAGGAATAAGTTTAAATTAAATAGAGCGCATTCAGAGCAGGAACACCCAACCCCCTGTAATCCAGTATTTCTTAGCCTTTGAAAAACAACCTATCATTTCTGTCTCTTTTAATGACTTGAGGGCAGTTTTAACTTATTTCTAGCACATATTTCTGCCAAGTATGAGTTAAATGTTCAGGAGAATGCAGAAAATATTAGTATCTTTTCATGGCACAGGATTATGAACATGCTAGATGCCAGGCAATTAGTCCATCTGATTAGTTTCCTTCAAAAGTTTATTTAAGCTTGTTCCAGGAAAATTATGTATTTCCCAGAAAAATTATCACTAAGGTGCTTAGTCAACAGTTCCAATGCAGTTGGATAAAACTTGCCCTAACAGATATTCATGGATTTCCTTTCTCTTACAGTGGTAAAATCTACAAATGAACCAAGTCTAACATTGATATTTGGCACATATTTTACATAGAGCCCTCTGTAGAACACTGTTTTGTTTAGTGATTCGGAGAAATCTCCAGGAACTCACCAACAAAGTTTAAGTTGACAAGCAGGTATTCTTTATTGCGGCGCCGGGAGACACGGGAGATAGCTCCTCCTAGCATGTCTCTCCGAATTGCTAAACAAGCTGTCCTTATATAGTCACTAAGCATACATATTCATTTGTACATACATGCATATTCATGAAGCTACTTATGTATTACATCATTCTAGAAAGTTTCCCGCATGAATACAAAAATGTGGTGGTGGTCTTTGGGGGTCATTTACTTCTTCCAACAATCTTCATCACTTCTGGCAGTCTTTGAAGCACACACAGTAGATAATGCTTACACCAGCTTTATTGGTTTGGTAACACTGCAGACATAATCATCCTGCCCTTCTACTTATCAGTTAGCTTAGCTGCAGCCCATCCTGGACATCTGCTAGTTTCAGATACTCTTTATCTACATGTCTTGTTTTTCTGCCCTGTTTTCTCACACTTATTTTTGTAGTAAGGTCATAAGGACCTAAAACTACACCAACTACAGCGGTTTATCTTATACAAGGATTCTCATTATGTTCTCTAGCTGCACTCTATTTATTTTTTCTGTGAAACATGTACCTCAGTTATTTTCCATTGCTACTGTTACAAAGTCATCAAACTTAATGTTACTTAGAACTGATTCTACTTATTTACAAAGGTTTGTATTTCTTTTTGTGCCTCTGATATGAGGAAAGCAAGTGCCTGGAAAACATAGGGTTAAAATACTTTTAACTTAACTTAGGTTGAAGATAGAGAACAAGGTTTGTGTTGTAGGTCTGTGGTGTGATAACAGAATTTAGTAGTCTTACTAACCAAAGTGAGTTATTTATTTTCATCCTTCTAATGAGTGAATTCTTTCTTACCATCCTTCTAATTTATCAGTTAGTTTGGAGACAGTGACTCCCAAACATCTGCTAGCTTAGGATAGTCCTTGTCTGCCCATCCTGTCCTGCCTGCAATAAATTTTCTACGAAGGTCACACTGCTCTAAATCTTTGCCAGCTATCAGAAACTTGCAGATACAGCTGGTTTCAGCTAATTGTGATTACTGGGGCATCCAACTGTGCCAAAGGTGAAAAGTGCACCGTGAGGAAGACGGCTTACTTCATCTTGAAGACCCCTGCCCACATGAGGAAGACTACTTGCTTCATCTTGAAGACCCCTGCCCACAACCATGAGAGAGCAGTGCGCAAGCACCAAAAGGGAGGAGACTTATGATAATGAGTACCTAAACTAATTCTAATATCCCCACCGCTAGCTGCTCTCTCGGGAACCTAATGAATATGCATGTTTGTGTGTAATAAATATCTGCTTGCTTAACCCCTTGGTGTGCAAATTAGGAGGAGTGATCCCCCTTGCACTCGGCGCCGTAATAAACATACCTGTTTGATAACTCTCCTTGAGTTGCAGAGTCTGATTCCGTGCTTCGCCTCCTTGTCTCATTAGATAGAATCAGAGAAGTATCCTCAGAAGCTATTCAGGTCCACTTTTCCTGGCAGACTTGCAAGTATTTCATTCCTTGAAAGGAGAATCAGTGCAAGGATATTAGTGTGTTTAGTCGTGAAACTCACAGTAAAAAAAAAAAGACTTAATTATTAAATTTCACAGGTTGCATTGTTGCAATGAACAAAAATCTAAAGGAGCGTGACCAGCAGGTCGAGGGAGGTGATCCTGCCCCTCTACTCTGCTCTTGTGAGACCTCACTTGGAGTACTGTGTGCAGTACTGGTGTCCTCAACATAAAAAGGACGTGGAACTGTTGGAACAAGTCCAGAGGAGGGCTTATAAAAGGTGGAAGCAAGGACGGGCAGCCTGGGAAGAATACAGGGATGTTGTCCAGAAAGCTAGGGACCAGGTTAGGAAAGCCCACTTAGAATTAAACATGGCTACAGATGTTAAGGATAACAGGAAGGGATTCTATAGGTACATTGCAAATAAAAGACAGACTAGGGACAACATGGGCCCTCTCCAGAAGCTATTGGGAGAACTGGCTACCCTGGATTTGGAGAAGGCGGAGGTTCTTAACGACTTCTTTGCCTCAGTCTTCACCGGAAAATGCTCTGACCATACCACCCAAGACTTGGAAGGCAGATGCAGGGACAGTCAGAATGAAGACCCTGGGCCCACTGTAGGAGAGGACCTGGCTGGAGACCATCTTAGGAACCTGAACGAATACAAGTCATAGAATCATAGAATCATAGAATAGTTAGAGTTGGAAAGGACCTTAAGATCATCTAGTTCCAACCCCCCTGCCAGGGGCAGGGACACCCCCCACTAAACCATGCCACCCAAGGCTATGTCCAACCCAGCCTTGAATACCGCCAGCCATGGAGCATTCACAACTTCCCTGGGCAACCCATTCCAGTGCCTCACCACCCTCACAGCAAAGAATTTCTTCCTCGTATCCAGTCTAAACTTCCCCTGTTGAAGTTTGAACCCGTTACCCCTTGTCCTCTCAGTCCATGGGACCTGATGAAATCCATCCACGGGTCCTGAAGGAGCTGGCAGATGAAGTTGCTAAGACACTGTCCACCATATTTGAAAAATCATGGCAGTCAGGTGAAGTTCCCGACGCCTGGAAAAAGGGAAATAGAACCCCCATTTCAAGAAGAGTAAAATGAATGAGCTGGGGAACTACAGACCAGTCAGCCTCACCTCTGTGCCTGGCAAAATCTTGGAGCAGATTCTCCTGGAAGGCATACTGAGGCACATGAAAAACAACAAGGTGGTTGGTGACAGCCAGCATGGCTTCACTAAGGGGAAA
>CABHOG010000126.1:205667-229682 GCA_902168055.1 Aratinga solstitialis | reverse complement strand
GAATGTAACCTTTGAGCTGTGACCAAGCACATACCAATCATGTAACCAATTATGTATCGACTAGTAGATATAAGTAGCCAATCACATATTAGCTAGCGTGCCTGCGTAGAGTATATAACTGGAACCCTCAGATGAAATAATTGAGTTTGATGAACGATCATATTGATTGTCTTCATTCTCCCACCACTGGAGGGTCCTCGCCTACCGTACAGGCAACAAGAGCCTGTGGGCCCCGCTCGCAACACTCATGACATATCAGTGATGGATGCAGAGTTTTTAAAAGACCCTGTGGCAAGAATGAAAGGCACTTGGAGTATAGGAGAAAGGAAAAGCTCATCACAGCTTACAGAGGGAAAAAAGCTGGCACACGAAGGAGTCTCTGACTCAGCGTCTGATCAAACTATTCCAAATGGCAGATGGATTATTGAAAACAGAGGAGTGTTGTGCTGCCAGCAAGTATTTTTGCTTAAAATGTACTAGAATCTGGAAACAATAGGAAATAAACCAGAAGATCTCAAAACGTCATGAATAACGTAGGCATGTGTTATAATTAGGCTGCATGAATACAGCAAAAAGTTACCATAAATATTCACTCTGATATTTATAGACATTTGCTCTGGTCACACTGACTCACCTTGCCATGAGCATTCCAGAGACTGGCACAAATATTTGTAGAAAGCAATTTAGAGCCATGGAAACAAAACTCCATCTGCCTGGATATGTTCCCTAAACTGTTCACAGAGTCAGACATTATAAAGGATAAGTGCAACAATATACAATACGACACAGACCTCTCACTCGTGGTCATCTGCCACAGCAGCACAATTGCAAACCAGCTATGCATTACCACCACTTGCGTTTGTGCTCAGGCAAGTACCAAAGAACACTGGGACATTGCTATTGTGAAATATTCCTAGAAAACTTATTTAAAACAAGTGTAGCAAATGAATAGAGGTAATAAACATGGATGTTGATGTCTAGCCTTCACAGAAATTACAATAATAATGTTAATAGCATGGCAAAGTTTAGGACCACCAGATCTAATGGCATTCTTGACATCCCTCTTTCCCTTTTCAGAACAGGGAAAATGTGAAGGATACCTGCAATGCTACATCTAGATGTCTTCCCTTTAACTGACCCCTGTAAAGGAGAGATCTTTCACTCCGTACTATTTATTCTGGACAGCAATGGGTTACACAGGGAGTGAAAGGAGAACCAGATATAGATGCCCTGCCCCAAAATGTTTAAGTTCTGTGCGTACACATCCCTTCACAATAAAAAATAAAACCAAGACAACAACAATGACAAAATAACAACCCCCCCAAACCCCAACCAAAAAGGACCTGTCAACAAGATTATTTTAGAGGAAATCAGATAGCAAAGCATGAGTAATTACCTCACTAAATCAACTAATCTCTTTAATCTTAAAAGGAAATTTCAAACTTGCCTTTTAGCAAGCTTTATTTCAGTTTCCAAACTCAATTTACATGTAGAAAATGTTTGGTTTTATTTGCAAGAAATGCATAACAAGACTGAACTCTGAAGACCTTGTCTTGGGTGTGATGAAATTATTTAAGACTAATTATAGTGCTGTCACAGTCATACCTCATAGTTTAGAATAAATCTTGTCATCTAATTATACAAGAGCTTGAGTTTGTTTAACAAATTTCTCAGAGGTATTTGTATGGCACTACAAATACAATTATAAATAATTATATAATTATTTCAAGCAATTATAGTCTGCAAAAGAATCTGTCTCTTCCCTTCTTGTTTATTGTTGAAATCAGATAAGCTCTGAATCTTTCAAGAGTACACAAAGGACTGACATCAGAAAAAAAATAAGTTAAGCACAGCTACCTGGGAAGCACTTGACCAACCTGATGTCATATTACTGAAAGAATTTCACTGACCAAAACATGAAAGACCAGTCCCAAAAATACAATAACAGGTCTCCATAGGAAATGTGAAGCACTTCAGAAATTTGGCAAGGGTCTAAGTAACTAGGCCTGATTTTGAAAGATGGCATCTTATCTCACAGATGTTATTTACTGTAAGCCAAGAATAATATCTATGGTTGAATCACCTGATCATCACAATCTGGTTTCTTAGTGATTCATAACTACACTTACCTGGAGCATATGATTACACATCCAGAACTGATAAGGCTTCATAAGGCCATCTTAAAACAGGTCAATTAGTGTTTTCCAGTCTATATATTACCAAGCCACAAGATGGGTATTTTCTACTTCTCTGACCAGTCCAACATTGCATGTCTCTTGAGATCATACTCTTCCCCATTGGTGGTATCACAGCATAGTTAATGTGCTCACTAATTAAAGTTACCTTACAAAATGACTCTGTTTTAAGCTGTGGTTGACATTAACAAGCTGTTAAATTAAATTTTGATGCAGTTTTGAGGCCTCCCCTCAAAACTCAAATGCAAATGTGTCCATTTCATTAGACAACTAGGAACGCTCAGGATAAAGATGGTCACAATTTCTGAGCCTATGACAAGCACTCCAGAACACTCCAGCCATCCAGGCCTGTTTCCAGGAACAAAATACACCTTGAGGTGCTTGCTCTTATGCAGCAGCTTTAATTCAGCAGAACACTCGTCCTGCCTGCCTTTCATCACCCACTCACCAGTGATAATACCCAAATGTTTAGGAACTCTCTAAAATGATAAGTTACGTTGCATAGACTTTATCAGTTCTTCTATGCACTGGAGATATTTTGCCCCTCATCACAGACTCGTAATAATAGAATCATAGAATCATAGAACAGTTAGGGTTGGAAAGGACCTTAAGATCATCTAGTTCCAACCCCCCTGCCAGGGGCAGGGGAACCTCCCACTAAACCATGTCACCCAAGGCTCTGTCCAACCTGGCCTTGAACACTGCCAGCGATGGAGCATTCACAACTTCCCCGGGTGACCCATTCCAGTGCCTCACCACCCTTACAGTGAAGAATTTCTTCCTCATATCCAATCTAAACTTCCCCTGTTGAAGGTCTAACCCGTTCCCCCTTGTCCTATCACTACAGTCCCTCATGAAGAGTCCCTCCCCAGCACCCCTGTAGGCCCCCTTCAGATACTGGAAGGCTGCCATGAGGTCTCCACGCAGCCTTCTCTTCTCCAGGCTGAGCAGCCCCAATTATCTTACATACGTATTGCCATCAAAAACAGCATAACAAACTGACAATAGACAACATGGGCCTATTTCCACTGGAATCGTTTTGCACACTTTGCTTTAGTCTTTTCCCACCGTTCATGGCGAAATTCCCATACATATGGCACTAATAACAGTCAGGAGCATTCATATGCAATCACATTGCATCCTTTGTTACGTACTCGTTTTCCGCAATCTTCGCATTCAGTCAAAACCCACGGTTCACAAGACCCACAACTAGGACATGTCAAACACAATCTGTCCAATTGATTCATGTAGCAAGACTGTTATTCACGTTGACAGATTCTGAAGTTGGTCGATGATCCGATGGCGTAGGTGAATTCTTCAGCGGTCTCACCCGTCGCATGGGGATCCATCAGGGTCCTTGTTCTATAGAGACACAAGCATAGCCTCTTCCCCAAGTTATTAACCTAAAAGGACCTTCTCAGTTATGATTTTCCAAAGACTTTACCATTACCATAACAGGTTCTTTCCCTGGTGTCAGATCTGGGCCTACATGGGTTAGTGCAGAAAAATGCCTAATCATTGGGCGGACATTCATGCCCGTGTGTAAATCAGAACTAGATAATGTTAAAACATTTAAGACAAAGAATACTTTGTTGATTCGTGCATTTGGGGTCTCCCCTATCATTCCCCTTTTTGATTTACTAGCATGTTTTTTACAATTTGCTGTGTCCGCTCTATCACTGCTGGACCTGTGTAATTAACATAACCACCCACTAATCCAGGCAGCGTTATCATGTAGGTCTTAGTATAGAACCAGTGGATTGGGCAAGAAATCGTCCGTCAGACGTCACAAATGCTGTATTGCAAAAAGAGAATCAAAACTAGACAAATTTAAAAAATTTAATACAAATTGCGCTTTTACAAACTGTTTGTGTGAAGAAAATCCTTGCGTTCCCTTTTTTTTTCTGTTTTATATATAATACCAGCTTTAGATGACCCTATTTGAGCAGGGGATTTAGACTAGATCATATCTGCAACATATGCCAACCACAGGCTGCTTGGCCGGCCCTTCTCTCCTGGATAGCTCTCCGATAACAAGGGAGGCCATCCCTCACATCAAGGTCTGGCACGGCACGTGTCCCCACCACTCAACGCCTGCTGGGTTGCAGCCAACAGCGGAGCTAAAGGTTCTTGGTGGCAAACACAGAGGCCAACCCAGTCTTGCCCTTGACTGTGATAGGAGGCATTTGGCCAACCTCAGTCCTTGCATCTTGTTGTTAATGCAGTTTTACCTGCTTCATCCAGTAACAAGTCACTACTATGGCAAAGCACATACAGATCCACATTAGCAGTATGAATACTACAGGGTGCAGCACCATGTTGAAGATGCCAATGGCAGTGAGGGACCAGCCAAAGAGATTTCTTACTAGTGGAGTTCTCTCACCCTCTTAATTTGTTCCTGTCGTGGTTTAAGCCTAACTCGCGCAGCCCGTTCTCTCCCTCACTTCCCCCTCTTTCTTCCCCCCGCTCCCGGAGGGATGAGAAGGAGAATCGAAAAGAATGCAACTCTCACAGGTTGAGATAAGAACAGTTTAGTAACTAAGGTATGACACAAATCACTACTGCTACCACCAATAATAATAATGACAAGGCAAATACAAGGAAAGAATACAATTCTCACCACCTAATACCAAGCCCGACCACAAAGTGCACCCCCCCACCCTTCCGGGTCTCTGCTCTCTGCTTTTACCTCCTGGGCATGACGTGCTGTGGTATGGAATAACCTCTTTGGTCAGTTTGGGTCAGGTGTCCTGTCTCTGCTTCCTCCCGGCTTCCCCTCCTCCCTGGCAGAGCATGAAACTCAGAAAGTCCTTGGTCAGACCAAAACATCACTAAGCAGTAACCGAAACACTGGTGTTATCAGCGCTGTTCCCAGGCCCAAAATCAAAAACATAGCACTGCACCAGCTACCAAGAAGCAGAAAAATGACTGCTGTTGCTGAACCCATGACAGTTCCATTGTCTGCTGTATAACACTACCATTGTATTAGAATTTTTCTACCTTTTGCCTTAGCATCTTCTAGAGGCTGCTGCAAATTTGCATGCTCTAGCATCTGTTTTACAAGTGACAAATCCATACAATACAAGGTGTAGTTTCATAGTAGCAACTGGCTAGTAAATACAGGTGGGTTTATACACAAAATCACAGCCTCTAATAATAGCTACTTTATAAGCACACATATCCAGGCTGTGACTTTTCAGTTGCTCCCAAGTGATGTTTTGCAGTCATTCATTTCTCTCTTTCTCTATCTCCTTCTGCTCAGGAGATTCACAGTCAGCTCCTGTCGCTGGGGCAGTGGTTTTTTCCACTCGTCTGTCCAGCTCATGGTGAGGCTTGASAAACTTTGCAGGCAGCTGCCATGGACCTGTGGGTAGGGGGACACAAATATTCCCCCTCCCCCAGGTTATCAGTTCTTGAGAAGAAGACAGGTTCAAGTGATTCCTTAAAGCAGCGGCATTCTGATGGAAAAGGAATGTGAAGCAGTTGCAGAAGTAAACTGTACGGTGTTAACAGTCAAGGAGTTTGCTTTGCTGCATCATTGTCCATTTCTTTCTTCTTTCTCTGCCACCCTGATGCTGCTTGGGTGGCAGCTGGTACAGCCTGTGGTTGCACTACCCCTCTCGCTTTTTCAGTTAGCAGTTCTTATTTCAACCAATTGGTTTTTCCAAGTCTTGGATTCACCCCCTGGTTGCTTAAAACACACTAAGTAGGACTCCTCCCCTGTGTCCAGTATGCTGCAGGCCTCTTTAAGCCTTATTTGTGGTGTCCCTACAAACTGCTCGATATTTCAGTAGATTGAGAGGTGCTTTTACTCTAGCACATAACTTTTTTAAGTTGCTCCCCCTGCTTTGGGCGGTTACAAACGTCCATCTGCTTGGCAGTAGCCATAAATACCTGCCTGCTCAACAGCAGATACAGCTAGCAGCCTGCCGAGCAGCAGCCATAAATACCTGCCAGCAACAGCACTTCTGTATTAACCCTTTCTTGTCCAAAATGTTAATTTGTTACACATTTAAAACTTTTACATGAATCCAATAACAAAAAAATACACAGAACACTGTCTGCCCTCAACACATGTACACACACATGCGGGGTCCCATAAACAAACTCCACACAAATACAAAATTTAAAACACAAAATGTAGACAAAATGTGGTGCAATGAGCCTGTGAAGACAATCAAGAAACCAGCTCCGGGCAGCATCATCGCAGTGCTAGGTGGCAGGCTCAGTCTCAGTCCGCGTCCCCGCGGAGGCTCTGCCTCCCTGACATCGCATGAGCCTTGGGCTTTTAAACTGACCAAAATGCACAGTCATTACGATGCAGGTGGCCAGGCTAAATCGGAAGAAGTGGCTAACAGTATCTATAAAGGTCTGCAAGGATCTGTAGAAACACGGACATACAATAGCAGAAGAAAATATAAATGCAGAAGAAAATCTAAGTACCACAGACGGACTATATAAAATGAGTTGTATATCCCCATCCTTCTGATATCTTTGATAAGAGCATATGAGAGACCTTCCGACTGCGGGATTTGATCCGGCACATACATCATCAGGAAAGCACACAATACATCTGCATTCCTCATCCAGCTTAATTCTCCCTTTACAGCTGCCCATTTATCATGAGGGTCTGTGGGATATAAATCAGGCTTCTTTTTCAGATCAATAGGCCTCGGGTCAAAAGGACTATCCTGGTCGGCATCAAAATTATCAGGCGTCAGAATCTCGGGAGCAACAGCAGTAGTTTGATGAAAGTGCACAGGCTCCTCATTAATGTGTTCTGGAGTTCCAGCGTTATCAAGTGCAATTAAAGCATTTTTTCCCACAAGTTTTAGGCTATCTGAGAGTAGGCTCTTTCTCAGGATTAACGAGGTCCAGGTCAAAAGGATCATCTTCATCCCTCTCCTCAGTCTTCGCAGTCCCAGTGGCAACCGGCGGAGGTTCGGGAGGGAGGGGGGGCGAGGGGCACTGGGATCTTCTATCTCATTTTTTGACTTTAACATTTCTAAAACAGTTCTCCAAATGGCTAACAAATTTTTCGCAGTGTCATCGCCATTTGTGGCTACGTCCCGCAATTTAACTACTGCACCATCCCACAAAGAGACCTCAAATACGGTGGACTCATCAATCACTGGATAACGCGTCTTCAGCCATTTCGACATTAACTTTGAGTCTGTCTCTTTAAAGGTTGCTCCCTTCGTCTCAAGAAGTACTGAAAACATCTGTAAAACAGAGGCTTCTTCCTTAGTAATATTTCCCCCCATAGTCCCTGGTGGCTCACCTTCTCGGTGTCTCTGTTCTCCTAGGTTATGGCAGTCTCCACTGCGCTATCCGTTTCACCAGGCTCCATCTGGCTCCGTCTGTCCCCGGTGGCTAACCTTCTCGGTGTCTTGTACGTCCTAGGAACTAGCAGTCTCCACTGCGCTATCTGCTTCACCAGGCTCCGTCCCCCCAGCAACCGCTGGTCTCCGTTTCAAAAGTATTCTTGATTCCTGATGGAATCACGTTGGGTTCACCAAATGTGGCTGTGTAGTTAGTTGGGACGGCCAAAACAGCCACATGAAAGAAAGAAAGAAAGAAAGAAAGAAAGAAAGAAAGTAAGTTCAAGCATCAAGTGTCCTTTATTACGAGGAGCTCCTGCTTATATATCCTTCTACATAGCGTGGTACAATCTCATTGGTTAAGCGTGGCATAATACAAACTTATTGGTCAAGCATAATACAAACTTATTGGTCAAGCATAACATAAACTTATTGGTCAAACATAGCATAGCATAATACAAACTTATAGGTCAATAGGTTGTTATTCTATTCATGATTGGTTGTTGATGCCTGTTCAAAAATTTTTACTAACGTCCATTGTTTTGCCAAGTTCTTCCTTTGTAGTTAGTTACTCCCCTTATCTGACTCGCTCCTCCAGATACCTATGTTCGTGGGTAAAGGTTTTAGCTTCTATTACCTGTGAAGTGGTGGCAATGGCATATCCTGCCTTTCGTTCACCACTTTTCATGAAGCTACTACCATCAGTAAACCAAGATTCAGAATCTTCCAGAGGTTTTTCATTCAAGTCTGGTCACCTTGAATATACAGTCTCTATAGTGGCCATGCAGTCATGTGATAGTGGTTCTGTCAATTGCTCCTGCAAAAAGGATGCTGGATTCACAACATTAGTGACCACAATTTCTATATCATCGTGTTCCACAAGGGTGGCCTGGTATTTTAAAAAAACATGAAGGATATAACCAGTGGGCTCCTTTCTGTTCCAGGACTGCTGATACAACATGGGACGCTAGCACAGTAATTTTTGTCCCAAGGTGAATTTGCAAGCCTCTTCAATATTCATGACAACTGCCGCCACAGCCCTCAGGCATCCAGGCCATCCTTTGCTTGCTTCATCCAGCTGTTTTGAAAAATACACCACAGCCCTCTTATAGGGTCCTAGTTTCTGAGCAAGGACCCCCAAAACTATTCCCTGTTTTTCATAGGAAAATAGCCAAAATGGTTTAGTCATATCCAGAAGTCCCAGAGCTGGAGCTCTATCTTTAAATTTCTAAAAGCCTCCTCTGCTGTGTCAGTCCATTCCAAGGAGGGAGGATTTCCTTTTAACAGTTCATATAGTGGTCTTACCAGAACACCATAATCATGGATCCAAAGTCTGCACCATCCAGTCATTCCCAGGAATGTCCGGAGCTCCTTGACGGTCGACAGTCGTGGAGACTGACAGATGGCTTCTTTTCTAGTAGCTCCAAGTTCTCTCTGTCCTCCTGTTATTTCATATCCTAGGTAGGAAACTYGGGTTTGGATTAGTTGGGCCTTTTGTTTGGATACCCGGTAACCATTCAGTCCCAGAAAATTTAATAATTCCACTGTCCATTGGATACATTCTTCCTTTGTTTCAGTAGCAATTAATCGGTCATCCAAATATTGCAACAGAGTCCCCATCTGAGTAGGTGGCTTCCATGATTCTAGTTCCAGTGCTAACTGATTTCCAAAAATTGTTGGACTGTTTTTAAACCCTTGAGGTAATACCATCCAAGTTAATTGAGTTTTCCTTCCTGTGTCAGGATTTTCCCATTCAAAAACAAATAAATTCCATCTTTCTTTGGCTAATGGTAAGCAAAAGAAAGCGTCCTCTAAATCCAGGACAGCAAGCCATTTCTGATTATTATTCAATTTAGTCAATAAGGAATACGGATTATCAACTACTGGATGAATATCCTCTGCAATTTTGTTGATTGCTCTGAGTTCTTGAACCAATCTGCAACTTTTCCCATCATATTTCTTTGCTGTCCAGATAGGAATATTATATTCCAATTCATATTCAATTAATAATCTATATTTTTAAATTTATCATTTTTTTTTCTTTTTTATTCCCTTTGATCCTTCAATTATAAGGGATATTGCTTTATTCTAATTGGGCGAGCCCCCCCTTTTATTTCTACTTTAACAGGCAAAGCATTTTTTGCCTTACCTGGAACTTCAGATGCCCATACTCCCAGATATACCTGATTAAGGATTTCTTCTATTGCAGGGAGGTCCTCCTGTTCACTTTTCTGTTGAACTAAAGATAAACTCAAAACTGCAATTAATTGATCGGTTTTAACTCTTAATTCCATTTTGCCTTCTTTAAATGATGCTTCTCGCCCTAATAAAGATTTTGGAGAATTTGGCATGCATAAAAATCTATGCATTCCTATTTGTTTTCCCAATTTGTACTCTAAGGGTTTCAGAAAGAATACCTTTTTTTTCGTTTTTTCTCTTCTCGGTGGCCAGTAGCTCCCACATCTGTAACAAACTCTTTTCCCTCTGATTTAACACCAAATAAGTTGCTCCTGTATCCACTAAAAATTCCACAATATTTCCTCTAGTCCCTAGCTTTAATTTAACCAGTGGATCTGCTTGGGTAGATTCCCCAGGTCCCCGTCTGTCTAGTTCCAATTCAGTCACTGGAGCCACCCCATGGCACTCTCCCCCCAGGGCAGTCTCACTTCCAACGTCCAAACTCCCCACAGCACGCACACCGATCCGGTTCTACAGAAGAAGAGCCCACTCCCCCACCTCCGCCCGACATCCCTCCTTCACCTCTGCTTGACATTCCTCCTCCACCAGTTTCAAAGCGACTACCATAGCCATGGCTATAGCACGACTCACCTTTTTCTTTTCTACCTGTTCCTGATTCCTATACTCTCTCCATGCTTCCTCCTTCACTCCCATCCGCATTTATCCAAAAAGCCCTCAGTCCCGTCTGTCAACATGTCTGTTCCCACTTGTCCACTTGCCCCAGCACTCAAACACGGGAGCTGCACGAGCTCCGCTCCTTTCCCCCTTGGTTTTCCCTTTTTTTTTCCTCACAGTTGCTCACCCTGCTCTGCAGCGGCTGCAGATGCCTGCCTCTGCAACAGCACATCTGTTTTAACCCTTTCTTAACTCTGAATGTGAATCTGCTGCTTGTTGCCAGTGACAGCAATCTCTTCCTCCTTATCAGTATCAGATAGGACAGGTGCAGAGGATGCTCCTCTCAGAGGTACTTGTGATACATAATTTTCCAACCTATCTTCCTGATTACTGTTTTTTAACTTTAAGTATCTTTCYCCRATATCACCAGCTGAACAACWTCTCTCCATCTTAACTTTCAGTTTTTCCCTGTCCTTTTCCAAAGCCAAAATTAAGGGATCTGGCAGAGCTATATTAATTTTGCATTCCGTCTGTCACTCAGGGTAGTTTCTTAAAGTGAAAAACGTATCTGTATACATTACTTCATCCCATTTTCCTTGCCACCTCAAAACAACATTAGTTGTAACAGTGTGTCATAGTTCAAAGTTCCATTTTTAGGCCATTTTTCCTAACCTTCCAAAGTATACAAAGGCCACCATTGGTTACAATATTTTACCAACATTTTCTTATTTACTGAGCCCCCAGGAGACCCTCCCAGTTCTTTCCAATGTGCTAAAACGCACCCTAAAGGACTATTCTTCAAGATCTCTCCACTCTGCGGACTTTTCATTATCAATCTCACATTCACACACACACACGGGATCCCACAGACACGCTCCACGCAGTTACAACACTTGAGACAGAGACTAAAAATCAATCAAATAAACAACAATTAATAACACAGTTATAACATCCTGTCACCAATATCAAAATCACAAGACCAAAATCATTACTGAAACAAGCCACAAAATAAGTCGGATGCCAATAAGATCCAAAACCATTTCCACAAGACACCCCCTGTGTCTTGTAGGACCCAAACCACCAGATGCCCCCTGCTTCTTGTGGGTGTATACCAAATGGATGCTAGCAGCCAGGTATACGCCTTTACCTACAAGATTTCCTATCTATCTCGATTTGCAGAAGGCTTCCTAACCATGCATACGCTTACCAAACCGATTTAGTCTTTATGTAAGGTGCCCCCTGCACCTTACAGACTATACAAAAGAAAAGAATACCTTTTGGCAGGGAGGTTGGAACTAGATGATCTTAAGGTCCTTTCCAACCCTAACTATTCTATGATTCTATGAAGATGGATCTTGTCTGCTCCCACAGTGATCCGAATGAGTTGAGGGGTCCCTCCAGGAAAAATTCCCGAGGCCCTAGGAAGCGCTGTCCTCAGCGGGTCCTGCAGCCAAGCAGAGAGAGAGTCCCATCTGGGTTGCCAAATTGATTCGAAGAAAACTCCAGGAACAAACTTGCCAACAAAGTTTAAGTTGACAAGCAGGTATTCTTTACTGCGGTGCCGGGAGACATGGGATAGCTCCACCTAAGGTGTGTCTCTGTACTGCTACACAAGCCGTCCTTATATAGCTGCTGGGCATGCATACATATTCATGAGGCTACGTATGGATTGCATAATTTTCCAGAAAGTTCCCCAGATGAGTACAAAAAATTTGGTGGTGGTCTCTGAGGGTCCTTTACTTCTTCCAACAATCTTCATCACTTCTGGCAGCCTTTGAAGCACACTTATACCAGCTTAATTGGTTCGTTAACACCACAGACATAGCAATCATCCTGTCCTACTTATCAGTTAGTTTAATTGCAGCACATCCTGGACCCCTGCCATTCCCAGATAGTCCTTATCCTTATGTCCTGTTCTTCTAGCCTGTTTTTCTTGCACTCATTTTGTGCTAAGGCCATAAAGGCCTAAAACTACGTCAACTACAACGGTTTATCTTATACAAGAATTCTCAGTATGTTCTCTAGCTGTACTCTATTTTTTTTTCTGTGAATCATGCACCTCATTAATTTTCCATTGCTACTGCTACAAAGCCATCAAACTTGACATTACTTAAAACTGATTCAAAAAGTTTATATATTTCATTTTGAAATTTTGTGCCCCCCTTGTCTCACAAATGACCTGAATTGATCAAGTTTTCCATGAAATGCAAATGCCATTAGAAGTGACAGAGTTTTGATTAGGAGATGTATAGCACTGCAAAGATGCTGGATATGCAACATTTCTCAAACTCAATCAAGTACTCTGCAAACAAATTTCTTGTTGGAAATTCTCAGAAACTGACAAACTGCACTGTAGTCATGGCACACTAAGTCACTAACACTGTAATTAGCTACTTTATAACAGTGTGACTGTAGTCCTCAGCTGTGAGACTGTTACTGAAAACCTCTGTCAAGAAAACCTCATCACACCAATGTAGTGTTAGAAGGGAGGCATTCTTTATTACAGCGCTGGATGCACGGGGGATCTTACCTCCAAACGTGCATAACCAGGGTTTAAAACATTCAGATATTTATATCTGAAATTATTACATATTCATACATCCCATTTTACATTCCAGTTTTGATTGGTCATAACAAACACACACCATATGCTAATTTCTATACATGCGCACAAGCTTTTCTATTGTTCTAAATTGAGTCTGGGGTGTAATTTGAGTCGGTGGGTATTGAGTTGGAGGTCGTGATCTCCCCCTGCCGGAATTACCTTTCACCTACATTGGGGCTTTTTTCTCATTTTCTTGTCACGTTAATTACAAACATTTATCTTGAAAGAATACCTATTCTTTGATTGTTTACTTTAGACATTCTCCTGAGACCATATTGACCTCTTGGGAAGGGACTATACAATGGTAACATAGCAGCATAGGTAACAAAATTTCACAGTTACAACTGATTACCTAATTACAGAGTCTGTTTCTGTTCTATGGTTACAAGATAATGAAATAAAACATTTCTAATATTACTCTCTGTGAGAGACTGATCTGAAATCAGACTCCACTGTCCGTTGTCTCAAAGATTGGTATGAGAAGCTGAGATGGAATTCCGCCAATCCATTGTCACAGAGATGGGTGGGAGGAGTTGAGATAAGACTCCAATATCCATTGCTTGGAAGAAGGGTGTGAGTAGCTGAACTGGGACTCCACCATCCATTGCCTGAGGGATTAGTGGGAAAGAGCTAAGACTCTTCCATCCATTACCTGGTGTAAGGAATTGCTGCCCATTTTCCCATGAACTGCTGCAGGCACATACAGTTGAAGAGTTGGCTGCAAGACCAGGGAAACTTGTCCACCAGGAACCTGTGACACGAAGAACAGAGGTACTCCCCCCAACTCATTATAAAAGGGGGAAAAGGTAATCACAAAAAAGAGCCATTGCCATGAGGATGACTCCAGAAGGATACCTCCATGAGGACACTCTCCAGCGATGACTACTATGGACCCTGAGGGACACCCTCTAAGAAGCATCACCATGAGGACACCTCCATGAGGACACCCACCTCAGACGACTACTACAGACTTTTAGGGGACGCTCTGCTCCGATACTGACTATGAACCCTGAAGGACTCCCACCACTGACAATGATGATGATCCCCGGGACACCGCTGGGTCCACGATGGTGACTATCTCTTTCTCTCTGCACCCCGAATTCTTGCTTCATTTTCTACCTTTTTTCCAATCTGTCCTATCGCTATCCCCTTTATTACAATAATTTCCCTTTTTAATAGTAATTGTCTTTTCGTAATAAATTGATCAGTTACAGTACTTGACCTCCTCTGAGTCTTAATTTCACTCTTGGGATCACGAATCAAAAGGAGTCCAGCACTGGGGTTTTCTCCAGTTGGACCCTGACAATAAATTGGTGTCACGGACTGGATCCCTTGCAATGAAAAGTACCATAATGACACTTAAAGTATAAGGTATTACATGTGTACCTCTCAAGGATGTAAGGGGTAGATTTTGTTGAAACAGATGTGCTGCCTCCCTGAGACGACTACCCCAACCTATTGCTTTGTATTAGGTGCATACCTCTAAGGGACCTAAGGGGTGGGTTTCCTTGAAACAAAACATGCTGCTTTCCTTAGAGGACTGTGCCATTCAGAAATGAACAGCAGTGAAGCTGTCCCTCAGGGCAGAGAAGCGTTGTATGGTCTTTTAGAGAAGCATAAGGCTCGCCCCTCTCTGCAAGGGGTAGAATGGGGCAAGAAAAATGGGCATAATTTGCAAAGTGCAGCAGACAGAGTAAGCGCCCTGCAAAAGGATGCAAAACTCCGGCCTGGAAAGGGTAAATCGATTGTGCCATACTGGGCACCAGCTTGGCTGCTGCGGTAGAGGCTAGGGAACAACAACAAACAGATGAATCTCAGTTCATACAAACTTCACAAGACCTGGTCAGATCCCTGCTAGACCAGGTAGCTAACTTAAAAGAACAATTAGACAAAGAGAAAAATCAGGATAACTACTTGCAATTAGCCGTGAAAGAGCAACTCCTTGCAGAGAAAAGCGCCTCTCCATGGTCCCAGAAAACAACTGAATACCCCCGCAGTGACCTGGAAGGGGCAAGACTAAAGATAGAAAAATTAAACATTCCTACTGTTTCTCTCCGACCCTTGAGAAAAATTGAATGTTCTCATGAAGACGGAAAGGATGAATACCCGCAATTCACTGCCGAAGAGGTTCCATATACTGCTATGGAATTAGCTAACCCCAAAAAAGAATTCGGTCATACTCGGAAAGAATCAGAAACCGAATATGTTTGGAGAATATCACTGTCTGAGGGAAATAAAATTTTACTGAGAAAGAAGCTGAGGGATATTGGGGGCCAGGAAAATTTTTAACCACTGGTAATCATTGCGCACCCTGGGCTTTAAATCAAAGAGCAACTTATTGGACTTGAGGACTTAACACTTTGGAAAGGGGAGATCCCCTTTCCATCATAGGGACAGTCGACCATTTGGAAGCAAATGAACAGAAAGCGGCATGTCTTCAAATGATGTATGATCGGGAACTTAGACTTAAACAGGATTCCATGCATTCTCCAGAACCCCACAACACCCAAGAAAGCTTGTGTTTCTTTCTTTTTAGTTAGTGCAGACATTGCTGTTACCTTGTTGATCACATCTGTGGGGACCTGGCAATGTCCATCTTGCCATTTTATTCCCAAAAATTGAATCCCCTGTGCAGGTCCCTTGACCTTACTCTGTTTTATGGCAAAACCGGCCTTCAGAAGGATTTGGAATATTTTCCTCCCTTTCTCAAGAACTTCTCCCTCTCTCTTGACCCACACAATAATGTCATCACTGTATTGCAGGTGTTCTGGAGCTTGCCCCTCTTCCAGTGCAGTCTGGATCAGTCCATGGCGGATGGTAGGGCTGTGTTTCCACCCCTGGGGCAGTCAGTTCCAAGTATACTGGGTGTCCCTCAAAGTAAAAGCTAATTGTGGCCTGCACTCTGCTGCCATAGGTGTGGAATACTTAGGAAATGTGGGATAATTAGGAATTAAATTTGTATTGGAAATGCAGCATTGTCCACAATAAGAGAAAAACTGACTTTCAGGGCCTCTCCAGCGAGATGTAGCCACACCTGGTATGCCAGGAATGTGCACTCCTCAGCGGTTCCCGTGGCAACACAGACAGAGGGTAGAGCGAGGTGGAGATCTCGCAGTTACGCTTTGTCCTAACTTCAGCAAAAAGGTGGGAACTAGACAGTGCAACAAACTGATAAGCTGCATACTTGCTACCCTGAGCCAGCAGCCTGTCATCTTTTGACAAAATACCGTCCTCTGTGTGAACTTTGCTTCATTATAATGTCATTATAATGCATTTACATGCTAAAATACACACCCATCTCCAATGCGACCCCCCCCAGAAATAAGACCACCCCTCTCTGAGCATGCGCTCTGAATTTTTGAAGTCATATACCTTTAAAAACGAAGCGAGAGAAATTTGCACCAATAGTAATAAAGGTATGTATGACTGGAGTCACTCAAGCTCCACCTTGAAGGTAAAAATAATATAGAATGACCCAAGAGAGAGGGGGATATTAGGGAAGATACCATCGTGGACGAGTCAAGGAAGATAACATCAACAGACTCCTGGGACCGGTCGACGGGCTGGACCTCTCTTCCCCCCCCATAGGGACGCCTGTGGGTAAGACTCGCACTGTATCCGGTGCTTTCCTAGGAAAACTTAGAATCTCTATAGAGTTACTTTTACTGTCACCTGTATATTTTACAGCCGGGCTGTGTTAACTTTATCAAGCGCTTGTATCCATGTAACTATTATTCGCACGTGCTTTGCAGACAGTCTTTATCACTGGCAATACATAAGAGCCTGTACCTGTTGCATCAATAAATTATACTCTTTCAGTAGCCAATCGTAATTTCCTCACTGAACACGACCTCATCTCTCTCAGTGTGGCTGTGAGGGTTCATGAACAGAATTGAACCAGCAGTGTGGTGCATCATCAGTGAATCCGGAACCAGTACATGCCCGGACTGATAGTTGCAGCTGATTGTGCACTATCAGTAAATCCGGAATCAGATGCGCCCGGACTGGTAGTTGCATATTAGGGCTGTTCCAGGCCTCCTCTAATAAAGCAAGGGGTTTATTTTTTCCCCTTTAACGCAACAATAGGAATTGAGAAAAATGCACTGGCCATATGGGGCTATTAAGGGGTGAGCAGGTCCTGCTGATCACTCCTTGGCTCTCCAGTCTACTGATCAGCTCATGGATGGGAAACAGTACCGTCTCCTGAGATAGTCAATGACAAGGATGCATGGAACCTCTGGACCAGTCACAATAGGGTGCTTTTGCCACTCCTTCCCAGTCAGGCTGATTTCAGCCTCCAGTATAGTCAACTCTTGGGATCTTCCTGTCACTCCAGAAATACAAATGGGTTCCACCTTTTGTTAGCTTGATGGCATCAGGGTACTCTGTGCACCGGTATCTACTAGAGCCTTACACTTCCGTGGGACTGATATGCTAGGCCATCTGATCCACACAGTCCAGTAAACCGACTGTCCCTCTCCTCCACCTGGCTGGAGGCAGAGCATCTCTAATAGTGATCATAATATTCTCCACTTACGTCTTGTAGAAAGGGATTAGAATTCCTCACTACTGGAGTTGGAGTAAAATCAGCTCTTCCACACCATCCGGGAAGCTTCACATCCAAGACTGGACCAGCGCCTTTCTTGGGAGGTTTATCCTTGACATTTTTCTTCTCTTGAATTCACACACCCGCTCCCCCAGATCTGAGACAGGTGTTCCATCCTGCACGCTCATGTCTTCTCCGTAATCCCGCAGGTAAAACCATAGGGTGGCCCCTGGAGGGTACCTCCTATATCTTCTCTCTCTGGCAATAGGACACCTTCTGTAATAGCTGAGACATGGGTTGGTGCAAAATGGGTTCCACCCCTCGACAGCTTGATGGCATCAGGGTACACTGTGCACTGGTATCTGCTAGAGCTTTATACTTGAGTGGGACTGATGTGCCAGGCCATTTGATCCACACAGTCCAGTAAATCCGATTGTCCCCTACCTCCACCTGGCAGGAGGCGGGGCCCCTCTAATAGTCATCACACTGGTCACTCACATCTTGTTGACAGGAATTATTCCTTATCACAGGAGCTGAAGTAAAATCATCTCTTCTGCTCCATCTGGGAACCTGCTCACCAGAGACTGAAGCCGCAGCCTTCATGGGGTGACCAGCCTTGACCTTTGTTCTCCTCTTCAATTCACGCACCCGTTCCTCCAAAACTATAGTAGACTTTCCGTACCACTTTGTCATATCTTCTCCATGATCCAGCAGGTAAAACCATAGGGTGGCCCGTGATGAATGCCTTCTAAATCTTCTCTCTCAAACAGTAGGACGCCTTTTGTTAATAGCTGAGATGTATGTTGGTACACATGAGGAGCTGGATAGACCGTCTCTCAGTTGTCTGAGGACCTGGGACAGTTTTTCAACAGCTGAGATGATGGAAGGGGTGAGATTGTCTTCAAACTCTTGGAGTTTATGAATCATTTCAACAACTGTTGGTGGTACTATATCATGCCAGGTTACTGTTGCCAATGAATGGGCATATGATGGGGGTGCATTCCGTGTAAATTTCTGCCACATGGGTCGTGTACATTCGGCTTCATCTGGGTCTATGGGTATATCCCTGTTATTCGGCTTGATATGACAGATCATCTCTACAATGGCTGATTCCCTCAGAGACTGGATGCCCTTTTCCAGGGTAGTCCACTTGGCCAAACGACTCATAACATCGTCTTTGTATGGAAACCTATCTTTCTTAGCTGCCAAGAGCCTCCTCCAAAGGCTGAGGGACCGTTTCTCTCTCGCAATTGCTTTGTCAATTCCCCCTTCCCTAGCAAGTGATCCCAGCTGTTTGGCTTCACTACCTTCTAGTTCATGACCGTCGGCCCCATTGTCCCAGCATCGGAGCAGCCAGGTGATGATGTGCTCCCCTGGCTGATGGGTAAAGTCTTTTCGTGTATTCGGTAGCTCAGTTGAGGTCCGAGATCAAGAAGTCACCTCTTCTTCTTCTTCTTCTTCATCCTGTGATGATGACTCCTGGTCAGATGCTGTCCCAGGTGGTGAGTACGTTGTTTCTTCATCTTGCTTTGTCTTTCTTGCCTCTTTTTTGCTTTTCCTCCTGCGTACAGGGGCAACCGGTATTGGGACGACTTGGTCCTCTGGTTTAGCTGTGGTGATTATCACTGTGGTGTGGGCAGCTACTGTCCTTGTCACTGGGGTTTGAGTAGCGGCTGTACTTGTCCCTGGGGGTGGTGTAGCTGCTGTGCTTGGAGCTGGAGTAGCTGCGCTGCTCATTACTCCACCCTCAGATCCAGGGACATTTTTTTCCTTTTGAAGGTGCTGGATGGTGTTGAACAGGGCTCTGTAAGCATAGGCCAAGCCCCAGCATGTTGCCATGATTTGTCCATCTCTGGTGTGGCCAGAATGGCAACACACCTCCTTTAAGTATTTACTAATTGTTCTGGATTTTGCATTTGTTCATTGGTGAAGTTCCAAAGCACTGGAGGGTCCCACTGGCCTAGATACTTGCCCATACTGTCCCACACACCCTGCCACTCATAACTATCCAACCACTGGGAAAATCTCTTGGTCCTCCTATATCGTCGTTTAACCCTAGACAAGGCCCAAATCCGACTCTGCATGACTCTTGGGGCCAGACGAAATGGTCGTGAGTAAAACACACTCGGTATGCACGCCAACATGGCGATCCGCATCACAATCAGCTGGCAGGTCTCAAGGGTATCTAAAGGCCATTCAAAACCTTCAAAATTCTCAAACGATGCTGTAAGCTGTCTGGTGGAGGGGCTGGGAGCATAAAAGATTGTCTCCTTCACAGGCTGACCACCTGAGGAGGTAAAAAAAGATGTGTAATTGCTAAATACTTCTATTATATACCTCCCAAAGTATAGAGTTGGTGACCACATTGGGAACAAAAGCCGGGTTAATTTCATGATCACTGAGTCTATTGTATTAAAAATCTGTGCAATAAAGTACAATGTAACAGAAACCTAAGCCCAAAGCCCATGTCTGAAAAATGTTAAGATGGCAAATACCGGCTGTAAGTAAAGTATCATACGCTGAACCTGTGAGAACCAGGGCAACAACTTTGAGAGCCAATAAATCAGTATTGTGACGTGTGGCTATTAATCCTGTCGTTATCTCAAACCTTCGTGCCCTACATTGGGCGCCAAAAAGAAGTGATGTGGTTTAAACTGTAAATCACGCAGCCCGTTCACTCACTCCCCTTTCTTCCCCCCCACTCTGGGGGGGGGGGGAATGAGGAGAAGAATCGAAAGAATGTAACTACCTCAGGTTGAGATAAGAACAGTCCAGTAACTAAGGCATAACTCAAACCACTACTGCTACCAACAATAATAATAATGACAAGGGAAAATGAAGGGAAAGTTATATAACTGCACACCACCCAACAACCGAGCCGTGAACTAAACTCTTCCGAGTTCCTGCCCCCAGTTTTTACATCCTGGGCATGACGTGCTGTGGTATGGAATAGCTCTTTGGTCAGTTCAGGTCAGGTGTCCTGTTTCTGCTTCCTCCCGGCTTCCCCTCCTCCCTGGCGGAGCATGAGACTCAGAAAGTCCTTGGTCAGACCAGAACATTACCAAGCAGTAACTGAAAACACCGGTGTTATCAGCGCTGTTCCCAGGCCGAAAGTCGAAAACACAGCACTGCACCAGCTACTACAAAGGAGAAAAATGACTGCTACTGCTGAACCCATGACGCAAGGGAAGAGAATACGACCGCTCACCACCCGTCGACTGATACCAGCCTGACCAAGCAGTGATCTAGCCCTTCCTGGTCCCTGCACCTAGTTTTTACATCCTGGGCATGACATGCTCTGGTATGTAATAACTCTTTGGCTAGTTTGAGTCAAGTGTCTTTTCTCTGCTTCCTCCTGGCTTCCCCTCCACCCTGGTTGAACGTGAGACTCAGAAAGTCCTTGGTCAGACTAAACATTACTAAGCAGTAACTGAAAATATTGGTGTACCCTTGAGACCTGCTTGCTGATTGTGATGGGGATCACCATGTTTGCATGCATACGGAGTGTCTTTTACCCATGACCATTTCATCTGATCTCAAGAGTTAAGCAGAGTCAGGTTTGGGCCTTGTCTAGGGTTAGATGAATATATAGGAGGACCAAGAGTTTTTCCCCGAAGCTAGACAGTCATAAGTGGCAGGGTGTGTGGGGTGGGATAGTATGTGCAAGTATCTAGGCCAGTGTGCTCCTCCAGTGCTTTGGAACTTCACCACTGATCAAGAGCAAAATCCAGAAAAAATAGAAAAACGCTTAAATGAGGTGTGCTGTCATTCTGGCCACACCAGAGATGGACAAATAATGGCAACGTGCTGGGACTTGGCCTATGCTCTCAGAGCCCTGTTCAACACTATCCAGCACCTTCAAACAAAAAAAATGTCCCTGGATCTGATGACAAAGCAACAGGCATCGCAGCTGCTCCAGCTCCAAGCACAGCAGTTACACCTTCCCCAGGGACAAGTACAGTAGCTACTCAAACTTTGACCACAACACTCAGCGCAGCTAATCCAACTCCAAGTGCAGTAACTACTCCAGAGGACCAATTCATGCCATTATTGGTTGCCCCTGCATGCAAGGGTTAAAGCAAACAAGAGGCAAAAAAGATGAAGCAAGATGAAGAAACAATGTACTCACCACCAGGGACAGCATCTGTCCAGGAGTAATTAGTATGTAAAGCAGAGGAAGAAGAGGAAGAAGAGTTGACATCTTGACCCTGTACCTCAACCGAGATACGGAATACACAAAAAGTTTTTACCCGTCAACCAGGGGAGGACATCATCACCTGGCTGCTCTGATGCTGGGACGATGAGGCCGACGGTCATGAACTAGATGGTTGGGAAGCCAAGCGGCTGAGATCACTTGCTAGGGAAGCGGGAATTGACAAAGCAATTGCAAGAGAGAAAAAGTCCCTCAGCCTTTGGAGGCAGCTCTTGTCAGCTGTGAAAGAAAGGTTTCCATACAAGGATGATGTTATGAGTCATTCAGCCAAGTGGACTATTCTAGAGAATGGCGTCCAGTCTCTGAGGGACTCAGCCATTGTAGAGATGATCTCTCACATCAAGCTGAATGTCGGGGATGTACCTACAGATCCAGATGAAGCCGAATGTACACAACCCATGTGGCAGAAATTTACACGGAATGCACCATCCTCCTTTGCCCATTCATTGGCAACTGAAACCTGGAACGGCATAGATAGTACCACTAACAGTGGATGAAATGATTTATAAACTCCAAGAGTTTGAAGACAATCTCATCCCTTCCATTATTTCAGCTGTGGAAAAACTGTCCCAGGAGTTCAGACAATTGAGAGACGATCTATCTGATCTATCCAGCTCCTCATGTGTACCAACACATGCCTCAGATATTAACAAAAGGCGTCCTACTGCTCGAGAGAGAAGATATCGAAGGTATCCACCACGACTCACCCTATGGATTTACCAACAAGATCACGTAGAAGACATGATGAAGTGGGATGGAAAACCTATCTCAGCTCTGGAAGAATGGGTGCGTGAACTGAAGAGGAGAACAAAGGTCAAGATTGATCATCCCTTGAAAGCTGTGGCTTCAGTCTCTGGTGAGTAGATTCCCAGATGGAGTGGAAGAGCTGATTTTACTTCAGCTCCTGTGATAAAGAATAATCCCTTTCTACAAGACTTAAGTGTCCAATCTTGTAATGACTATTAGAGGGGCCCTGCCTCCAGCCAGGTGGAGGTAGGGGACAATCGGATTTACTGAACTGTGTGGATCAAATGGCCTGGCACATCGGTCCCACTCAAGTATAAAGCTCTAGCAGATACCAGTGCACAGTGTACCCTGATGCCATCAAGCTGTCAAGGGGTGGAACACATTTGCATTTCTGGAGTGACAGGAGGATCCCAAGAGTTGACTGTACTGGAGGCTGAAATCAGCCTGACTGGGAAGGAGCGGCAAAAGCACCCCATTGTGACTGGTCCAGAGGCTCCATGCATCCTTGGCATAGACTACAACAGGAGAGGGTACTTCAAAGACCCAGAAGGGTACCGATGGGCGTTTGGTATTGCTGCTTTGGAGACAGAGGAAATTGAGCAGCTGTCCACCTTGCCTGGTCTCTCAGAGGATCCTTCTGTTGTGGGGTCGCTGAAGGTCGAAGAACAACAAGTGCCGTTCACGACCACAACAGTGCCCCGGCAGCAATATCATGCCAACCGAGGCTCCCTGTTTCCCATCCATAAGCTGATCCGTGGATTGGAGAGTCAAAGTGTGATCAGTAGGGCCCTCTCACCCTTTAATAGTCCCATATGGCTAGTGAGAAAGTCTAACAGAGAGTGGACACTAACAGTAGACTATCGTGGCCTGAATGAAGTTACACCACCCTTGAGTCCTGCTGTACCAGACATGTTAGAACTTCAGTATGAACTGGAGACACAGACAGCCAAGTGGTATGCCATGATTGATATTGCCAATGCATTTTTCTCAATGCCTCAGGCAGCAGAGTGCAGGCCACAGTTTGCTTTTACTTTGAAGGGGCATCCAGTACACTTGGAACTGACTGTCCCAGGGGTGGAAACACAGCCCGACCATCTTGTACGGGCTGATCCAGGCTGCATAGGAAGAGGGGCAAGCTCCAGAACACCTGCAATACATTGATGACATTGTCGTGTGGGGTGATATGCAGGTGGGAAGGAATGCCATCCGGAGGGACCTTGACACGCTTGTGAGGTGGGCTGATGCCAACCTGATAAAGTTCAACCATGCCAAATGCAAGGTCCTACACCTGGGTCGGAGCAATCCCAGGCACAGCTACAGGTTGGGCAGGGAAGAGATACAGAGCAGTCCTGCAGAGAAGGACTTGGGGGTGTTGGTTGATGGAAAAATGAACATGGGCCGGCAGCCCAGATAGCCACCTGTATCCTGGGCTGCATCCAAAGGAGTGTGACCAGCAGGTCGAGGGAGGTGATCCTGCCCCTCTACTCTGCTCTTGTGAGACCTCACTTGGAGTACTGTGTCCAGTTCTGGTGTCC
>CABHOG010000126.1:160699-189689 GCA_902168055.1 Aratinga solstitialis | reverse complement strand
CCTTGGCCAGACCAAAACATCACTAAGCAGTAACCAAAACACTGGTGTTATCAGTGCTGTTCCCAGGCTGAAAATCAAAACCACAGTGCTACACCAGCTACCAAGAAGGAGAAAAAAATGACTGCTGCTGCTGAACCCATGACACTATATCACCAACTAGGAGCTCATTTCCTGAATTGGTAATTTATCATTATATGGATGACATTTTGGTCTGTGCAGAAACGGAACAGTATTTAGAAGCTACTGTTAATCATTTAACAGAAAATTTATGTTGTTTTGGACTACAAGTTGTCCAGGAAAAAAATACAAAGAATGCCACCCTGGAAATATTTGGGGTGGGTGCTAACTGAAAGAACAGTAAAGCCTCAGAAGCTAAAATTGGCAAACAAAATCACAAATTTGAATGATTTACAGAAGCTCTTAGGTACTATTAATTGGGTGCGTCCTATGTTGGGTATTACTAATGCCGACCTTGAACCGCTCTTTGATTTATTATGAGGGGACTCAGATTTGAATTCGCCTCGTCATATTTCCCCTAAAGCTATTCACACTTTGAATATAGTGACTCAAACAACTGAGACGCTACAGGCAGATAGAGTGCATTTTATACTTGCCGATTTCTCTGCTCGTTGTTAATATGCAGCAAAGGCCATTAGGAGTCATATGTCAAATTGACAGTAACTCTGTTTACTTTTTGGATTTTTTTTTTACCACATACCCAGAGAAAGACTGTGACAGAACCATTAGATATGATTGTTGACTTAATCACCGAAGGCTGTATGAGGGTTCAACACTTATCAGGCAACACCCCTGCAGAATTGTATTTACTATTAACTGTAACAGACTTTCAGTTCCTTTTTGCTCAGTCTGTTTCTTTCCAAATAGTGTTAGCAGACTTTACAGGAAAAATTTTTTATGGTCCTCCAAAACATAAATTGCTGCAAGTTTTTTCAGATTTTGATCTACAGGAGCGATTTGTAATTCAAACGCAACCCATTCAAGATGCTAAAACCATTTTTGTTGATGGTTCTGGAAAAACTGGCAAAGCTGCTGTGGTTTGGTTTGAAAATGATTCCTGGCAATCCTCTGTTATACATGTGGATGGCTCTACGCAGCTTGTTGAAATTGCTGCAGCCTTACATGGGCTACAGTTGTTCCCTGCAGAATCCTTAAATATTGTTTGCAACTCAGAATATGTTGTTTGATTGTTACCATGCCTTCCTTTTGGTGTGTTAACAGAAATCGATAATCGTGCACTTTTTGACATTTTGCTGAAGCTAAAACATTGTCTGGAAACTAGGAATTATTCTGGTTTTATTGGGCATATTATATTGCATTCCAACCTGCCTGGCCCTTTAACTGCGGGTAATGACGTAGCAGGCTCCTTGACTGTTAACACTGTGCAGTTTACTTCTGCAGCTGCTTCACATTCCTTTTTTTCATCAGAATGCCTCTGCTTTAAAGAGACAGTTTAACCTGTCTTCTTCTCAAGCAAAGCAAATTGTCAGGTCTTGCCATGAGTGTCAGTCAACAGCTCAACCCTCATTTGCCATGGGTGTCAATCCTCGTGGCTTACAGGCAAATGAGATTTGTAAAACATGTTACACACATTGCTTCCTTTGGTGCCTTCAAATATGTGCATGTGTCCGTTGGCACATTTTCACGTATGATTTCAGCTTCTGCCCGTAAAGGAGAGAAGGCTCGTGATGTTATCCAGCATTTAGCACGTGCATTTGCTACCTTAGGAGTTCCTTCCCAGTTGAAAACGGATAACGGCCCTGCTTATAATTCATTAGCATTATCACGATTCTTACAGCAATGAGGTGTCACACGTGGCATGGTTTAGTGGGAGGTGTCCCTGCCCCTGGCAGGGGGGTTGGAACTAGATGATCTTAAGGTCCTTTCCAACCCTAACTATTCTATGATTCTATGTCACTGGTATTCCCCACTCCCCTACAGGCCAGGGGACTGTGGAACAAATTCACGCTGTTCTGAAATCCATGCTACAAAAACAAAAAAGGGGGAATATGGTCCCTCAAGAACAATTAGACAATGCCATCTATACATTGAATTTTTTAAATTGCACTCAATCTTCCATGAGTACCCCTGTCACTGCAGTTCAATGACATTTTGGCATTGATAGTCCACCTTCAGAACGTGCTAAAGTGTGGTATCATGATCCTTCGGGCTTGCAGATATGGGAAGGGCCTGTGGAACTGATAACCTGGGGGAGGGGGTATGCTTGTGTCCTCCTACCTTCAGGTCTCCGGTGGCTGCCTGCAAAGTTTGTCAAGCCGTACCATGAGCTGAACAGACGAGTTAAAGAATCCAGTGCCTCAGCTGCAGGAGCTGACCTTGAAGACCCAGAGCAGAATGAGACAGAGGAAGAGAAAAAGGCATGATTTGTAAAACATCACTTGGGGGCAACTGTAAAATAACAACTCGAATATGTGTGCTTGAAAGGTAGATATTATTAGAGGCTGTGATTTTGTGTATAAACCACCTGTATTTACTAGCCTGTTGCTAATAAGAAACTACACATTGTATTGTATGGATTTGTCACTTGTAAAAGAGATGTTAGAGCATGCAAATCCCCTGCTCAAGCAGGGTCACCTAAAGGTTTCATCACCCTCACAGTAATAAAAAAGTAAAAGTTAGCATAAGTACCTATTATAAGTAATAATAGTATTATAAGTAACTACTGTATTTGAACTTTCCATCTTTAAATGCTAATGTCAAGAAACTGCTCTTGTGTGATTTAAGACTCCTTAAGCAGAGAAGGGGATAAGGAAAGCCAAGGACTGTTTTTTTGGAAGTAACAGCATCGATCTCCAGGTTCCCAAGACTCCCAGTATATCTGGCCAACGCATTGGTGAGATCTTGTCTTCAGAGCCTGGACATCACCGCTTTGCTTTGCTTTGCTTTTCCTCCATGTCATCTAGAGGCTTGTTGCCAACTTGTGAGGAACCGAAGCCAAAATATCATGCAAAACAAAAAAGGGGGAGATGTGGGAACTGCAAGCCGTCCTGTTCCTGCTACGTGGATAATTAAAGAAGAAGAAGAACTGCTGACAGTGCACCTGGGTCTTGAGTAAGCCAGGGAGTGTTTGGGTGCAAGGTCGGGCCGGGAAGAAGCTTGGGGAGTGATTGTTTACAGAATGGAGTTTATAGTGACTGAAAACAGTCACTGGGAATGATGCAGTTGCTGTTTGGCTTCATGGCTCAGACCCGTATCTGTACGCTATATATTACCATGCTTGAGTGACTAAAGTGGAACTAGTTGTGAAAGCAGTGTGTGTGTGTGTGTGTGTGTGTGTGTGTGTGTGTGTGTTTATCCTCTTTCTTTACAGATGCCGCAGTCACCTCTTGGAAAAACTGGATCAACAACAATGGAACTCGGGTTTGCTTTAACTTTATGGCAATGGTGCCTGAGCTGGCTGACCACAACCGTCAGAATGAGGCTGAGAGCTGGGGTTGTTCAGCCTGGAGAAGAGAAGGCTCCAGGGATACTTTAAAACAGCTTCCAGCACCTAAAGGGGCCAACAAGAAATCTGGAGTGGTGTGGGAATACAGGTGACCTGCCAATAACCTCAGGTAGTCGAAGACATGGGGGACGTGACCAGAACAGCCATAAAACATCACAGATGTGAATAACAAATGTTGTTATGCAGCATATCCTGTACTGGTGGACAAGAACTGATAAACAAAGATAATGTAAATTATAGTGTTGGAACTGATCAAAGCTTAGCTGGTACCCTGCCCCTGGCAGGGGGGTTGAAACTAGATGATCTTCAGGTCCTTTCCAACCCTAACTATTCTATGATTCTATGAAAACCAAGGCAATAAATTGTATCATGATAACAGCTGAATAGTTAGGATCTAAAAATGGCTTATATGATTTTGTATAAATATGGCAAGAAACTCAAGTGAAAGAGATTCAGTTTGCACATGCATTCTGTTTCCGTCTCATACTTCGCTGCAGAGTGGGGCTTTTGACAAGGGCCTGTAGGGATAGGACAAGGGGGAGTGGCTTTAAACTGACAGAGGGGAGATTTAGATTAGATATAAAGAAGCCCTTCACTGTGAGGGTGGTGAGGCACTGGCACAGGTTGCCCAGAGAAGCTGTGGCTGCCCCATCCCTTTAAGTGTTCAAGGCCAGGTTGGACAGGGCTTTGAGCAACCTGCTCTAGTGGAAGGTGTCCCTGCCCAGGGCAGGGGTTTGGAGCTGGATGAACTTTAAGGTCCCTTCCAAACCAAGCCCAATCCTATGAACAGACCATCACCCCTTCATTTTGGGGCCTGCCTCCAGCAGCCAGAACAGCCGGCTCATCTTCTTATCGACCTTCAGCAAGTACAGGAGGAAGAATATCATCGTGATCACCACCTCCATGCCAGCCAGTGCCATGTATGCCCCGCGGGAGCAGGAGCCCATGAAGCAGAAGAACATCACCAACCTTTGCAGAGGGAAAACCTCAGAAAAATGCTTACAGCTATCCATAATGTATAGCATGGAAGTCTGGTCTTCCATCTCTTTGGAATTGGAGGGTCTGTTCACTGCGATTGTTTGCAGGATCAGACGTGTAGCTTTTCAATGAATGCCCAATTCTGAGGGGAAAGCTAACTGGACAGATCTCTAGGAGTATCTCTGTTTGGCTTCAGTTGTAGCCCTGTTCTGTTTTGCTCAAAATCAATCATGTTTTGTGGTGCCAATTATCTCTAATGCTCATGTTCTTCTTTTCAGGGTTATTGGAGCTGACCATGACATGCAGAACATGATAGAAAAGTATGAGGAAAGCAGGGACCAGATACTAAATGCATCTAATATGCAACACCAGTTATAGAAGTCTGCAGCTGTTGTATTTTATCAAACATGTTTATGAAGTCTGCTTTGAGGGCAATTTTGAGTATTTTAAATATTTCTAAATATAATGGGTTTTGCTTTTGAATTACGCTTCGTAGAATGTATTCTGGACTTAGTGCTATGAAATGTTCAGATACAAGTCATAAACAGAATAAAAGTTAATTCCCTTTCATGTTTCTAGGCTCTCCATCAGCTTTAATGTGTCAGTTTTACTCAGCTAAAATATGTCTGTTTTCTCCCATTTCCCACTTCAGTGCTGCTTCCTATAAGCAACTGAAGTTTCTTCTTTTTTTTTATCCCCAAAGACAACCCTATTTTTATAATTTGAAAGAAATCATTCTATACAAGAGATGGTGTCGTGGTTTAAGCCCAGCCAGTAACTCAGGACCACGCAGCCGCTTGCTCCCTCCCCCCCCTTCTTCCTCCCCCCACTCCCGGAGGGATGGGGAGGAGAATCGAAAGAATGTAACTCCCATGGGTTGAGATAAGAGCAGTCCAGTAACTAAGGTATAACACAAGCCCACTACTGCTACCGCCAATAATAATAATTATGATAAGAAAAATAACAAGGGGAGAGAATACAATTGCTCACCACCTGCCGACCGATACCCAGCCCGACCTGAGCAGCGATCTGGGCCTTCTGGGTAACTCCCCCCAGTTTATATACTGGGCATGATGTGCTGTGGTATGGAATACCCCTTAGGCTGCTTTGGGTCAGGTGTCCTGTCTCAGCTTCCTCCTGACTTCCCCTCCTCCCTGGCAGAGCATAAGACTGAGAAAGTCCTTGATCGGAGTAAACATTACTTAGCAACAACTAAAACCACCGGTGTGTTATCAGAGTTATTCTCGGACTAGAAGGAGAAAAATGACTGCTACAGCTGAACCCAGGACAGATGGGATGTCCTTTTTTTATTATTAGAGGAAGCAAATGAAGTGCATCATGTTAAAGTAGCTTTGTTAAATAGGTCTTTTCAGGTTGAAATAAGGGGTCTTGCTCTAATCCTACCTATGCTAGTTCAGTTTCATTGAAGTCAGTAAGTTTCTTCTGCTTTACATAAAATCACAATGTAGCTGTAGTTCTGAGGATAACTATGTAGTTGCATAGTATCACTGAATTCAGTGGCAAGAAAGGAATGACAGTTTCCAGAAGTGATTGCAGAATGGCTCTGAGGCCTTTTTTTAAGCTAGGTTTTTAAAAGGGCTTATGTCTCTCTAGCGCTCAGGAAATCACCAGTCCTGCTATGGCTTAGTTAAGGACTGGAGCCTACAGTCCAGCATCCATATATCCAGCAAACTTATGGATATTTACAACCTTTCCGGGAAATGCTTTACATATTCACTAGATTTCCTGGAAATACTTGTAATGTTTGCATTTTAATTACGCATGCGCTTTCTTGCTGAGTGGTGGTCTCGAGGGGTCTCTGGTGGTCGCCACACAGTCTTCCTCACTGTGTCTGCTGATTGACCTCTGTGCTTGCACACGTGCAAGCGACTCTTGTGGATTACTTCACAACTGTGCCTGTGGTTTAGGTCAGTTTGTTCTGATTTGGTCTTTATCTTGAAGAACCAGCACCATCTGTCTTGGTCACTCCTTTCTTATCTTCACACCAGGTTGACTATGGAGGGGTGAACTTGGTAGGGCTTGTAACCAGTTTAAAGACGTTTCCTGACATATTTTGCTCAGTTGTAACTTAAGAGATTGGTTCACTTGTTCTACCTTCCCACTAGCCTGAGGCCTGTATGGGGTATGTAAATCCCACTTGATTCCTAAATAGTCTTCTACCTTCCTAATTACTTCTGCAACAAAACGTGGACCTCTATCCAAGGGCAAGCCTGCCAGTGTGCCAAATCACGGTATTATCTGATTCAATAGCTGTTTCACTACTTCACGAGCCATATTGGTGCAACAAGGGAAAGCCTCCGGCCGACCAGAGGACATATCTACTAGTACCAGTTGTCCTGGGTTCAGCTGTAGCAGTTATTTTTCTCCTTCCCAGTAGCTGGTGCAGTGCTGTGATTTTGACTTTATCCTGAGAACAACGCTGATAACACGCCAATGTTTTAGTTGTTGCTAAGTAATGCTTACCCTGATCAAGGACTTCTCAGTCTCTCATGCTCTGCCAGTGAGGAGGGGCACAAGAAGCCAGGAGGAAGCAGAGACAGGACACCTGACCCAAAGTAGGCAAGGGGGTATTCCATACCACAACACATCATGCCCAGTTTATAAACTGGGGGGAGTTACCCAGAAGGCCCAGATCGCTGATCGGGCCAGGCTGGGTATCAGTTGGCAGATGGTGAACAACTGTATTGTGCGTCACTTGTGTTTATTGGTTGGTTTGTTTTTTTTTTCCATTCCCCTTTTAGTTTTATAGTCTTTCCCCTTGTTATTTCCCTTGTCATTATTATTATTGGTGGTTGTAGTAGTAGTTTTGCATGGTACCTCAGTTACTGGACTGTTCTTATCTCAGCCAATGGGATTTACATTATTTTAATTATTTTTAATTCTCCTCCCCATCCCTTCGGGAACAGGAGGGAAGAAGAGGGGGGGAGTGAGCGAGCGACTGTGTGGTTCTGAGTTACCAGTTGGGCTTAAACCACGACAACCTTTTGTGGCGCCCATTGTGGGGCATGAAGGGTTGAGATAATGACAGATCTGACCAGAGTGTATCAAAATGTATTTGTGATCAGCATTCATTGTTTTGGATTAATACCTGCTTGTTACAATGTTGATTTATTTGCTTTCCGAGTTGTTGCTCTTGGTCTTAGAGTTTCATTATGTCACACCTTACTTGCAGCCAGTCTTTGCTGTTTTAGCATTTATCAGCTTTGGGGGCTGGGCTAAGTTTCTTGTTTAGCTGCACTTCATGGTAATGACTTGTAATACAGTAGAATCATTGATCATGTAGATGATCTGGTATGCGTTCTCACCGTGGTCATCGCCTCTATACTCTGGGAGGCATGTAATGGGAATTTTTAACAATTACACACCTTTTTTTTTTTTCCTTCTCTTGGGTGGTCAACCTATGAAGGAGACATTCCCTCACACCCTCCACTCTCCCACCAGGCTATTTACAGTAGCTTCTGGGAATGTTCAAAATCTTGAATAACCTTTCAATGCCCTTGAAAGCAGCCTGCTCCTTTTTCTGGGAACCAGCATGTTGTTGAATATGCCCTTTGTCTTTTGCTACGGCCATACCACCCTGAGCATGCCCAATCTTGTCCAGTCTTGGAAGCTAAGCAGGGTCTGGCTCAGGTCTTGTCTAAGGTTAAATGCCTATTTAAGAATACCACCAAGAGATCTTCCCTGAGGCTGGGCAGTCATGAGTGGCAGGGTGTGTGGGATCATATGGGCAGGTCCCTAGGCCAGTGGGCCCCTACAGTGCTTTGGAACTACACCCCTGAACAAGTGCAAAATCTGGAAAAACTAGCAGAACACTTAGACAAGGTGTGTTGCCATCGTGGCAATACCAGAGAGGGACAAATCACTGCAACGTGCTGGGATTTGGCCTACACCTACAGAGCCCTACTCAACACTATCCGATACCCTCAAGGGGAAAAAGATGTCTCTGGATCTGATGGCAAGGCAACAGACAACGCAGCTACTCAAACCCCAACAGCAACAGACACTGCAGCCACTCCAGCTCCAGTGACAGACACTGCAGCTGAACCAAAGGGTCAATCCAGTCCAATATCAGTTGCCCCTATAAGCAAGAGGAAAAGAAAATGAAAGGCATGAAAAACAACTCATGCAGTGAAGGAAGATGAAGACTCAGCGCACGAACTAGAGGGGGTGACATCTGAACAAAAGGAATTAGTACAGGAATAAGAGGAAGAGGCAACTTCTCCATCCCTGACCTTGACTGAGCTGCGGAATATGTGAAAAGATTTCAGCTGTCTTCCAAATGCACACATCGTCACCTGGTTGCTCCGATGCTGGGACAATGGGGCCGACAGTCATGAACTAGAAGGTAGGGAAGCCAGCAGCTGGGATCACTTGCTAGGGAAGGGGGAATTGACAAAGCAGTTGTGAAAGAGAAACGAGTACGCAGCCTCTGGAGGTGGCTCTTAGCAGATGTGGAGGAAAGGTATCCCTGGACTGGCCAGAGGGCAAAAATTTTGGAATGTCACTAGAGGAGGAGGTGATGCGTGCTGAAGAAGCCCCACCATATAATAAGCTGTCAGAAAGAGAGAAGCATGCCGGTGTGACAAACAGAGGTATTATCTGATTCAATAGCTCTTTCACTACTTCACGAGCCATATTGATGCAACAACAAGGGAAAGCCTCCAGCCAAGCAGAAAACCTATCTACTGGTACCAGTATATACCTGAGCCCATTATGCCGTGGCAATTCTGCAAATTCCATTTGCCAATAGTCTCTTGGACAATTGCCTTTGTTGTTCCCGGTGGGGGTCTCTTACCACAGTAAGTATTATTTCATAAACAAGGTTCACACTTCTTTATAACACTTTTTATAATTCCATCCATTCGCATACTCAGAACTTGGAGCTTTAAAGCCTCAGTCATTGTTTCTGTTCCCCCATGAGTTATAGAATCATAGAATAGTTAGGGTTGGAAAGGACCTTAAGATCATCTAGTTCCAACCCCCTTGCCATGGACAGGGACACCTCACACTAAACCATGTCACCCAAGGCTCAATCCAACCCGGCCTTGAACACCGCCAGGGATGGAGCATTTACAACTTCCCTGGGCAACCCATTCCAGTGCCTCACCACCCTTACAGTAAAGAACTTCTTCCTTATATCCAATCTAAACTTCCCCTGTTTAAGTTTTAACCCGTTACCTCTTGTCCTATCACTACAGTTGCCTAGTGCTTTTCTTCAGCTGTTTTTCTCATAAGAGGCTGGGGAATTATTACTTGCCTGGTTGGTGTAACCCACCATCCGTTGTCGTTCTTCTTGGCTCCTAATAGACTAGGTTATTTCTCATCCTCTGTTTGATAACTTGGAACTTCATTATCCAAGCACTGATACTTAATAAGGCAATATTATTAAAAGGTCCCTGCCCGCAGCTTTGGCTGCTTTGTCAGCAACATGATTACCAATATTCACTGGAGTGCTATCAAATTGATATAGAATCATAGAATCATAGGATCATAGAATAGTGCATTATTGCTGCCTTCTGAGGTAGCTGGACTCCTTTTAACAGTTCCTGTATTTGTCAATATTTTATAGGGGACCCCTGAGAGGTTAACAATCCCCTTTCTTTCCATATGACCCCATGGGCATGAACAATTCCAAAAGCAAATTTTGAGTCCATCCATATACTCTCAGTAGCATGATCAACTTGGCTTTCTGTGCTGATGTGTTGGGGCGGGGGCAGGGCTTTAGCCTCTATTAGCTCATGTTTGGTTACCACAGCGTATCCTGCTTTCCAGTTTCTATTTTTCACAAAGCTGCTACCATCCACAAACAGCTCATAATCCACATCCTTCAGGGATGCGTCTTGTAGGTCGGTATGACTGGAATACTGTCAGAGTCCAACTGGAGAAAACCCTAGTGCCGGACCCTGTTTCGTTCGTGATCCCAAGAGTGAAATTAAGACACAAACGAGGTCAAGTACCATAATCGATGGCTGGTTTATTACAAGACAATTATTATAAAAAAGAGAAATTATTGTAATAAATGGGATAGCGATTGGGAAAAGGATGGAAATGAGGCAAGGATGCTGGGTGCAGAGAGAGAGAGAGAGAGAGTCGCCACTGTGGATCCAGTGGTGTCCCGGGGTTCTGTCGTCGTCATCGGTGGTGGCAGTTTTTCAGGGTTTGGAGTCTGTATTGGAGCAGAGTGCTCACCCAAGAGTCCATAGTAGTTGTCGGAGGTGGGTGTCCTCATGGAGGTGTCCTCTTGAAGGTACCCTGTGGAGTGTGTCTCCTGGAGTTGTCCTCATGGCGATGTCTCATGGAGGGTGTCCCTCAGGGTCCGTAGTAATCTGTGGAGTGTCCTCCCTGGCGATTACCTTTTCTGCCATCTGTAATGAGTTGTGGGGGGTACCTCTGTTCTTAAGGTCCAGTATTACACATTCCTGGTGGACCAGTCTCCCTGGTCTCCAGCCAGCTCTTCAACTGCACATGTCTGCAGCAATTCTTGGGATAATGGGCAGCAATTCCTCACACCAGTCCTTGAGATAGTAGATGGAAAAGTCTAAGCTCTTTCACACTCATCCCTCAGGCAATGGACGGTGGAGTCCCAGTTCAGCTCCTCACACCCTTCTCCCAGGCAATGGACATTGGAGTCTTATCTCAACTCCTCCCATCCATCTCTGAGACAATGGATTGGTGGAATCCCATCTAAATTTTCTCATACCAATCTTTGAGACAATGGACAGTGGAGTGTGATTTCGGATCAGTCTCTCACAAATACACCTGCTCAATAGTCTGTAAACAGTTGTGAGTCAGCTCTCCTGCTTCTGGATCAGTTGTCAAAAAGACTGCTGGGTTCAAAAGGTTAGTTAGTTTCAATTCTATGTTCTCTTGTTCTAAAAGCACAGCCTGATATTTTAACAGCCTGCTTGGGGAAAGTCAATGACTGCTTTTCTGTTCCAGGATGGTTGTTACCATGTGAGGCACAAATACAGTTCATTTTTGTCCCAAAGTAGAGGCTCTAGTCCTTTTCTTGCTTCCAGTTTTATAGGATATTGTCTCTGTCTTACCGGTCTGGTGTTTGGTTTCAGATGAATAGTTGCTGGGTCTGCATTTCGTGATCAGCCTGGTGCTCCAGCAGCCCATACTAGTGGGGTGACTGCATTCTCCACTTCCTCTGGTATATCTGGCTCAGTGGCTGGTTTCTGTAACATAAAAACTTGAGCCTCCACAGCATTTTCATCAGGAATATGTATCTGAATTGTCCTTTCTTTAAATGTAACTTATGCATGTACTCAGTATATCTTTACCAAATAACAGCACGGGGCACTCAGGCATGTAAAGAAATTGGTGGGTCAACAACTGTTTGCCAATTTTAAAATTTAAAGGTTGAAAGAAAGGCCGGGTTCCTGTCCACCCTGTGGCACCAGTGACTGAAGCTGTTTGCTTGCTTAATTGCCCTTTACAAGTACTTAGAATAGGTAGCTTCTGTTCCTACAAGAAATTTTACCTTATCATTCCCCAACCTAACTGTAACCAGGGGCTCTGTTGGAGAGGGTTTTGAATCTTCCCCTGGTCCTCCTCAGTTTTCATCTAAAGTAGTCATTTTTCTGCCTGTCCTGACATTCCACTAAATCTCTGGTGTTTATTTTGATTCTGAGGGCATTCTCTCTTCCAGTGCTCCCTCTGTTTACAAATTGCACACTGATCATTCTCTAAGTGAACCCGTGAAGTCTGTTCACAAACCTTTCCATGTAATCCTGCTTTCCGACCCTTTTCCTCCTAGGCTGCTCCCCCCTTTCCTGGTTTCCTGTGTGATAGCTACAGCCAACAATTCTGCCCCCCCCAGTTCTTTTCCTTCTTTTCCCTCTCCCTTTCAACTTCTCTGTTATGGTGCGCTCTCCAGGCTGGTTTCAGCAGTTTATTGAGCGACAGAGAATCTGTCCCTCCCAGGTTTTGCAGCTTGCATTTAATATCTGGATTTGATTGACCAATAAAAAATATGAGATAACTGCGCTGCATCTTTTTCAGGGTCCATATCAGTATACTTCCTAGCCGTCACCATAGGTCTTTCATAAAAGGCAGATGGAGGTTCCCCTTTTGTCTATATTACTTGGTATAGTTTTGCCCAAGACTTTGCCTTAGGAATCACATGTTTCATTCCAAACAAAACTAACCGCTGATTCTTGGTTAATAGATCCCACTCAGCCAGGTTCGTAAATCCAACACAGGAAGCAGCACCTTGATAGTCACAGGTCCCTCTGCCCCTCCTTTTCCAATGCTAATACCATAGGATATTTGCATACATGCATACACCCCTTTCACAAGTCCAAATTATTCCACAAATCAAAGAATAAATTGACATACTGTCATTTATCCCACTTTGCCTCCCTTCGGCAAAACAGCATCAATTGTAAAATCATATTATAATTAATTGTACCATTCACAAGCCACTTCGCCCCAGACTCTGGCTTATACAATGCCCACCACTGATTACAGTACTTTATCAAAATCTCCCAAGTGACCAGCCACCCGGGGGTCCACCAATTTGTTTCCAGTGTCTCAAAATGCAACCCAATGGAGATTTCTTCAAAATCCCCCCTATGGAGGCAGTGGTATCCATGATCCTGACCTCCACCCAAATACAGTGTCCGGACAACAAAACAAATCCTTACCCCTTGCACAGGGCGCCCCCTGTGACCAATGCGGATAAGTTACCAAGTGTAAAGAATGCCTTCTCAAAGAAGGGGTCTTACCGAGGTCCCAAGTCGGTCCGGGGATCTGTGGTTCCTTTCAGGGAAATCCCCGACACTGGCGTGAAGGTCCCAGAAATTCCCCAGATCCGCAGGAAACATGGCAGAATGTCTCTGTTTGGGCACCAAATTGTTACCGCAAAAGACGGTCGAAGAAACTCTCTAAGACTTGATTTGGAGTTTTAGAAAGCAGGCATTCTTTACTGCAGTGCTGGGCTCACGCGCAAATGGTTTTGCAAAGGTGAATGTGCCTGGAGTCTACAAGCAGCATCCATATATCCAACAAACTTTTATGGATATTTACAACCTTTCTGGGAAATGCTTTACATATTCACTGGATTTCCTGGAACTAATTGTAATGTTTGCATTTTAATTACGCATGCGCTTTCTTGCTGAGTGGTGGTCTCGAGGGGTCTCTGGTGGTCGCCACACAGTCTTCCTCACTGTGTCCGCTGATTGATCTCTGTGCTTGTACACGTGCAAGCGACTCTTGTGAATTACTTCACAACTGTGCCTGTGGTTTAGGTCAGTTTGTTCTGATTTGGTCCTTATCTTGAAGAACCAGCACCATCTGTCTTGGTCACTCCTTTCTTATCTTCACACCAGGTTGACTATGGAGGGGTGAACCGGCCCCATCTGTCTTGGTTACTCCTTCCTTATTTTCAAAGGCTACCCTTGTTTTACACATACCCCAAGGCCGCACCAGCCCATCTTGCTCTCAACAAAGCAGTCCCAATTTACGACCTAACGTCTAGCTTGCAATTAACAGAGTAGTTTTAATTTACAACTTACTAAGCATTTTAGCTTACAGCATCATGCAGCATTAGTTTTCAAAGAGAACTCAATAATCTCCAGGGCTTCACACAGACATTGGGCAAAGCCAGGGTGTGGACTACTGTATGAAAGGCTGATGGGATTTAAATACTGATGTTACTTATCAGCTGTCTCAAATCTCACATATATTTAGAATATACCAGAACCAGGTTAGGAAGATGTATCTACTGTTGCTTTGAGGAATGGTAGATGAGTCACTACAGTAAAAGAAAAAGATTTCATGGGAAAACTAACATTATCATTGTTTTTATAGGTGTTTGGTTTCATATTGCTTGTTCTCTATGTTGTGGATGCAGTTCTTTTCTGAAAGATTGGCTTTGGTGGACCAAAAGTCAGTGGAGTGTGTAGCTGCACCAAGAGACTCTGTTCTGTGTATTTTTTGTTGTCAGGCTCGCATAGAAGTTTTTAACGGGTAGCAGATTTACATTCCGGGCAAGGGAGGGTTAAAGCAGAAGTGAGGTTGCTGGCAGGTCAGGCGCTTGTAGCCACACAGAGCAGGGTGAGCGACTCGAATAAAAAAAAAGAGGAGGGGGGGGCGTAAAAAGGCAGTGAGGCCCCTTTAGTTATTTGATAGGGTTGGGTAACCATGTTCAGTAGAAGCTACCCTCCGATTTGGCTCCCAGTGCTCCACCGGTGTAACGGCCAGGATGGACACCGGAGCCATGGAGTACTTCGTGGGATAGGTGGGAAACCTGTACTCAGGTAGGGCCGGAGCCATGGAGTGAAAAATGCCCTCTCGATCTATTGAAGTATTGGGACAGTTTGTAGAGACACCACAAGCAAAGCCTAAAGAGCACCTGCAACATGGTGGGCACATGGGAGGAGCCCTGCTTATTGCGTTTAAAGTAACCTGGGGGTGAATCCAAGACTTGGAGGAACAGATAGATCAGTTGAAACAAGAACTCCTAACCGAAAAAAGCGAGAGGGGTAGCGCAACCGCAAGCTTTAATAGCCGACACCCAAGCAGCATCAGGGTGGAAGGGGGAAGGAAAAAAAAAACCACAACAAAAAAACCCCAGCCCCATACTAGTATCAGAACAAGGAAACCCCATTGAACAAGTGATTGAAAAGCTAAGCCAGTTAAGGGATTTACCAGGACAAAGCAGCTCAGGACCAGGGGAGAGTAGGAAATGGGGAGATGTGGGAACTGCAAGCCATCCTGTTCCCAATATGTAGATTAAAAAGAAAAAAAAGAAGAAGAAGAAGAAGAATTGCTGATAGTGCACCTGGGTTTGGAGCAGGCCAGGGAGTGTTTTTGTGCAGGGGTGCAAGGTCAGGCTGGGAAGCAGCCTGAGGACTGATTGTTTATTCAGCTCCTATTACAGTCTAATTACATGCTGATTCAAGATCTGCTGCCTACCCCTATTGGAATGAATATCTGAAATGACTATTGAAGCAAGCTCAAGAAAATGGATGAAAAGACTCTGATTACTGTCCATCATGATGCAGAAAAGATACACCAAATTCTGGAAAGAGTGAAGAAAGGCAGAAAATATCAGTGGTGGGACACTCTCTTCAGATGGTCACCCACAGCTACGGGAAGTCTGAAGGGAGTGTTTCATCCTGTTGTTGTTTTATTGATATTAACCCTTTCACTTTTTTGTGTATTGCTTCAAGCTTGTTTTGCAGCCAGCGTGCTATCAACAGCACATAAGGGATTTGATTCAGTGATGCTGTCACCACGGGTCCCTGAATAGGTTAATCAAATCACCCTCCAATACACTGGGCTGTCCAGTAGGGTTCCCACAATGGGACGCTGACAGGCTGGCTGGACACAAGGGTCTCATCCTTCTTGGGACACTGACAGGCTAAGCAAATATAAAGGGTTCAAGGAAACCGCCCTTAAAATGTGACAATATGGTGTGAGCCATAAGGGGTTAGTAAGCACTGCTTTTGATTCTGCATGTACATCAGTGAACAAGAAGTGCTGGACACCTCTGCCCTCCAGCAGCACCCAAGCTCCTATTCATATACTGTCAAGATGTTGGAGCAGAGGCTCGTAGGGCTTCTGTAGTGGCCACTGCACTAATTATTCTGTTTTTATTGGTCATATTAGGTTGCATTCCAACCTGCCTGGCTCTTTAACTGCGGGTAATGACACAGCAAACTCCTTGACTGTTAACACTGCAGTTTACTTCTGCAGCTGCTTCACATTCCTTTTTCATCAGAGTGCCTCTGTGTTAAGGAAACACTTGAACCTGTCTTCTTCTCAAGAACTGATAACCTGGGGGAGGGGGTATGCTTGTGTCCTCCTACCTACAGGTCCGTGGCGGCTGCCTGCAAAGTTTGTCAAGCCATACCATGAGCAGGACAGACAAGTTGAAGTACCCAATGCCTCAGCTGCAGGAGGTGACCTTGAAGACCCAGAGCAGAATGAGACAGAGGAAGAGAAAAAGGCATGATTTGTAAAACATCACTTGGGGGCACCTGTAAAGTAACGACTGAATATGTGTGCTTGAAAGGTAGATATTATTAGAGGCTGTGATTTTGTGTATAAACCACCTGTATTTACTAGCCAGTTGCTAATAAGAAACTACACCTTGTATTGTATGGATTTGTCACTTGTAAAAGAGATGTTAGAGCATGCAAATTTACAGCAACTGCTAGAAAATGCTAAGGCAGAATCTTGAAAGATTCTAATATGCTGGTAGTGTTATAAAGCAGGTAATGGAACAAATTAAGAGGGTGGGAGAACCCCACTGGTGGGAAATTTTCTTTGGCTGTTCCCCCACTGCCATCAGCATCTTCAACACACTGCTGCACCCTGTAATAGTTATACTGCTAATGTAAATCTGTGTTTGCTTTGCCGTAGTAGCGACTTGTTTCTGGATGAGGCAGGTGAAACTCTGCATTGACAACGAGGTGCAAGGACCAAGGTTGGCCAAATGCCTCCTACCACAGTCAAGGGCAAGACTGTGTTGGCCTCTGCGTTTGCCACCATGAAGAACCTTTAGCTCTGCTGTTGGCTGCAACCCAGCAGGCATTGAGCGGTGGGGACACATGCCATGCCAGACCTTGATGTGAGGGATGGCCTCCCCTGTTATAAGAGGGCCATCCAGGAGGTTAAGGGCAGGCCAAGCAGCCTGCGGTTAGCACAAGAGATGATTTAGTCCAAATCCCCTGCTCAAGTAGGGTCATCTAAAGCAGGTTTCATCGTTAGCATAAGTAACTATTATAAGTAGTAATATAATAAATAACTATCGTATTTGAATCTTCTGTTCTCAAAGGCTAATGTCAAAAAGCTGCTCTTGTGTGATTTAAGATTCCTTGAGTGGAGAAGGGGATACAGAAAGCTATGGATTGTGTCCTTGGAAGTAACAGTATCTATCTCCAGGTTCCCAAGACTCCCAGTGTATCTGACCAACGCATTGGTGAAACCTTGTTTTTGGAGTCTGGACATCACCGCTTTGCTTTGCTTTTCTTCCATGTCATCTGGACACTTGTTACCAATTTGCAAAGAACCGAAGCCAAAGTGCTCGTTGCCCTGATTGTGCAAAACAAAAAAGAGCAGCAATGGAGTTTTTGCTTTTAGTGCATAGGCATGGGTGTGAAGAATTTGACGGGTTATGTTGCATGAATTTAAGTGACCACTCCAGTGCAATACATGCACAAATACAGCAGTTAAGGAACCTCACTAGCCACCTAGCAGAAAACACTGGGTGGAACCCCTGTTAGGGATGGACGTGGGGGTGGGACTGGCTGCGAAAAGCTGTTATATTATTAGTGGTAATAGGAACTGGGGTTTTAAGTATTTTATGTTGTTTTCCTTGTCTTTTAGCGCTAATCCGTTCCCTTATATACAGTATATTATATAAACTGCTGTACAGAGGGTAAAATATTTGTGCGCTCCAACCACTGACCATGGGGTGGCATGTGTCAGTGAGAACAGATAATGGTCCGTGGTGAAACACACAGAAATAGAAAAGTACTGTTTGGCACAGGTTGTGGGAACATAACCTTGAAAATAAGGGAGTTAACACAGCTGTTAGCAAAAGGGAGTCTTATACCAGTAAACATTTGTTCACACGCTGGCCACGTGTGCGTTGATGTTGCAACTGGTAATTTTCCACTCCAACCTGAGGGGGGATATAAGGACCTGCGCAGGGACTTACGGGTGAGAAGACCAGATACGCATCTTGATTTGGGGGATGCCCTGATGACGTACTGCCTACCACCCCTCCAACCGGGCAGCATGTTCCATCTCTTTCTCCTGCTCGGCAGTATCCCATTCAATTATTTATCTTCTGTTTGTTGTCCAGTCTTTGTATATGGGAATCCTACGAACCTGGAATAGTATGTAGGACAGTATGGGCAAGTACCTAGGCCAGTGGGCCCCTCCAGTGCTTTAAAATTTCACCATTGAACAAGTGGGAAATGAGGAAAAATTAGCAGAACAGTTAGAAGAAGTGTGCTGTCAAACTGTCAATACCAGAGAGAGACAACTTAGCGCAATGTGCTGGCAGTTGGCCTATGCAAACAGAGCGTATCTGGAAAAAGATGTCTCTGGATCTGATGGCAATGCAACAGACACTGCAGCAACTCCAACCCTGGTGACAGACACTGCAGCTAAACCAAAGGACTAATCCATGCCAATATCAGTTGCCGCTATAAGCAAGGGGAAAAGCAAAGGGCAACCAGTGCAGTGAGGAAAGATGAAGACCTAATGCGCGCACTAGGAAGGATGCCATCTGAACGAGAGTTATTACTATAGGAATCAGAGGAAGAGGTAACTTCTCAATCCCGGACCTTGACTGGGAGGCGGAATATGCAAAAAGATTTCACCGGTCTTCCAGGAGAGCACACTGTTACCTGGTTGCTCCAATGCTGGGACAATGGGGCCGACGGTCATGAACTAGAAGGTAGGGAAGACAAGCAGATGGGATCACTTGCAAGGGAAGGGGGAATTGACAAAGCGATTGCAAAAGAGAAATGAGCCCTCAGTCTCTGGAGGCAGCTCTTGGCAGCTGTGAAGGAAAGGTTTCCCTACGAGGACGACGTTATGAGTCTCTCAGTTAAGTGGACCACGATAGAGAGAGGCATTCAGTCCCTGAGGGAATCAGCCATTCTAGAGATGATCTATCGTAGGCAGGGAATGCACCTGTAGATCCAGATTACATGCTGATTCAAGATCTGCTGCGATGATGATTCTAGGAGCTGGTTTCCTGATTGTCTTCACAGGGTCCTTGGGGTTGGTAAGATAACCAAACATCAGAAGTATCCTTTAGTGTATCCTTTACTACATATATAGGAGAAAAATTACTTCTGCTGCTGAATCCATGACATGGAGTCAAAGGCAGCCAAGTGGTATGCAGCAATTGATATTGCCGATGCATTTTTCTCAATTCCTCTGGCAGCAGAGTGCAGGCCACAGTTGGCTTTTACTTGGATGGGTGTCCAGTACACTTGGAACCGACTGCCCCAGGGGTGGAAACACAGCCTTACCATCTGCCAAGGACTGATCCAGACTGCACTGGGAGAGGGGCAAGCTCTAGAACACCTGCAATGCATTGATGACATTATCATGTGGGGCGAAACAGCGGAAAAAGCTTTTGAGAAAGGGAGGAAAATAATCCAAAAACTTCTGAAGGCCAGTTTTGCTAATAAAATGAAGTAAGGAAAAGGGACATGCACAGGAGATTCATTTTTTTGGGAATAAAATTGCAAGGTGGATGTCACCAGATCCCCTCAAATGTGATCAGCAAGATAACAGCAATGTCTCCACCACCTAATAAGAATGAAACATGAGCTTTCTTGGGTGCTGTGGGGTTCTGGAGAATGCACATCCCAAATTAGTCTGATTTAAGCCATCTCCATCACGTGGCCCGGAAGAAGAATGATTTCAAATGAGGCCCTGAGCAATGACAAGACTTTGAACAAATTAAACAATTGTTCATGCAGTAGCCCTTGGACCAGTCCAGACCAGGCAAGATGTGACAGCTATACTCCAACTGAAAAAGAGATACTGGCAGCCTATGAAGGAGTTCGAGCTGCTTCAGAAGTGATTGGCACTGAAGCACAGCTCCTCCTGGCACCCTGGTTGCCTGTGCTGGGCTGGATGTTCAAAGGCAGGGTCTCCTTTACACATCATGCCACCAATGCCACATGGTGCGTGTGGGCCTCACTAATTACGCAATGAGCTTGAATAGGAAATCCCAGTCAACCAGGAATTCTAGAAGTCATCATGGACTGGCCAGAGGGCAAAGATTTTGGAATGTCACCAGAGGAGGAGGTGATGCGTGCTGAAGAGGCACCACCATATAATGAACTGTCAGAAAGTGAAAAGCAGTATGCCTTGTATACTGATGGATTCTGCCATATTGTGGGAAAGTATCAGAGATGGATGGCAGCCGTATGGAGTCCCCGACGACATGTTGCAGAAACTGCTGAAGGAGAGGGTAAATCGAGTCAGTTTCCAGAGGTGAAAGCCAACCAGCTGGCCTTGGACATTGCTGAACAAGAAAAACGGCCAGTAATTTACCTCTCTACTGACTCACGGATGGTGGCAAATGCCCTGTGGGGGTGGTTGCAGCAGTGGAAGCAGAGCAACTGGCAACGCAGAGGTAAACCCATCTGGGCTGCTGCACTGTGGCAAGATATCGCTGCCTGGGTGCAGCACCTGGTGGTGAAGGTATGCCGCGTAGATGCTCATGTACCCCAGAGTAGGGCAACTGAGGAACACCAAGACAACCAACAGGCGGATCAAGCTGCTAAGATTGTAGTGGTTCAGATGGACTTAGATTGGCACCTCAGGCCATCAGGGCAGAGATGCAACATGCAGATGGGCTCGTGATCGAGGGGTGGATTTAAGAATGGACACTATTGCCCATGTCATTCATGAATGTGAAACGTGCTGCAGTTAAGCAAGCCAAGCAGTTAAATACTCTTTGGTATGGAGGACGATGGCTGAATTACAAATACAGGGATGCCTGACAGATTGACTGTATCACACTCCTGCCAAGGCAAGCACCATGTTCTTACTACGGTGGAAACAACCGCCGGATGTCTGGAAACAAAGTCTGTGCCCCATGCCACTGCCCGGAATACTATCCTGGGCCTTGAAAAACAAGTCTTGTGGAGACACGGCACCCCAGAGACATTTTAGTCAGACCATGAGACTTATTTCTGTGATAACCTTAGAGACACTTGAGTGAAGGAGCATGGCATCAAGTGGGAATATCACATCCCCTATCATTCATGGCACAATGGGCTGTTAAAAACTACACTGAGAGCAATGGGTGGTAGGACTTTCAAACATAGGGATAGACATTTAACAAAAGCCACCTGGTTGTTCAACACTAGGGGATTTGCCAACAGGGCTTGCCCGCCCCAATCAGAACTTTTACGTACTGTAGAGGGGGATAAAGTTCCTGTGGGGCTCATAAAGAAATTTTTGGGGAAGACAGTCTGGGTTATTCCTGCTTCAGGTAAAGGAAAACCCACTCATGAGATTGCTCAGGGACCTGGATGTACTTTGTGCAGTAGTACAGCTTCTGCAGGCAAAGCAATTGTTGTTTTGGGCATCCATTGCCACATTGTCATCACTTGCCACTGATTTCTTTTGAGGAAGCCTTACAGCAGGCTTTGCAATGGCCTGTAATGCTAGGACTGGCCAGGCTTTCTAAAAGAAAAATGTGATTATCAAAATATCATTCTCCTTTTCCTTTTGCCCCTATATGGTACTTTTAGTCATGCTTAGCAGGTAGTATCTCTTTCTACTGAAATACATATTTAGACAAAGAATTATTTAAAAATTCCTTTGCAAAGATACTGAATGAAATGTTACTAGTGTGAGACAAGGAGGCACAAAATCACAAAATGAAATATCAATCTTTGTAAATAAGTAGAATCAGTTTTAAGTAACGTTAAGTTTGATGGCTTTGTAACAGTGACAATGGAAAATAACTGAGGTGCTTGATTCACAGAAAATAAAAAAAAGTAGAGTGTGGCTAGAGGACATACTGAGAATTCTTGTATAAGATAAACCCTTGTAGTTGACATAGATCTAGGTCCTTATGACCTTAGTACAAAATAAGTGTAAGAAAAACAGGATAAAAAAACAGGACCTGGGGATGGGGAGCATCTGAGACTAGCAAATGTCCAGGATGGGCACAGTTAAAATAACTGATAAGTAGAAGGACAGGATGATTGCTATGTCTGTAGTGTTAACGAACCAATTAAGCATGCTCCAAAGGCTGCCAGAAGTGATGAAGACTGTTTGAAGAAGTAAACGACCCTCAGGGACCACCACTACATTTTTGTACGCATTCGGGGAAACTGTCTGGAAAATGATGTAATTCATACGTAGCCTCATGAATATGCATGTACGCCCAGTGACTAAGGACGGCTTGTGTAGTAGTACGGGACACACGCTAGGAGGAGCTATCCCCCGTTTCTCCCGGCGCCGCAATAAAGAATACCTGCTTGTCAACTTAAACTTTGTTGGTGAGTTTGTTCCTGGAGTTTTCTCCGAATCAAGTGATAACAACAAAGGCAAGAAAATGCTCTTCTATTTCCTTCTGCTCTAAAACATTAAAAGTATCATAAGATCACCAAGTAGGCTTGACTGGATAACATATCTACATTAACAGTGCTGATTTCAATGTGTTTTGAAATGCTTCAAAAATGTCAGACACTGCTTGTCACTGCTGCTCTTTCATGCTGTGTGATTTCATGGAACTCTTTGAAGCACAAAGAGGGAAGTTTAGGTAAACTTTAAAAATTTGCTGCAAAAATAGAATCCCATTGCATCCCTGTTTAAATATATAAAATAGGTAAAACTTTCTGAGGTTTTATTCTTCCATTTAAATGTTTTTGTTTGTTTGAGTTCTTCAGAAGAATTGAAAGAAAGAGCCACTTTAACTGCATGATTTGATTCAAAAGGGTCTGATAGTCAGCAGAAGAATTTTTCAGTACTTCAACTGGAACAAGTGGTATGCAGATATTCTGTTCACACCCCACTGTCTTGTACGGGGGAGCAGCCTCCAGAGTGAGAGATAACAAAGACATGGATGAAATGGGCTGCTGCAAGTCCTTCAGCCTGACTACATAATTTGCAGTGTGTTCTGTAGTCCTGGATGCTGCTTCCTCTTCCAGGCTAATGTTTATAGATATTTAATTTCTTTGACAAGGGTCCATAAGAGAATATGGGGGAGGATCATCTGTGGGAATATATATTTGTGTTGCTCCTGGCTCTATCCATTCATTGTAGCTGAAAGAAAAAAAGATTTTTTCATTAGATTACTGTGAGAAATGCCACAGTACATTATTTTAAGCATAACAGGGGCAGGTAAAGTGAGAAGAAAAGGATCATCTGGTGTTTTGTTCTTTAGCCCACATTCTTACTTACCCTGCCACGTGAGACGCTTGAGAGCATAATACTTAAAAGCACATCTCCAAAAACCTAAGAAACATCACAGCGGTCTTGGTGACTTCAGATCCCATGCTCCTGCATGAAAGTAACATCTGTGGCAGCACCATTCAGCTAAGGTACCTGGGGATAAACCCAGCTACTTACAGCTGGTTATGCAGGAGCGAGAGGACCAACACCGTGGGCTCACACAAACCTGTGCATGCTGCACACCCAGCACAGTAGTGGTTCATTCCTGCTCTCATATGCTTATAAGTATCTAAGTTAGAAAATGGCTGGGGAAGAAGGAAGTGGTGGTGCTGTTTTAGTTATGAAATCAGCAATGGAGAGCTTTAGATGAAGTAGAGTTGTCACATTAAGTGCAGTCCTCCTGACTCACAGGTCTTTGGTGCTCAGCCAGCTCAGCCCATGTGGTGGGTCGTCTGGGTTGCAGATCTGTGCTGGCAGGCAGAGGCAGCAGGATTTCTTGCTGAGGTGCAGAGCTGTGATGAATAACCTTGACAGACTCATGCTGGTCATTCGGAGACTTGGGAGACTACCTGTCACGTTCCTCCTGTGAAGGAAGAATGCAAGACAGACCAATTTGTGGGGCTTCTATGAGGATCCAGCTCAGGTCTGTCCAGGCTTCATAGTTCTGTTTGTGCCACTAAGCTAGAGCCAAACTATTACCTCTTCACTCTGCTACCATGCTCAGTGCTTGCTGTCCTGCTGTGAATGCAGACAGGCACCTTAGACTGGAGCTTGGACTGCACAGCCTAGTGTGGCCCACGAAGGGGAAATAATGAGCCTACACAGACCAGAGTGTCTGTGCTTGTGTTTTCCCATCATCTCTGTTGCAGGAAGAGGATGGGAGTGGACAGAGTGGACATGAGCAGGGCTCTGTGCATTTGTACCGTGCCGCGCTGACACTGCTCAGCCCTCAGAGCCAAAGGTCTCTGCCGAGATGGCACTGCGGCCCTAGGGAGGGCTGAACCAGAGCTGGTGGATCTGGTCTGTTATCTGGGTAGTCTGCTGTCTGGCTATCATAGCATCACCTGTTTATTCACAAATTAAAGCTGACTCCAGCTGATGCACAGAATCAGACTCTACAACTCAAGGAGAGTTATAAAGCTGGTATGTTTATTATGGTGCCGAGTGCAAGGGAGATCACTCCTCCTAACTTGCACACCGAGGGGTTAAGCAAGCAGATATTTATTACACACAAGCATGCATATTCATTAGGTTCCCGAGAGAGCGAGAGAGCACCAAGCAGTGGGGATATTACAATTAGTTTAGGTACTCATTATCATAAGTCTTCTCCCTTTTGGTGCTTGCGCACTGCTCTCCGATGGTCATGGGCAGGGGTCTTCAAGATGAAGTAAGTAGTCTTCCTCATGTGGGCAAGGGTGTTCAAGATGAAGTATGCAGTCTTCCTCAGGGTGCACTTTTCACCTCTGGCACAGTTGGGTGTCCCAGTAATCACAATTAGCTGAAACCAGCTGTATCTGCAAGTTTCTGATAGCTGGCAAAGATTTAGAGCAGTGTGACCTTCGTAGAAAATTTATTGCAGGCAGGACAGGATGGGCAGACAAGGACTATCCTAAGCTAGCAGATGTTTGGGAGTCACTGTCTCCAAACTAACTGATAAATTAGAAGGATGGTAAGAAAGAATTCACTCATTAGAAGGATGAAAATAAATAATTCACTCTTGTTAGTAATGTTGCGGGCGGGGCCCACAGGCTCCTCTTGCCTGTGCAGTAGGCAAGGACTGCAGGCTCCCTCTGCCTGCGGCAGGCCCCCCCCCCCCGCCTGCTCTCCATGGTGGGAGAATGAAGACAATCAATGTGATCGTTCAGCAGACTCAGTTTATTTCATCTGAGGGTTCCAGTTATATACTCTATGCAGGCACACTTGCTAATATATGATTGGCTACTTATGCTACTAATTGATACATGATTGGTTACATGATTGGTATGTGCTTGATCACAGCTCAAAGGTTACATTCACATCCCACCCCCCTCTGTAGTTTTCCTCTTGGTTATGTTCCAGGGGGTTTCCAGCTTGCAGCTGTGCTTCAAGGTTGCAGTTATCAGTTCCTCCCTACATATCCTGACTTCTCAGGCTCCTCTGCCAACTCCCTCAAACTCTCTCAGGCACACGTTCTCTAGTAACCTTCAGCCAAGGCCTCAAAGCCTTTGGTTCACTACTGCTGGGCCTATGGTCTCATCGTGTTCGTTCTCCAGCAGCCATTCCCCAACAATACCCCTCTTTTCTTTTTGCATGCGCAACAAGTAAGACTACTAAATTCTGTTATCACACCACAGACCTACAACACAAACCTTGTTCTCTATCTTCAACCTAATTTAAGTTAAAAGTATTTTAACCCTATATTTTCCTGGCACTTGCTTTCCTTATATCACAGTTTTGCTATCAAACCAGCCCAGACCTGGTGATGTGAAGGAAGGTCCTGTTTTCCTGGCTTATTGGCTTCAAGCAAAAGTGAGGAAGAGTCATAACATCATGATCTTAAATGTTGGACCTGCTTTGTGGCTGCCTTGTTTAACTGTGGGCAATCTCTCAATTCTGAAGGAGGGAATGTTTCCTTTAAATAACAGTTGCCTACTGTAATGGATGGGAACCTAGCCAAGAGTTGATTCCCTCTCATGACTGAGAGACATAACAAAGTATGTTTTTGTCACAGTGTATTTGGTGGAGTATATATGTTTATGTTCATCATGACTGTCGGAAAGAGGCTGGAAAACATAGGTGTGAAGCTGTTCTATGACCTTCATATTTGGCTTCACTAGGGTTCCTGGCCAATGCTCTCAGAGTGGACAACAGTGAGATCATGAGAAAATGCACAGCCCCATGAATAAACAATTAGAGATCTGGCATAAAGCCAGTTGTTTTTGCAAGGGTGTAAAAGCGGGACCCTCTTGTGGCTGAATATGAAGCCTCACCTATGGGTGGATGCACCACATAGGAATTTTCCCAGTTACCTGAGACTCCTGGCATTGGCTGCAATGGGGCTTCCCAGCTGGAAGTGTGGGCCTGGATGATTCAGTGGTAATTGGTAATGCAATTTCTTCTTAATCTCTGTTCTCTCTATGCAGTAATGATCTGATGCATTGCTAACTTTCTTTGGTACTTATATACATATATCTTTGATTTAGAATCATAGAAACATAGAATAGTTAGGGTTGGAAAGGACCTTAAGATCATCTAGTTCCAACCCCCCTGCCATGGGCAGGGACACCTCACACTAAACCATCTCACCCAAGGCTCTGTCCAGCCTGGCCTTGAACACCACCAGGGGTGAACCATTCACAACTTCCTTTATTGTACTTATTTGCTATATATATAGAGATATCTACCTGATTCACATTAGTGTGCTTGTTTGCTTTAATGTGCTTATTGGCTTTAGTGTGCTTGTTTAATAAACTGTGCATATTATACAGCTAGTGTGTGGTCATTTTGTGGCATACCCTGCCTGTCAGCAGAACACCTACTCAGTTAACCKGAAAAACAATTCTGTTGGAGCCAGACAAATTAAGAACCCATTTCCTCAACCACACTAACTGCAGAGCTATTAAGATCTAAGATATTTCCTGAAACTTCAGATATTTAGCATATGTCTTCCCAGTAGACTGCAGTCAGTCCCTGTAATTGCATTTCTGCCAGGCTAAACCCAAGCTAATAAACCCTACTTGTAGATTGCAAGTGGCTTGTGGCAGGGCAGCTTGCATTGGTTAGTGTGAGCTCAAAGCTACTGCAAGCAACATGGAGACTCCACCTTAGAAAAATACTTGGTTCTGCTGGGCTCATTCACACCTTTCTCTGAGCACTCCTGAAGATTTTAATGGCATTGTTCCTAGTTGGAATGATGGAAGTGGTTTAGTGGTTTTTGGAGAAGGGAAAGGTAAGAAAATGAAACCTTAGTACTAGGTTACTAAATAACTCAAATATTCACAGGTGGTTTTATTTTTACATCCCTTTTATCTTTATTTCATGAGGACAATGGTTTTGAATTCAGACTACAAAATTTAAATTTCTCCATCAGAATGGTATTAAAAAACAACTCTGTTCTGAAGATCTTGAATAGGGCTGCTAGATACTTCAAAAACAAGTCCTTGTACATAGGAGGTTGAATTGTTTTTATCTAGCATATGGAAAAGATTTCAGTCCAGCCTCTGCTAAACCCACTGACGCTTTCAAGCATACCTGATATTTTTTTAAAAGATCTTAGACCTCAGTCAGAGATCAAGGACCTGATGTCCTTAACACTTCATGAACTCAGAGTGAAGGAAGAGCCATTCTTCGCAAGATTACTTACCATGAGCTGCATCTTTATTTATGTTTTGCTGACCCAAAGCCCAGTGAATTTATTTAAAGTCTTTCCACAGATTTTGACTAACTTAATCAGGCTAATGAAGAGCACCTACTGGGTCCTGTTACCATAGTAGAAAAAGTTTTGGTTTTTGGAAGGCCCACAGTAATGTGAGTTTCAAGGTGAAACATGTTGAATCCTTTTGCTGAGATGCAGAAGGGAAGAAATTTCTCTGTCTCCCAATTCTGGGCCTGGGCCCAGTGCAAGGGAAATCTGCCACTGACCTAAAAGAGAAATGGGCACAGCATGAACCTTCTACTTACTGCTGTTATCTGATCATCTGGATTTCTTTCCCTTGTGTTTACTTTAACATCTTTCATAGACTGCAGCTCAGCTCTGTAGAACTAAAATGCTCAGTGGGATAAACAGTGAAATGATCTTTTGTGAATTAGGCTTTTAAGAACCAAGACAAATGGGTAGCAAATTATGGCATTTAAGACCTGGCATATTAATGTTTAGTTCCAAATACCAATTATATTAGTATTAGGGCACTGTTTCTTCATACATACGATGGGTGAAAAATAATTATCTCTTTCAAAAAACCTGAATGCAAGTAATATTCCCCCCTCCCCCACATTTTTGGTAATTAAGATCATATTTTAAAAATTGAATAGGACAGTAAAGAGCACATACCAGGTTTTCAATTCAGTAACTTTTTGGCACCTTCACAGCTATACCTAAAGTTCATTGTGGCCAAAGAGACAACTGCAAATTCAAGTAGTTGTTTGTTTGGTTGGTTGTTTTTTAAATAACTTTTTGTATTTCATTAGCGATTTATGATCTTGATACTCAGTTTCCTGTAGAGAGTAAGGCACGGACCCCGTTTCCCATTAGGCAACAAAATTGTTTCTTTCCCGAAGGTCCAGGGTTCATACAGGCTATACGAAGTACCCACGTGTATGAGCGGCTAATACAATTGGTTAGCTATCACCGTCCACATGGGTATTTTTGCTTCTTCATTGGTTGATATCTTGCTCACTGGTTGCCTTGATTGGATGCCTGCTTCTCGCGGTCGTCCCCTCACTGGATACTGGTTCCTCACTTCTTTCTTCCTTCCTTCTTATCTTGCCGAACTTTCCCTGCAATACTCCCCTACGGTCTCAAAACTTTCCCAGCAACATTCCTCTGCTATCTCAAAGCTCTCCCAGCAGCTAGTCTAGCTCAGAAATCCTTCACATCAAGGTCCTTTACACCCACATCTCCCCCTTTTT
>CABHOG010000126.1:138984-159254 GCA_902168055.1 Aratinga solstitialis | reverse complement strand
GGTGACAGTGTTGAAATGCAAACACTACTGCAGCTTATTCTACAATTTGTGCTGATCCCTGAACTTTTTGTTCTTCATGATGCCGTTCGTTATTCTCAAACCAAACTGTGATTGCTCTGCCTGTTTTACCTGAACCGTCTGTAAAATAAGTCGGACCTTTTACAGGGTTATGTTGACATTTTGAAACTGATTTTATCTCTATTTCTATTGTCAGGGAGAATAGCTTATGTGGTGGGTGGTGTGGAGTAACTTGTCCACCAAAATTTGTCATTGCTATTTGTAGTTCTGTGTTATTCTGAAAAGYCCATTGAAAATACATCTTGGTTAAGGGGAGAGAGATAGTGTCTGGCTCATGTCCTGTTAATTCTGTCATTCTCTGCTGGCCACAACACACTATATGTGCTATCTGTTCACAAATAGTAACTATGGTTTTGGAGAATTGGTATGGTAAAAAGATCCATTCTAAGACACGTAGTGGATCCTTTTCCCTTGAATCCCATTGACCTATTAATTCTTTGAGGGACCTAGGCCCTTGGATAACATACAGAGTAACTGGGAGCTGGTAATCTATCCTTGCAGCTTGTCGATTGGTTAAAGCTCTGTTAACTTGTTCAATAGCGTACTCAGCCTCCGGAGTTAACTGTCGGGGCGAGTTGAGGGCAGGTTCTCCCTTCAGTAGTTCAAATAGAGGTCAAAGGGTATCATTGTCTATGCCTAAAAGGATTCGTACCCAATTTACAGTGCCAGTTAATTTCTGTACATTGTTTCGGGTGTTAACTTGGACATCAGTCTTTAGCAGTTGAGGCACTACAGTCTGCTGGAGGATTCTCCATCCCAAATATTTCCACGGGGGTTGTTGTTGTACCTTTTCAGGAGCAATAACTAACCCATGCTTCTCAAGACAAGATTTAGTGCTGGAGGTAATTTCTATAAGTTTCTGTGGTTCCTGACAGGCTAACAAAATGTCATCCACATAATGATTGCAAATAGCTGTTGGGTATGTCTCTCTTACCTCTGGTAATGCCTCAGCCACATATAACTGACATTGTCGGACTGTTTTTCATACCCTGCGGTAATACAGTCCAATGATAATGCTCTGCTGGTCCCTGATGGTTAACAGAGGGAATAGAAAAAGCAAACCTTGGAGTATCTTCAGGGTGTAGGGGAATAGTGAAAAAACAATCTTTGAGGTCCATAATGACAATGTTCCAATTCTTTGGTATCGTGGTTGGGGAAGGTAAACCTGGCTGTGTGGCTCCCATGTCCTCCATGACATTATCAATTGCGCGGAGGTCATGTAAAAGACGCCATTTCCCTGATTTTTTTCTTAATTACAAATGCTGGCATGTTCCAGGGACTTGTGGTCGGAACCAAGTGTCCCAACTTCAATTGTTCTGTTACCAATTCTGTTAAGGCGTGGGTTTTTTCCAAATTTAGGGGCCATTGATCAACCCATACTGTTTTATCTGTCAGCCACTTTAGTCTCATTGGAACATTCTCATCAATGACCCCAGTTAAAAAGGCGGTGTTGCTATCAAGACTCCCCACATGCTTAAGACATCCCTTCCCAAAAGGTTAAAAGGACAGTTCACTATATATGGGCAGAGGTTCACAGTGCACCCATCAGGATCTATTATGTGGATAACCGATGCACTTTGACCTGATGTTGATGTTCCTCCTATTCCTGTTAGATCCGTTGCTGATGAAATTGTCTCCCAATTTGATAGCCAAAAGGAGGCGCCAATGACTGTAACATCTGCTCTGGTGTCCAGTAGGCCTTGAAGTTTGATAGTGCTGGGTTTATGCTGGGAGTTTCGCACTTCACATTCAGTGGTTGGCTGCTGTTTTGTTAATGATTGTGTCCAAAAAATGTGTGGCTTACCAGTAGACCCAAAGCCACCTGTTCCTCTGAGCGTGTTTTCCTCCGAGGGGGCATTTACTGTACGTACATGGAATAAGACAAGTTGGCATATACGTTCTCCTGCCAGGACTGTTATGGGCGGGGATGGGATCTAGACCATTGCTTGTAATTGTCCTTCAAAGTCGGCATCAATTACCTCAGGCAAACCAAAAAGACCCTGTAAGGTGACACTAGAGCGGCCCAGTAATAAAGCACTAAATCCATTACCCAATGGACCTTTCAGTGCCAGCAGCACCTTTTGCACTTTGGTGTCTGCTATCTTTAATTCTGTTGCTGTGGGGACATCTATCCCAGCACTTCCGGGGGTGAAGGAACGGAGGCATGCCAGACCCATCTCGTTGGCGAATTGGGATTGTGCGGGGCGGAGACTTCTTGTGTCTGCGCGCGGCTCTGCGACACGCTCCGCTTTCCGTTTCCCAAAACTGGAATTAGTTCCCCGTTGACGTTGCACTTTGACCGGCAGTGCTTAAGATAGTGATGCCCCTTTTTGCAACGTGGACAAGGATTTGGGACACCATCTTGGCTTGCCTGAGGGCAGTAACGCTTAAAGTGGCCAGGTTTGCCACACTTAAAACAAAGACGCTGTGTGGTTTGCAGAGCTGCGGCTAAGTGCCCCGCTCGATTTTCGTTAACGTGGTCTATTGAGCCAATGCAGTTACATGCTTCAATCATATCGATCAAAGTAGGATTTTTTAGCTTTTGCAACACCTTTTGACAGTCCGGGTTTGCATTCTCTATTGCTAGTTTCAATAATAAGGCACCTTTGGCAGCATCATTCTCCACTTGCTTATCGACAGCCGTCTGCAAACGATCTATGAATTGCATATATGGCTCATCTTTTGCCTGTCTGATGCCCGTGAGCGCCTTTACAGATTTCCGGCATCCGGCACTTTAAGTATTGCTTAAGGCGCTAGTTCTGCCGACTGGCATAAAATCTCTGGGGCTAGCCGAGCCTGTATCTGCGGCATGTTAACAGGAGGATCCTCTATTAATTGCGGGATTACAGCCCTCAAGAGAGGGTCCCCCGGATTCCGGCCGAGATTACCAATCGTTGCTATATCTCATCGCCCTGGCCAGTATGACAAAAATACCGCTTTCTGGGTGGTGTTGAGCAGCAATTCGGCAAGGGCTTTGATATCAAATGGAGTCATAAGCTCGCCCTGTAACGCAGTCTGTAAAAGGCTCCTAGTATATGGCGAGGCTAGCCCGTCCTGCAAAACAGTCTTTCTCAGTTCTTTAATCAGTTCCCATCTCATCAGTTCCCAGTCATTAGGTCGATTATTTCATATTATTACAGGAAATGCCATATTAAAATGCTCCCCGTCCGCTGCAGCTTCATTTTGCAATTTTTGCCAGCGTTTATGAGGGTCATAATCTTCTCCATCCCAAACGGCTACGGGGAGTACCGAATGGGGGGGGTTGTGGTGGTGGGGGGGTCGGCGCCATGTCCGCTAGTGGTGGTGCAGACGGCACCACCGGCACCAGAGGGGCAGTGGCAGTCGGCTCGTTACGATAGTTAGCGCCTGTGCCCCGTGATGGGTTCTGCAGCTTGCTAAGAGCCTCATAGAGTAAGTGCCATGTTGTTAACAGCGGAAAAACGATCTCATCCCCCCTGGATGCAGCCTCCCAAAGAGTCTCTTTAGCGGAGTCCCACTGCTATAGCTGAAGCGCCGTCTGAGGCTCGACAGCGAATCCTCGCCCCTTAAGCCATGCAAGCAGGGCACGAATAGCCTTTTCATCATGTGTAATGCCCTGCTGCGCTAAAACGTACATTAGCAAAGAAACAATGGTCTTTTCTTCCGCAGACATCTGCGATCCCATCTTCCTGACCGCTCACCTTTTTCAAAGGTGCGTATTCTCCCGGGAGTACAGCTCTCTGGTCCGCTGTCTAACTTGCTTGGTCAGCTTCTCCACCGGGGCTCTTCATCCGCCTCTAAAGTCCCTATTTGGCCGCCATTTGTGGAGAGTAAAGCACGGACCCCGTTTCCCGTTAGGAAACAAAATTGTTTATTTCCCGAAGGTCCAGGGTTGATATAGGCTATTTGAAGTACCCACGTGTATGAGCGGCTAATACAATTGGTTAGCTATCACCGTCCACGTGGGTATTTTTGCTTCTTCATTGGTTGATATCTTGCTCACTGGTTGCCTTGATTGGATGCCTGCTTCTCGCGGTCGTCCCCTCACTGGATACTGGTTCCTCACTTCTTTCTTCCTTCCTTCTTATCTTGCTGAACTTTCCCTGCAATACTCCCCTACGGTCTCAATACTTTCCCAGCAACATTCCTCTGCTATCTCAAAGCTCTTCCAGCAGCTAGTCTAGCTCAGAAATCCTTCACATCAAGGTCCTTTACACCCACAGTTTCCCATATTCTCTTCTAAGCACGGTATCTTTGCTTGTAATGCTGATGTTGCTGACTCCTCCCCTGTGCCCAGTGTGTTGCAGGCTTCTTTAGGCCTTGTTTGTGGTGTCTCTAGAAACTGCTCCAATACTTCAATAGATCGAGAGGTTTTTTTATGCTTTTTTTTTTCCAAGTCGCTCACCCCACTTTGCGCAGCTACAAACGCTGGCCTGCTCGGCAGCAACTATAAACACCGGCCTGCTCGGCAGCAGCAGCTAAAGCTGCCAGACTGCTCAGCAGCAGCCATAAATACCTGCCGGCAACAGCACTTTTGTATTAACCTTTTCTTGCCCAAAATGTTAATCTGCTACCCATTAAAAACTTTTACGTGAACCCGACAACAAAAAATACACAGAACACCGTCTGCCCTCAACACACACACACATACGCATGGAATCCCACAAACAGACTCCACACAACTACAGTATTTAAAACACAAAATCCAGACAATCATTACTCCCACTACATGGTCCCACATACAGAAAGTGGTACAACGACCCTGTAAAAACAATCAGGAAACCAGCTCTGAGCAGCATCATCGCAGTGCAAGGTGGCAGGCTCAACCTCAGCGGGCATCCCCGCGGAGGCTCTGCCTGCTCTACATTGCATGAGGCTCGGGCTTTTATACTGACCAAAATGCACACTCATTCCAGCGCAGGTGGCCAGCCTACATCGGAAGAAGTGGCCAGTAGTATCTATAAAGGTCTGCAAGGGTCGGTAGAAACACGGACATACTTATATTTGCCTTTTGATAAGAGCATACGAGAGACCTTCCCACGGCGCATCTCGAACCAGCACATATACCACCAGGAAAGCATGCAATACATCTGCATTCTCCACCCATCTCCCTTCTCCCTTTACAGCTGCCCATTTATCATGAGGATCTGGGGGATATAAATCAGGCTCTTTTTCCAGATCAACAGGCACCGGGTCAAAAGGACTATCCAGGTTTTTATTTCAAGTTGATCATTTCGAGCTTCCATTTTTTTCCTGTCTCCTTGTGAAAGGCTAATGATGGTTTTAGCACTTCATTTTCCAATTTCAGAGCAGCATATTCTACATCAGAACTTAGATTAGGAGCAGGGGCATTTTTAGCTTCCTCTTGTGCACAAGATAAACAAGCACCTAACACTGCACACATAACGTTTTTACCTTTACCCACTTTAAGCTTGTGTAAAGCCCGACACTGTTCAATACGTTCTACCACTTTCTCTTTATCCTTCCAAAACTTTTGGGCCCACTCCTTCCCAGCTGGGGAAGGGGCACAATCATATTTTTTGCAGCAGTTTATCCATGGCAATCCTGCCGGGTACGCCAATTTTCTGTTGCGTTAAAGGGGAGAAGATAAACCCCCTTGCTTTATTAGAGGGGCTGGGAATGGCTCCAATATGCAACTACCAGTCTGGTTGCGTTCGCAATATCATAGAATCATAGGATCATAGAATAGTTAGGGTCGGAAAGGACCTGAAGATCATCTAGTTCCAACCCCCCCTGCCAGGGGCAGGGACACCTCCCACTAAACCATGCCACCCAAGGCTATGTCCAATCCAGCCTTGAACAACGCCAGCGATGGAGCATTCAGAACTTCCCTGGGCAACCCATTCCAGTGCCTCACCACCCTTACAGTAAAGAATTTCTTCCTCATTTCCAATCTAAACTTCCCCTGTTTAAGATTGAACGCGTTACCTCTTGTCCTATCACTACAGTCCCTCATGAAGAGTCCCTCCCCAGCTTCCCTACAGGCCCCCTTCAGAAACTGGGAGGCTGCTATGAGGTCTCCACGCAGCCTTCTCTTCTCCAGGCTGAACAGCCCCAACTTTCTCAGCCTATCTTCATATGGGAGGTGCTCCAGTCCCCTGATCATCCTCGTGGCCCTCCTTTGGACTCGTTCCAACAGTTCCATGACCTTTTTATGCTGAGGACACCAGAACTGCACACAATACTCCAAGTGAGGTCTCACGAGAGCAGAGTAGAGGGGCAGGATCACCTCCTTTGACCTGTGTGTCACGATCCTTTTGATGCAGCCCAGGATATGGTTGGCTTTCTGGGCAGCAAGCGCACACTGCTATCTCATGTTCATTTTTCCATCGACCAACACCCCCAAGTCCTTCTCCACAGGGCTGCTCTGAATCTCTTCTCTGCCCAACCTGGAGCTGTGCCTGGGATTGCTCTGACCCAGGTGTAGGACCCTGCACTTGTCATGGTTAAACTTCATAAGGTTGGCATCAGCCCACCTCACAAGCATGTCAAGGTCCCTCTGGATGGCATTCCTTCCCTCCAGCTTATCAACCGAACCACACAGCTTGGTGTCATTGGCGAACTTGCTGAGGGCGCACTCAATCCCACTGTCCATGTCACTGACAAAGATGTTGAATAAGACCCGTCCCAACACCGATCCCTGAGGGACTCCACTCGTTACTGGTCTCCAGCTGGACATTGAGCCACTGACCACAACTCTTTGTGTGTGGCCATCCAGCCAGTTCTTTATCCACCGAGTGGTCCACCTGCTCAGTAAGATCCCATGGGATATAGCCCTAGAGGGCAGGGGGGCCCAAGACTGTTGGTTGATATTCAAGGATGACCTGCTGCAAGCTCAGGAGCGATACATCCCTACTAGAAGGAAGTGCTGCAGGAGGGCCAGGAGACCTCCTTGGATGGGTAAGGAGCTGCTGAGGAAAATTCAGAGGAAAAAAGAGGCTTAGAAAAGGTGGAAGCAAGGACCGGCAGCCTGGGAAGAATACAGGGATGTTGTCTGGGAAGCTAGGGATCAGGTTAGGAAAGCTAAGGCCCACTTAGAATTAAACTTGGCTAGAGATGTTAAGGATAACAGGAAGGGATTCTATAGGTACATTGCAAATAAAAGGCAGACTAGGGACAATGTGGGCCCCCTCCGACAGCTATCGGGAGAACTGGCTACCCTGGATTTGGAGAAGGCTGAGGTTCTTAACGACTTCTTTGCCTCAGTCTTCACTGGAAAATGCTCTGACCATACCACCCAAGTCTTGGAAGGCAGACACATGGACAGTGAGAATGAAGACCCAAGGCCCACTGTAGGAGAGGATCTGGTTTGAGACCATCTTAGGAACCTGAACATATACAAGTCCATGGGACCTGATGAAATCCATCTGCGGGTCCTGAAGGAGCTGGCAAATGAAGTTGCTAAGGCACTGTCCATCATATTTGAAAAATCATGGCAGTCAGGTGAAGTTCCCAATGCCTGGAAAAAGGGAAATATAGCCCCCATTTTCAAGCAGCATGTTGCATCTTGCTTACAGGCAGTATTTGCTTTTTCAGTGTTTATTGGCTGGGGGGCCTAGGCTAAAGTTATTGGTTTGCTGTATTTTATGGTAATGGCTTGTAACACAATAGAATCTCTGATCAGGAAACTGGTCTGGCTTGCTTTCTCAGTGTGGTGATAACCTCTATACTTTGGGAGGCATATAATGCTATATTTTAGCAATAGCACATCTTTTTTTTTTCCTCCTCGGGGGGGTCAACCTATGAAGGAGACATTCTCTCACACCCCCTGCTCCCCGACCAGGCTATTTACAGCAGTATTTGAGAGATCTAAAGGTTTTGGATGGCCTTTGAATACTTTTGAAACCTGTCTGCTTCTTGTGCTGGGGATCAGCATGTTGCCATACATACGGCGTGTTTTACCCACGGCCATACCACTCCAAGAATGTCCTATTACGTATGATCTTGAAAGTTAAGCAGGGTTGGGCTCGAGTCTTGTCTAGGGTTAAACGACAATATAGGAGGACCAGCAGATTTTCCCTGAGGCTGGATAGTCAGGAGTGGCAGGGCATGTGTGTCAGTGACAATAGAATATGGTCCGTGGTGAAACACACAGAAATAGAAAAGTACTGTTTGGCATGGGTTGTGAGAACATAACCTTGAAAATGGGGGAGTTAACACCGCTGTTAGCAAAAGGGAGTCTTATATCCCTAAACATATGTTCACATGCTGGCCATGTGTGCGCTGATGTTGGAACTGGTAATTTTCCACTCCAACCTGAGGGGGGATATAAGGACCTGTGCAGGGTCTTATGGGTGTGAAGACCAGATACGCATCTTGATTCGGGGGATGCCCTGACGACGTACTGCCTACCACCCCTCCAACCGGGCAGCGTGTTCCATCTTTTTCTCCTACTCGGCAGTATCCCATTCAGCCAGGGGTTGGTATGTATGTACTCTGCCTTGCATTAATATATGTATATATATTTGCTTTGCAATAATACCTCAATAAATCAACTAGAGCATCTAATTATTTATACTGTGTTTGGTGTCCAGTCTTTGTGCATGGGAACATAATTGGCGATGAGGATGGGATTCTTGTAGTACAATCACTGTAGCCTGAGAACAGGGCTTGGTCAGTGAGGTGTGTAGCTGCACCAAGAGGCGCTGTCCTGTATGTGTGAAAACAGGGCTGGGTCATCAGGGCATGTAGCTGCACCAAGAGGTGCTGTTCAGTGTGTATGAAAACAGGGCTTAGTGGAGCGCATAGCTGCAACAAGAGGCACTGTTCTGTGTGTGTGAAAACACGACTTGGTCTGTGGAGTGCATAGCTGTGGATGATTTCTTGTTAGAGAATGGCCATATGCCTTCTCTGAATGAAAGCAACTACRTGCAGCTGGCCATGTAGCAGGGGTAACTCCTGGTTACCTCTGTGCAGCTGACCGTGGAAAAGAAGTAACTCCCAGATAGCTAATGAAACAAAAATGTAGGGCTGGAAGATAAGAAGGAGCTAAGATAAGGAGGTTGCTAAATTGGACTGTAAATCTTGCTTGCTTACAAAAAACACACTTTAGGTTCTCACGAAATGTATTAACCAATAGTATGTCTGTTGCAAAGTATATATAACCAATCATAGAAAGACATGTAATGTTAGAACTGTAAGCCTAAATTATATAAACTGTAGCTTCACAATCAGTAAAGGGGCTTTAGTCTAATCATATTGATTCCTGACTGAGTCCTTGCAGCAAATGGTGCCCGAACAGGGACTGGGACCTGGATACTTTTCATATTGAAAATAATAAGCATGACTGATCGTGACTTCTGGACCATGGGGGGGGGTCATGACGGAGTGTAGTGCCGCAGATCACCAGCTGGGAGTCGTCTCACCGGGGGCCAAATAAGAGCCCGGGGGCCAAGTAAGAACCCAGAAAGCACTGCAGTGGAAAAGGTGAGCAGCTGTGTGTGTCTTTTAATGCTTGAAAGGCGGTATGGGGAATAAGCTCAATAAGGAAGAGGAAGCTGTACTAAAGCTCTTTCAGCATATCCTCTCTAAGAGAGGGATTGAGTATGATAATGTTATCTTACGAAAATTGCTCCTGTGGACTAAGGATAAAAAGCTGATAGAAGGGGCACGTGATGAGTTTAAGCCTGCCGTATGGGAAAGAATTGGCGAAGTTTTACGGGTTGAGGTGACCTTGGGTTCAAAAGAGGCTAAATCATTTGCTACTTTATGGCACCTTCTGAGAGACATGTTCACAGGAATGCAAGCAGAAAGACAGAACTGGCTACCCTGGATTTGGAGAAGGCTGAGGTTCTTAACGACTTCTTTGCCTCAGTCTTCACTGGAAAATGCTCTGACCACACTATCCAAATCTTGGAAGGCAAACACATGGACAGTGAGAATGAAGACCCAAGGCCCACTGTAGGAGAGGATCTGGTTTGAGACCATCTTAGGAACCTGAACATATACAAGTCCATGGGACATGATAAAATCCATCTGCGGGTCCTGAAGAAGCTGGCAAATGAAGTTGCTAAGCCACTGTCCATCATATTTGAAAAATCATGGCAGTCAGGTGAAGTTCCCAATGCCTGGAAAAAGGCTTGTTGCTCAGGGCCCCATTTAAAATCATTCTTCTTCCGGGTCACATGACAGAGGGGGCTTACAATCAAACTGCAATTTCGGATGTGCATTCTCCAGAACCCCACAATACCCATTAAAGCCTGTGATTCTTTCTTATTAGTTTGTTGCCACATTGCTGTTATCTTGATCACATCTGTGGGGATCTGGAGACGTCCATCATGCCATTTTATTCCCAAAAATAGAATCTCCTGTGCAGGTCCCTTGACCTTACTCTGTTTTATGGCAAAACAGGCTTTTAGCAGGATTTGGATTATTTTCCTCCCTTTCTCAAAAACTTCTTCCACTGTATCACCCCACATGATAATGTCATTAATGTATTGCAGGTGTTCTGGAGCTTGCCCCTGTTCCAGTGCAGTCTGGATCAGTCCATGGCAGATGGTCGGGCTGTGTTTCCACCCCTGTGGCAGTCGGTTCCAAGTGTACTGGATGCCCCTCCAAGCAAAAGCAAACTGTGGCCTGCACTCTGCTGCCAAAGGAATTGAGAAAAATGCATTGGCAATATCAATAGTGGCATACTACTTGGCTGCCTTGGACTCCAGTTCCTATTGAAGTTCTAGCATGTCTGGTCCAGCAGGACTCAATGGTGGTGTGACTTCATTCAGGCCATGATAACCCACTTTTAGTCTCCACTCTCAGTTAGACTTTTGCAGTGGCCATATGGGGCTGTTTAAGGGTGAGTGGGTCCTACTGATCACTCCTTGACTCTCCAGTGTACGGATTAGCCTATGGATAGTAATCAGGGAAGCTTGGTTGGTGCGATATTGCTGCCGGTGCATTGCTGTGGTCACGAATGGCACGTGTTGTTCTTCGACCTTCAGCAACCCCACAAACAGAAGGATTCTCGGAGAGACCAGGCAAGGTGGACAGCTGCTCAATTTCCTCTGTCTTCAAAACAGCAGTACCAAAAGCCCATCAGTTCCCTTTTGGGTCTTTTGAAGTACCCTCTTCTGAGGTAATCTACGCCAAGGATGCATGGAGCCTCTGGACCAGTCACAATGGGGTGCTTTTGCCACTTCCTCCCAGTCAGTCAGATTTCAGCCTCCAGTACAGTTAACTGTTGGAATCCTCCTGTCACTCCAGAAATAGAAATGTGTTCCACCCCTTGACAGCTTGATGGCATCAGGGTACACTGTGCACCAGTATCTACTAGAGCCTTATACTTCTGTGGGACTGATGTGCCAGGCCATCTGATCCACACAGTCCAGTAAATCCGATTGTCCCTCTCCTCCACCTGACTGGAGGCAGGGCCCCTCTAATAGTCATCACAATGGTCACTTATGTCTTGTAGACAGGGATTAGTTTTCTTTATCACAGGAGCTGGAGTAAAATCAGCTCTTCCACTCCTGGGAACCAGCTCACCATAGAATCACAGAATCATAGAAGAGTTAGGGATGGAAAGAACCTTAAGATCATCTAGTTCCAACCCCCCTGCCACGGGCAGGGACACCTCCCACTAAACCATGCCACCCAAGGCTMTGTCCAAYCCRGCCTTGAASACCGCCAGCGATGGAGCATTCACAACTTCCCTGGGCAACCCATTCCWGTGCCTCACCACCCTTACAGTAAAGAATTTCTTCCTCATATCCAATCTAAACTTCCCCTGTTKAAGTTTGAACCYGTTACCCCTTGTCCTCTCACTACAGTCCCTCATGAAGAGTCCCTCCCCAGCTTCCCTATAGGCCCCCTTCAGATACTGGAAGGCTGCTATGAGGTCTTCATGCAGCCTTCTCTTCTCCAAGCTGAACAGCCCCAACTTTCTCAGCCTATCTTCATACGGGAGGTGCTCCAGTCCCCTCATCATCCTCGTGGCCCTCCTCTGGACTTGTTCCAACAGTTCCATGTCCTTTTTATGCTGAGGACACCAGAACTGCACACAATACTCAAAGTGAGGTCTCACGAGAGCAGAGTAGAGGGGCAGGATCACCTCCTTTGACCTGCTGGTCACACTCCTTTTGATGCAGCCCAGGATATGTTTGGCTTTCTGGGCTGCAAGCGCACACTTCCGGCTCACATTCATTTTTTCATCAACCAAAACCCCCAAGTCCTTCTCTGCAGGACTGCTCTGAATCATAGAATCATAGAATCATAGAATAGTTAGGGTTGGAAAGAATCTTAAGATCATCTAGTTCCAACCCCCCCTGCCATGGGCAGGGACACCTCCCACTAAACCATGCCACCCAAGGCTATGTCCAATCCAGCGTTGAATCTCTTCTCTGCCCAACCTGTAGCTGTGCCTGGGATTGCTCCGACCCAGGTGTAGGACCTTGCACTTGTCATGGTTAAACTTCATCAGGTTGGCATCAGCCCACCTCACAAGCATGTCAAGGTCCCTCTGGATGGCATTCCTTCCCTCCAACGTATGAACCGAACCACACAGCTTGGTGTCATTGGCAAACTTGCTGAGGGCGCACTCAATCCCACAGTCCATATCACCGACAAAGATGTTGAACAAGAGACTGAAGCTTCAGCGTTCATGTGATGACCATCCTTGACCTTTGGTCTCTTCAATTCACACACCCGTTCCTCCAGAGCTGAGGTAGGTTTTCCATCCCACTTCATCATATCTTCTCCGTGATCCTGCAGGTAAAACCGTTGGGTGGCCCGTGGCATGTACCTCCTGTATCTTCTCTCTCAGCCAGTAGGGCGCCTTTTGTTAATAGCTGAGACGTGGGTTGATACACATGGGGAGCTGGGTAGACCAGAGAGATCATATCTCAGTTGTTTGAACTAACATGTTAGGAGCTTTTCAAGAGCTGAAATGATGGAAGGGGTGAGATTGTCTTTGAACTCTCGGAGTTTATGAATCATTTCATCCACTGTAGTGGTACTATGTTATTCCAGATTATCACTGCCAATGAGTGGGCATATGATGACGGTGCATTCTGTGTAAATTTCTGCCACATGGGTCGTGTACATTTGACATCATCTGGATCTATTGGTGCATTCCCGGAATCCGGCCTGCGATAGATCATCTCTACAATGGCTGATTCCCTCAGAGACTGGATGCCTTTCTCTATAGTAGACCACTTGGCCACACGACTCGTAACATCGTCCTTTTATGGAAACCTTTCTTTCATATCTGCTAAGAGCCACCTCCAAAGGCTGAGGGAACGTTTCACTTTTGCAATTGCTATGTCAATTCCCCCTTCCCTAGCAAGTGATCCCAGCTGCTTAGATTCCCTACCTTCTTCTTCGTGACTGTCGGCCCCATTGTCCCAGCATCAGAGCAACCACGTGATGATGTGCTCCCCTGGTTGATGGGTAAAATCTTTTTGCATATTCTGTAGCTCTGTTGAGCTCCAGGGTTGAGAAGTCACCTCTCCTTCTTCTTCAATGATACACATAATAATAACTCCTGGTCACATGCTGTCCCGTGTAGTAAGTGCATTGTTTCTTCATCTTTCTTTGCTGTACAGGTTGCTTTCTGTGCCTCTCTTTTGCTTTTCCCCTTGTGTACAGGGGCAACCAATATTGGCACAAATTGCTCCTCTGTTTTAGTGATTATCACTGTGGTTGGAATGGCTGCAATGTCTGTTGTTGGGATTGATGCAGCCACTGTGCTTGGGGTTTGAGTAGCACCAGCAGCTGCGCTGTCTGTTGCAGTCGGGGTTTGTGTAGCTGCTGCGCTTGTCACTGGGGCTGGTGTAGTTGCTTTGCTTGGAATTGGATTACCTGCGTTGTCTATTGTGGTCGGAGTTTCAGTAGCTGCTGTACTTGTCCCTGGGGTTGGTGTAGTTGCTGTACATGGGAGTTGAAGTAGCTGCATTATCTGTTGTAGTCAGAGTCTGAGTAGCTGCTGTACTTGTCACTAGTGTTGGTGTAGCTGCTGTATTTGGAGTTGGAGTAGCTGCATTGTCTGTTGCTTTTTCATCAGATCCAGAGGCATTTTTTTCCCTTTGAAGGTGCTGGATAGTGTTGAACCCGGCTCTGTAAGCATAGGCCAAGCCCCAGCACGTTGCATGATTGGTCCCTCTCTGGTGTGACCAGGATGACAACATACCTCATTTAAGTGTTTTACTAATTTTTCTGGACTTTGCACTTATTCAGTGGTGAAGTTCCAAGGCACTGGAGGGGCCCACTGGCCTAGATACTTGCCCATACTATCTCACACACCCTGCCACTCATGACTGTCCAGCCTCGGGAAAAAACTCTTGGTCCTCCTACATCGTCATCTATCCCTAGACAAGACCCAAACCCGACTCTGCTTAACTTTCAAGATCAGACGAAATGGTCATGGGTAAAACACACTCTGTATGGTTGCTAACATGGTGATCCCCATCACAATCAGCAGGCAGGTCTCAAGGGTACCCAAAGGCCATTCAAAACCTTCAGAACTCTCAAATGATGCTGTAAATAGTCTGGTGGGAGAGCTGGAAACTTAAGAGAATGCCTCCTTCACAGGTTGACCACCATAGGAGAGGGAAAAAGATGTGTAATAGCTAAACACTTCAATTATATACCTCCCAAAGTATTGGGGTGATGACCACACTGGGAACACAAGCCAGATCAGTTTCATGATCAATGAGTATTGTATTACAAGCCATTACCATAAAGTACAGCGAAACAAGAACCGTAACCCAAGCCCCCCCAGCTGAGAAACACTAAAACAGCAAATACCGGCTATAAGTAAGGTATGACATGCTGAAACTCTGAGATCAAGAGCAACAACTTTAAGAGCCAGTAAACCAGCATTGTGACGAGTAACTATTAATATAAAACCAATAAATGCTTATCACAAATACAATTAGACACACTCTGGTCAGATCTGTCATTATCTCAACCCTCTGAGCCCGACATCATGGACCAGAAGAACTCAGCGGCTTTATAGGGATTGGAAATGATATCTCTCTTTGCGTGTGTGTGGATGTGTGTGTGTGTGTATATATATACGTATGAGACAAGAGTGATGATATATTGAAAAATGTGGGATCTGAGCATAATGTGAATGGTAAGGAGTAAGGGGTGGATACTGTCCTGGGTTCAGGAGTAGCAGTCATTTTTCTCCTTCTTAGTAGCTGGTGCAGTGCTGTGGTTTTGACTTTCAGCCTGGGAACAACGCTGATAACACCAATGGTTTTAATTGTTGCTAAGTAACGTTTACTCTGACCAAGGACTTTCTGAGTCTCATGCTCTGCCAGGGAGGAGGGGAAGCTGGGAAGAAGCAGAGACAGGACACCTGACCCAATCTAGCCAAAGGGATATTCCATACCACAGCATGTCATGCCAATTATATAAACTGAGGGCAGTTACCCGGAAGGGCTAGATCACTGCTCAGGTTGGGCTGAATATTGCTCGGTGGGTGGTGAGCGGTTGTATTCTCTTCCCTTGTTATTTGCCTTATTATTATTGGTATTGGTGGTAGCAGTAGTGTTTTGTGTTATACCTTAGTTACTGGACTGTTCTTATCTCAACCCGTGGGAGTCACATTCTTTCAACTGTCCTCCCCATCCCTCCGGGAGCCAGAAGAGGAAAGGGGGGGGGCGGGGAGCGAACAAGTGGCTGCATGGTTCTGAGTTACCAGCTGGGCTTAAATCACTACAGATCTTTGTGAGCTTTTGGTATTGCTGCTTTGGAGACAGAGGAAATTGAACAGCTGTCCACCTTGCCTGGTCTCTCAGAGGATCCTTCTGTTGTGAGGTTGCTGAAGGTCGAAGAACAACAAGTGCCAGTTGCGACCACAACAGTGCACCGCAGCAATATTGCACCATCCATATTCATATCCATAAGGTGATCCGCACACTGGAGAGCCAAGGAGTGATCAGTAGGACCTGCTCACCCTTTAACAGCCCCATATAGCCACTGCAAAAGTCTAACTGAGAGTGGAGAGTAACAGTAGACTATCGTGGCCTGAATGAAGTCACACCACCATTGAGTGCTGCCGTACCAGACATGTTAGCACTTCAGTATGAAATGAAGTCAAAGGCAGCCAAGTGGGATGCCACGACTGAGATTGCCAATGAGTTTTTCTCAATTCCTTTGGCAGCAGAGAGCAGGCCTCAATTCGCTTTTACTAGGAGAGGCGTCCTGTACACTTGGAACCGACTGCCACAGGGGTGGAAACACAGCCTTACCATCTGCCAAGGACTGATCCAGACTGCACTGGAACCGGGGCAAGCTCCAGAACACCTGCAATACATTGATGACATTATTGTGTGGGACGAAATAGCGGAACAAGTTTTTGAGAAAGGGAGGAAAATAATCCAAATCCTGCTGAAAGCCTGTTCTGCCATAAAACGGAGTAAGGTCAAGGGACCTGAACAGGAGATTCTATTTTTGGGAATAAAATGGCAAGATGGACATCTCCAGATCCCCACAGATGTGATCAACAAGATAAGAGCAATGTCTCCATCACCCAATAAGAAGGAAACATGAGCTTTCTTGGGTGCTGTGGGGTTCTGGAGAATGCACATCCCAAATTACAGTCTGATTGTAAGCCCGCCATCACACGACCCAGAAGAACTATGATTTCAAATAGGGCCCTGAGCAACAACAAGCCTTTGAAGAAATTAAACGAGAAATAGGTCATGCAGCAGCCCTTAGACCAGTCCGGACCAAGCAAGATGTGACAGCTATACTCCAACTGAAAAAGAGATACTGGCAGCCTATGAAGGGGTTTGAGCTGCTTCGGAAGTGATTGGCACTGAAGCACAGCTCCTCCTGGCACCCCAATTTCCCGTGCTGGGCTGGATGTTCAAAGGCAGGGTCTCCTCTACACATCATGCAACCAATGTTACATGGATTAAGTGGGCCACGCTAATTACACAAGTTCGAACAGGAAATCCCAGTCGTGCAGGAATTCTAGAAGTCATCGTGGACTGGCCAGAGGGCAAAGATTTTGGAATGTCACCAGAGGAGGAGGTGATGCGTGCTGAAGAGGCCCCACCATATAATAAACTGTCAGAAAGTGAAAAGCAATATGCCTTGTTTACTTATGGGTCCTGCCGTATTGAGGGAAAGCGTCAGAGATGGAAGGCAACTGTATGGAGTCCCCTAAGACAAGTAGCAGAAACTGATGAAGGAGAGGGAGAATTGTGTCAGTTTGCAGAGGTGAAAGCAATCCAGCTGAGCTGCTGCACAGTGGCAATATCGCTGCCCTGGTGCAGAACCTGGTGGTGAATGTACTCCACATAGATGCACGCGTATCGAAGAGTTGGGCCACTGAGAAACACCAGAATAACCAACAAGTGGATAAAGCTGCTAAGATTGAAGTGGCTCAGATGGACTTAGATTGGCAACATAAGGGTGAATTATTTTTAGACCTGTGGGCCCGTGACACCTCAGGCCATCAGGGCAGAGATGCAACATACAGATGTCCTTGTGATCGAGGGGTGGACTTAACAATGGACACTATCACCCACGTTATTCATGAATGTGAAACATGCTGCAATTAAGCAAGCCAAGCGGTTAAAGACTCTCTGGTATGGAGGACAATGGCTGAAATACAAATACGGGGAGGCTTGTCAGATTGACTATATCACACTCCCACCAACTCACCAAGGCAAGCGCCATGTGCTTGCCATGCTAGAAGGAACCACAAAGATGGCTGGAAACATACGCTCTGCCCAATGCCACTGCCCGGAATACTATCCTGGGCCTTGAGAAACAAGTCTGGTGGCAACATGGCACCCCAGAAAGAACTGTTTTGTACCTATTGTACCTATTTTTTTTTAATTTTTTCTTTTGTTGCCATTAAAATTCATACATGACATTTCTGTCTTCACAGGCATTCTGAGCTTTGCTGGCCCTCTAAACAATCCATTATTTTATGCTCTAAACAGCAAGAACTAAGTGCCCAGTTTTCAGAATTGGTGTTTGATGGCTCTACTCATTTCATTGGGACTGAGCAGAAATTAGTCTGAAACTGTACTTTCTTCTAGACACATAAAGCCCTTCTGGTGCAGCATCTGTGTCCTGCAGGTCTCTGTGAACCAACTACCACGCTTCAGCTGAGCAGAAGTTATTTGATAATCACACCGATTTGTCAACATACCTCAGCTTTTAAGATGCACCGTTATCAACATTGGTGTAGAACCTCTCCAACTGTGTTACACAGCCAGCACTGCTCCAGAGTTAAGAACAGAGAAACACTTCTACACATACGTTTACCACTGATTCAAGGCGAGTGTCTCTTCTCTACAAAGCGCAGAAGCAATCTCTCCTTCTGTGGTTGGGGATTATAAATGTTCATGTATCATTATGAAAGCACTGGATTACTAATGATCAAGTTTGGGTTTCTCTCTCCCTCTCACCTTTTCATCACATCAAATTTATGATCAGATTGTGCCTACCTTTTTATTTATCTGAAATACCTGCTGAAGGTATTTGGCTCCAGAGTTTTCAGCATAAACCCTGTTCTTTATGCTCTGATTTTGGCATACAAAGCTGTTTAGTATCTCATCTGAGTAGGAGAGAGTATGTTATTTTCTACACTACTTGAATTCTTGAATTGGTTGTTGTTTTGGGGTTTTTTTTATTATTATTATGCCCCCAAAACATTATTCTTACTTATGTTGGATTGGTTCCCCCTTAAAAAAAAAAAAAACAAAAACAACATAACAAAAAAAAAAACCAAGTAGGAATGTTTGCAAAGTTGTCATGAGAGAAGAAAATAATATATACAGAACAAAGACTAAGGAAGAAGGGGGGGAAGGGTTATATTAATAAAATCACATATTAGATAAGCATTTGCTGTACTTGCACATTCCCAAAATGGCACAAGGGTGACAATTATCAAATTTATTTAGGGACCTTATAGTTCATGGAAAACTAGTGGTTAATTCACTCGTAACAGTCCACATGCAGCTTGTAGCAGATCAAGTCTCCTGCTGTGTTCCACAGGAATTTATGAAGCAGTAAGTCTGCTGCATTAGGAAGGAGTGATCATCATATTGTACAAAATAAGTAAAATAAGGTTATCTTAGGAAGACTGAAAAACTTTCCCCAGTTTTCCCCTCTTCTTTCTAGAATCCACAATGAAACAGATGAAAAAATTATAGATTGTATCATGAGATGCACAGTGAAACACATGCTGAAGTCTATGAAGAAGCATCCCACCTTACTGATCTTATTTAAGCGCACATGTAAGAGACATAAGCAGAAGATGAGAAGCTGCTTCCAAGGCACAGCTCATTGCTCATGCCATGCTTCTGAATACAAAGACCATGATGAACAGCACAGAGAGAAAAATAGGCATCACATCTCTAAAGTCTGTACCTTCTTTTTCAAAAAACTCAGAGGTAGACGATCTCTAATCCTCTCAACCTCTAAACATGAGGCTCCTACCCAAAAGCTCACAGAAGCACATGCAGTATGCCAGCTAGCTTCCAAAGTCCCAGGGAAAAGAATAACATTTCTCCCAGCACATCCAGCCCAAACATCATAAGCTATCATAAAAGAGTTCTATAATCAAAAGGACAGAGTATTATCTTCCATCTGTTGACGCAGACACTATGCAGATCAATGAAGGCTTAAAAATAAGAAATATTAAAACATAAGATAGATGAGGCATGAATATACAAAATGAAAGGAACAAATGAAGAGAAAACAAAGGAATCAACTTTATGAAGAAGCAATTAAACTGTCAAATCAGTTCTTAATTATGAGATCTAGAAACTCCTATTGTAGGTACTTTGCACATCATTACAGGAACATATGATAAATTTGAACCAAGGCTGACAAAACTGATCATACACAGCATAAAGAGGAAAACATACCTTATTACAACTCTATACAGTAATTATTATGCTATTGCTCTGATCATATCTTACTGTTTAGTCCTTTGATGTCTGTGCATTGGTTGCACAATTTATAGTTTCTTCTGCACGCAGAAATACATGGAGATTGCATATCTGAGGGCATAGTTTGAAGAAAGAGGACAAATCAGAACCATTACAATTTCGAGCATCCTGTTCCTACAAGTTTCAACTGTTTAGCTTTAATTTAGTTTTATTAACAGTGGGTTTTGAGTCCCTTTATGGAACTAAACAGCACTCTTAAGGACTGAAAGAAACTATCTCTCTCTGTTCAGGAATTACAAGACAGACTAACCGGCTGGGAGAAGCAATTTAATGTCA